>JAJJMC010019566.1:2216706-2239526 GCA_023531435.1 Papaver californicum
AAGGGTGCCCCAATCCAAAGTGTGGGTGCCTTGATCCATTTTCCCGGGTGTCTTGAACACTTTTTGAGCCAATTTTTCCACAAATCTTTATTCTTCTAATGTACCTACAAAAGCATAAAAACACGTAATAGACACAAAATCGAATACTAACTCACTAGAAATTAAGGTGCAATTTAGACACTAAAATGTGTCTATCAGAAACCCATTGGTTTTGTATTTCTATCTTTATCTTTTAATTTTTCTTAGTTTTTCATATCATATTAGGATTTTCCATCTTGATTTTACATTGGAGGAGTCAGTTACATTCAGGACAATGTAAAGTTTAAGTGTGGGGGAATATTTACATATTTTGCATATAGAATTTTTGAACCTTTTGTAGATATTTGCATGAAAACCTCCAACTTTATATGTTTTAGAATCACTTTGTATACTTGTAGATAAGTTTACATACGGAGTTCTAACCGAAATAACTGAACTTAGAAGTATTAGAGAACTACATTCGGAGTTCTTAGTTGTTGAGAGATAATACCGACAAAAAGGACTTAAACCGACGGTAGAGAATACAATATTTGAGAAGTTGATCATTTAATATCCATAAGTGAGTCGCCAAACCTTCAATTTCCGTTTAGAGTATTTCATCTGCGTAAATTTCAGGTAGAATGATGAGCTGCCCAACCTCGCACCAATTTCAGCACTACTTTTTTGATCTCTTGAGTGTTATTTCTATCAATCATGAGGGTGTTATCAGAATTGCTAACTCTATCTTGTAGTCTTGTTTGCAGTTGGCACCATTCTCTTGACAACAACAGTTTCATAGAAACACCACATCATCAACAAGAGCGATATCAAAATTCAAAGAAAGTTGAAGACGTTCAAGGTTTATAAGCAACATACAAGAAAGAGCAAATTTCATATTCAAGTAAAGCAACAATACAAAGAGCGGAGTTATATATACATATTGAAGACTTATGTATAAGAGCGAAAAAAATCAAAAGATAAGAGTTTATAAAGTTTATGAGACCAGGACAATACAAGTTGTAAAGAATCAAGTGGTAAAGTCTTCATCCCACGGTCATAGTAGTTTCATCATTTTTTTTTTATTTTTCAGTTTATATTTTGAGTCAAAAAAAAAATAAAATAATGTTTATCATTGCTTTAGTATATTTGTTTTTGTATTCATTCAATAAAGTCGTGGGGAAGAAGAAATATATAAAAAAGTTTCAAACAACAAGGAATTTAAAGAAAAGAGTTGTCAAGTTTCTACGAAGTTCAAGAGTTCATCATCAACAGACCAAAGACTGAAGACGTTTCTATTAGATTTTGTGAGAGTGGTGTTGATTGTGAATCGGGTGAGAAGGTAAGTAAGCATTCCCATCCTTACACAGTGGTTGATTTCCTTTCTTATAGGTCACTAGAAAAACAAAAAAAAAGGTTCTTTTTCGTCCCACGTTCTATGGAATAACATCTTCATATGATTTCGGAAGGTTACTTTTCCTTCCCACCATTCAACGTGTACATGATTTCTACCTTCACTCCTGTCTGCACATGTGTGAGGACCATAAAGTGCATCTTTTGAGTGTCAATTTCATAAAATCCTATTGGTGAGGCAGAAGTCATTCGCTCGCTCTCGAACCTGGATTCTTTCATATGGTGGTTTTCTCCTAACTCAAGAGTTAAGCATGAGAATAATGTTCTTTGGAACTTCTAACTTCTTACTGTTAGTGTGGAAAAACTTTATATCTTCGTAGATCTTTGGATGCATGTGCTCTAGAATGTTTGAAAGTTGGAATTTAGGTTTTGTGGGTATACCTCTTGTAAACCCTCACGAGACTATAACGCGTTCACTAGGGATACCTAGGGGTTTAAAGGCTTGTAGCACATGCTAAGTGTAATCGTGTCCTCGACGAAATGGAGTTTTTGTATTTTAGTTTAGTTTAGGTTAGTTTAGATAACAGTTTGCTCAAGGACTAGCAAAAGCTAAGTGTGGGAGAATTTGATAAGTGCATAATTTACATGTTTATATTGTCAAATCCATACTTGTTTTGCCTATAATTATTGCATATTACTTTTTATTACTCTTGTTTTCTATATTATGTGTCATAGTAGGTGAATCATCCAAAAAGGAGTTACAAAGTGCTAAAACGAACAAGGAATTTAAGTCTACCAATGAAGAAGGGCCAAAAGACAAAATTCTACTCATTCAAATCCAGGATTTCTTAATAACATCTTGAATACAACGAGAATACGATACCAACACAAAAAGAATAAGATCATTCCGAGTTCGGACGAAGAAGTTATTGACAAAACAGTCGAGACGAAGAAAAAGTCACCAACAGCTCAACAGTCGGCATTGCTCATTAGCAACCAACCTATGCCGACTGTAGCAAGTTTGGCGGCAGAAATTTTCACCTTCAGTCGGCATTCATCATCAGCAACCAATCTATACCGACTAAAGAGAGTTAGTGTCAGAAAGCTTTGCCAACTGTCGGCATTGTTAGTCGGGAAATGTCTAACGCCGACTGTAGAAGTCCTAAAGGGTCCGTTTGACACGTTTTTAACTTCCAAATCAAGAAAACTTAGTTCCAGTGAGATTCTAAACCCTAAAAGGAGAGGATACTTGAGGGACAAACATTGAAGGCTATAAAAGAAGATATCTAAGGCTCAAATAAGACACATCCAATCACATATCACAACTTCTACATCAAAAACCTAGGGTTTACCCCTTTAGGGGGAAACCATTCTTCTTTGTATTATGAGTAGATAAACCTTTGTTGATTAAGGATGAATTCAATGTTCTAAGCGTGAAGCTTATTAGTTAGTTCAAGTTTGTTTGAAGTTCTTATTATCATCGTTTGTTTGCACTATATTTAGGGTTTATGATTGATTCTTAGATTGTTTGTGTGCGGAACCAAGTTATTATATTGATCAATCTATTGCTAGTAGAGAGTGGAGCTATCCGTAATTGTCGATCATCTCCTACATAAGTAGAAAACGTGAGACCTTGCAGAGGGATTCTGTGGAGCAATCGTGTGTGAAGACAACACTAGCAGGTGGACCGAGCGTACTGAGTCTAACTACTATGATCAAACCTAAATTCACAAACCATAAAACGTTCGATTGAGTTACACCTAGTAAGCGTACTTCAAGGCGGCTCAGTTGGATAGAATCTGGTGAATAAGCGTACATGTTATCCAATGATATAAGGAGTTTTGGGGATAGCTAAGCGTACCTGCTATTTTACGGTTGGTGATGAATGATTCTGACGAAAGATAAATAAGTATACTAATCAAGTCAACGTTTGGTAACGGCGAAGGACTCCCTAATCATCTTTGTTTCTAATTATTTTCTTTCTTGTTATTTTTAGTTAATTATTTCATAACCCCCCCCCCCCCTTTTAGTATTTATTATAGTTTTGCTAATATAAATAACCTATCAATTACACAACTATACGTGGGAATGATCCTTAGTATCGTTATATTACTAGTTAATTAGTAAGAAATATCTTGAGTAATTTATTGCACTTACGATACGCATCAGTGGTCTACTATCCATTATACACATGTCGGGTTTGACAGTGTCACCATCTCAGCGTTCGCCGAGAGGTTCTACCAGAGACGGATACCATGCATCTCCCATTTGGCTAGATGTGTATCACTCCTGACGACGTGCGCATGATCACGAATCTTAGAGTGGATGGGATTTTTTTTTTTTCCGAAGGTTATAAACCTAAGATGAGTTTTGAAGATCTAGAAGTTTTAGCGGAGAAGACGCTAGGCTGGAGCCAAAGTAAGCCCAAGATGGAGTTCAAACGCTTTGTTATGGAGCCTGAAGCGGGTATGGAGTTGATGGAGTTCAATGACAAGGGTTTTCTGTGACAGACCGGAAATTTTTGCTTCGAACGGGACGGGTTTCGACCCACTTGGCAAGCCGATACGCCACTCGAAGAACCGGGCTATCAAATAGTTAAGACCAACTCGATTTTTACCAAGCAAATATTAATTGATATTACCCCAAATGTTGTATAAGCATATAAACTTAGCTATTATTTTGAGGGTCATCGAATACGTCAAACTGCTTTACATTTTTTGATATCATTTCTGATATTTATCGATACCAACAGATGATATGAATTACCATATTTGGTAGCAATTATCTCTTATAAAACACCAACTTCAGGCACTGATACTCTGCTGAAAAGAAATCTCACTAATTCGAGGATTAAAATTCTCTGAGCATATGTCCATACCATAGTGCTCAGAAGTCCACAAGGTTCGTTGTAAATTCAATTAAGACATTCTGAGCATGCGTCCCATACCGCATACCCAGAGATCCCAAAAGAGTCCAGAATTTTACAAGGGTCATCGGGTCCGACAAATGATTTTCATTGTTTCTACTATGAGGTTTTCTTGTCGTCGTTACAGCTAACGGTCACTGTTACAACTAACTGTCTTCCAGGTAGCCACCCGTAGGTGGGAGCTGCAGCAGTCCTGACGACACACACCGTACTGAACGGGTAAGGGGTGATCAGTCCCAGTGTCAGGGGTAGTCGGATACCATCCACCATTACAGCTAATAGTCTTCCAGGTAGCCACCCGTAGGTGGGATCCCCAGTGGGCATGGAAACTCACAGTACTAGATCAAGCTCAACCGATATCTTTTTCAGATGATATGAATTGCCTCTAAATGGAAACAACCATCTCCCAGTCTCATTTGGTGGTATGAATTGGCATCCAACAATCACCCTTCATTCCTCAATAGATGATATGAACAACCTCGAAAAGGTTACAATCATCTCTCAAGGTAGTATGAACAACCAGTACTGCAACTACCTCTTACTGCCAAGGTTACAATCATCTCTGAATGGATGGTATGAACTGCCAAACAGCAACCAACCATTTTTAGACGATATGAATAACCTCACACAGTTGTGCTAAACCGCAAAGCGGCTGCCTACGTACCCTCTTCCTAACTCGAAGGGATCAAGCACGACCATAGTTCGTCTTTTTGTTTAGATAGTATGAACTACTCACAATGGTAATAACTATCTATCTCACTAGATGATACAAACTACTTTATTAAATCGTAATCATTATTTACATTAGATTGTATGAATTGTTTGTCATAACAACAACAATCCCCAATTTAACACAATGCCTATTTAACCATCTGCGCAAGTTTAAATCTAACCGCTTACCACCAAGATAGAAGAAGCATGACCAGAAAGAATATACGGCTAAATATTTCCAAAAGTAGTTAGTTGAGTTCACTGGGCTATATGCCTAGGGTATAAGGGCAACCACAATGGGCGATCAAATCGTCGATCAAAGACGATTTTTGATCGATGGTCGCCCAAATTCTTCCCCAACCGTCGATTATATTTAGTATATAATCGACGGTTTTTACTGTAGCCGACTATATCTAATCGAAAAGTTGACGACGAAAAATATAGTCGGGCGGTATCCTAGACCATCGCCTGGTCTCAAGCGAGACTCCAGCACCCCGCTCATTTTTACGGGCGAAGAGGTAGGATTCCGCCATCTCAAGCGAAGTTTCCAAGCCCGGTCCTAGGATACCGCCTGATTCCAAGCCCGGTCCTAGGATACCGCCTGACTATTTTGTGAGCGAGCTTCTATAATTTCGCTTCTTCTCAAGCGCGGTCCTAGGGTACCGCCTGACTATCCACCGCTGTTTTTGTTGCTGACCATCGATCAAATTTTTAGTCATTTGATCGATGGGTTTGATCGCCCCATTGTGATTGCCCTAAATGCATTTGTAAATAGAATTCTATAAAGAAACAAGTACATATTTATTAAGTACACATAATATTTCACTACACAATTCTAAATTTATATTAAATATGTCCTAAAGTACATTGTGGGAAAACATGGTGTGTACACAATAAACTTATGTACACCATTCACTTGAACGGTACTAAAAGTAGAAGCCTGATATAGGGGCTCCAACATCAATAGAGGGGCTCCAAGTGGAGGCGAGGTGACCTAATTTTACGATAAGGGATATCCTAAGGATAAAGTTAAATGTCCATTTTACCCTTTACCTAATAAAAAAGACAAATTTGTCCTTTAATTAAAATCTTCCCATCTCTTCCATATCTTCTCCTTCTCCATTTTAATCATAGTAGATTTTTTTTAAACCCTAGATTTTGATTCAATAAGCCATAGTAGCATTGAGCATGCCTCTAACTTATACTCTTGATGTTTTTATTGCTCAAATTTGATGAAATCACGATTTGAAAGATTGATTTTTTGTTGTTCAGAGAAACTTACGGTTGGGTTTCATGTCGAACCCAACCGTAACACTAAGAACACCGAAGAACACCATTTTTTCCCAGATTTACGGTTGGGTTCTTAACCAAACCCAACCGTAACTTGAAGAACAATGATGAACATCATTTTTGCCCAAATTTACGGTTAGGTTTTCAACCAAAAAACCCAACCGTAACAAATCTGTAAACCCCAATCGTATAATTAGATAAATATATATTTTAAGATTTTTTTCATTTCTATCTTGTAGATAATTGAAAGACGAAGCTAACCCAAAAAAAATGAGGTCAATCGGACATCGTATGAAGGAGTTATGATCAAAACGATGAAATGTATCCAGGAATATTTACAGTTGGGTTCGCCAATAAACCCGACCGTAAATTTGAGATTTTTGGGCTTCATTGAGCCCAAATGTAACTATTCCTGGATACAAATAGATTTCACCGTTTTGATCATAACTCCTTCATACGATGTCCGATTGACCTCATTTTTTTTGGGTTAGCTTTGTCTTTCAATTCTCTACAAGATAGAAATGAAAAAAATCTTAAAAACTATTTATCTAATTTTAATATTGAGGTTTAAAGATTAGTTACAGTTGAGTTTTGGCTTAAAACCCAACCGTAAGTCTGGGGAAGGTTTATTCTTCATATTACTGTTGGGTTTTTAGGCAGAACCCAACCGTAAATACATGTTGAAATTGTAAAAAAACTAACAGAATAAGTTACGGTTGGGTTTTAACCCAAAACCCAACCGTAAATTCTACTGGATACCATAAAATTGGATTCTCTAATTGGTGTGATTTTTAATTTTTCTTTGTTTGAATGACCCAATTTACCTTCAATCTAGTTAAAATGATTGAAAAAGTTCACTTTTTTGATTTTGAAACCCAAATTTGTCCTTAAAACTCAATGCTCCAAGGGATGGCTTACGGTTGGGTTTTAAGGCAAAACCCAACCGTAACTATGGGAAAAAAATGGTGTTCTTCATTTTTCTTCGACTTACGGTTGGGTTTTAAGGTAAAACCCAACCGTAATTGGTTAATTCTTCATATTACGGTTGGGTTATTAAACAAACCCAACCATAACAAATCTTTAAACCCCAATCGTATAATTAGGTAAATAGATTTTAAGTTTTTTTAATTTCTATCTTGTAGAGAATTGAAAGACGAAGCTAACCCAAAAAAAATGAGGTCAATCGGACATCGTATGAAGGAGTTATGATCAAAACGATGAAATGTATCCAAGGATATTTACGGTTGGGTTCGGCAATAAACCCAACCGTAAATTTGAGATTTTTGGGCTTCATTGAGCCCAAATTTACGGTTGGGTTTATTGGCGAACCCAACCGTAAGTATTCCTGGATACATTTCATCGTTTTGATCATAACTCCTTCATACGATGTTCGATTGACCTCATTTTTTTGGGTTAGCTTCGTCTTTCAATTCTCTACAAGATAGAAATGAAAAAATCTTAAAATCTATTTATCTAATTATACGATTGGGGTTTACAGATTTATTACGGTTGGGTTTGGTTGAAAACCTAACTGTAAATTTGGGCAAAAATGATGTTCATCATTGTTCTTCAAGTTACGGTTGGGTTTGGTTGAAAACCCAACCGTAAATCTGAGAAAAAATGGTGTTCTTCGGTGTTCTTAGGGTTACGGTTGGGTTCGACATGAAACCCAACCGTAAGTTTCTCTGAACAACAATAAATCAATCTTTCAAGTCGTGCTTTCATCAAATTTGAGCCATAAAAAGATCAAGAGTATAAGTTAGAGGTGTACTCAATGCTACTATGGTTAATTGAATCAAAATCTAGGATTTAAAAAAAACGACAAAATTTTCTTAAATTTCATCTAGTTTTTCTTCCCAACAAACACAAATTCAAAAAAAAAAAAATTCAAATCATTTGTTTAAGTTAAAGATTATGTTTAATTAATCATGATTAGCTTAATTTTTTAACTAATTAGTTTAATTAAGATTAACTAATCAGGAGTGGTTTAGGCATTGTAATAATATTATGGATAAGGGGTTTTTGAGTTTTACTTCATGATGTCCCTATTTTATCTTATTATTGGAGCCCCTCTATTGACATTGGAGCCCCTATATCAGGCTTCTAAAAGTACGCAGCACACTTAGACAAGGGAAATTCATCTAATGTACATAGCTATTTATATTTCAAAGGCTAAGCAATTATGTACAATTTCATTGGATGATTCTTAAAGTTGAACATGAAGTAAAATGGATTACTAAAACTAAATCACATGTTTTAATTTATCAATAGATGCTAGGTGTATTGTCCGCAAAGATCTAATGCCAAGGTGTTTTAGCTGTACAATGGACTAACCATTTAGGAAAGTTGGATTTCACCCATTTTAGTGTTAACTTTAGATTAGTCAAACAACAATCTATCCCCCTACTTCAGTTTCACAACAAAGTTAGAAAATATCTATATAGAAATGAGATGGTACATAAACAACTGTAACCACAGAAGACGCAGCTCAAGTACCTGAATTAAAGATTTCATGAAATGTCTACTCAAAAGTTTCAACGTACTTAAGTGGACTTGCTGTCGATACAAGTCAACATCCCAAAATTTTGTATATAAGAGACAACACATAAATAGGTTGTGTATACCATTCGCAAAAGAAGTGATCAACTTATCCTGTGCACAGTTCAAACAAAAACTCCAAGACATATATATAACCATTCAAATACAAGAGGCAACAAAATTATTTAAATGCTTGAATGGTAGTTGATAGATTTAGTAGTTTCTTATAAAGGAAGTTCTAACATCTTCTATACAAAGTGAGCAGCCATATCTTCTATAGTGTAAAATCGCATTATATTAACATTTACACCTTACAAGTCTTAAGTTCTGTACATTCTAACTTCACAAGAAGAATTGCAATGCAAACCCAAGCCATTTTAAATTTAAGTAAAACAATACCCAGTGATCTCCAAATCATATGATAATAACAAATATGGAAAATAAAGGAAACAAAATGATCTTCAAGTTATTTTAATGATATTCACTACTCAAATCATTACGTAATGTCTATAATCCAAAACACCAAATAACAATCATTTTCTTAAATTAATACAACCATAATTCAGCCTATTCCAAGTACACAGTAGGTGAATGCCCCTAACAATTTAAGTATATAGTTCCAAACTTAGGCTAGATAACATTTCTGAACTAAGTTGGTTAAATCCAATAGTTCAGATGTAAAACAAACACTTAACCCACATGTCATCTCTTGGCACGCCTGATATTAAACGACATCTAATTAGTTAACCATAGTATCTTGTATACTATCAAGCAATACAACCCAAGGCATAACAGATCAACCAAGATTAAATTTAACAAGGTAATAGACCGTACAAGCTAAAAACCAAAGTAAAATACTAGCTATATAAGTACACAAAGAAAACAAAAGAACTAGTTTTACGTTCCAATTAATCAACTCTGGCATGATAAGGACTCATTGTAAAAGCTAGCTCTGAAAATACATCATAACAATTAAGGGGAAGTTAAATTCAAAAGCAGAACGAAGGAAACAGAAGTATTAGTACAATGGATATGCAGTTCCTTATATTATAAGTCCACACAACAAAATTTAAAGTTAAATGGTACAAACGTAAAGCCAACCCTTAATGCCACTCATTTACTCATACAATAGCAGGAAACGTAACCAATACATTAAGCTAGATTTTGCGTCAAATAGGAGGATTAAGCTCATTAGCACCACAAATTTGAGATGGAATAGATTCTCACAAGCCCATGTTAGCATTTAGCATGAATTAGACATTACTAATACATTTAGGGGAAAACCCCAAATTTCATAAGAATCTCAGATTTATCAATTCAAACAATACAAATCAATAGTCTTGAGATTTACATAAAGTACAGATACCCCATGCTTTGATTTTCTCCGGCATTAGAATTTAATCATCCCATTCTATGAAAACCCTAACCTGGTATGAACCCTAATTTATATAAAAACAATTTCAACTCTAAGAAAGAAGTTTTAATAAGGTATCTAAGCAAATATCCATGAAGTGTGATAATACATACCCATTTATTTATAAGAACCACTTTTTCAGTTGAATAAGAAGAAATGATTTTCCTTAAACAACTTCCAAATTGAAAAACAACAAAGATAATTTCCCTTACTCCTTTTGTGAAACCAAACAACAACAACTCAATAAATTCCTATCTCCATGAAGTTTGCTCACATAATATTTCAAAACTTGTTCTTACAACTTTCCAAGAGGTCAACATTTTCAGAGAAGAAGAAGAGGAGTAGAAGAAGAAGAAGAAGAAGAAGAAGAAGAAGAAGAAGAAGAAGAAGAAAAAATCAAGCTCCCCCTTCTCTCATTCATTTTTTGCAATAAAAATTCAAAACAACTTCATATTAAACTCTAACCCAAGATTTTCCATCACTGACTTTTCTCTAAGATTTTGTCATAAGCCATTACCCAGAAAATAGAAAGATCAGAGCCCTAAAATGAAATTGGACGGAAAGAACAAGGTTCTAATGCGACACTTATCCATCATATATGTAAGCCTATTAAGGCACCAAGGATTTTGATTAAAATAAACTCACTATTTAAAAAAAAAAAATACTGCATATCATAAAGGCACCAAAAGTTATTAAAGGCACACAAACATTGGATTTTTATTTTGTTTTATTTTTAACACTTCTAATGTATGATTAAATTTCTTAACTTTAATAGGTTCGGTTAATCCTGAGAAAAGTTTGGGGTTTCACATTATCCTTTGAAGAAGTTGAGGAAGTTCAAGTCGGTCGTTTTGAAGAGGGAATTCGGAAGGACAAGAAAGAAAGTAGAGAGAGAAGAGTTGGTGATGGACGAAGACAAGATTAAGCAACATGTCACCGCTTACTTGTTGTATCATCTGGGAAGCCTTATCTTTTTCAATACTTCTGGAAACAGGGTAGATACTAATTTTTCCATTTTTTGCATCCCCTCGATAAGGTCAATGATTACTCTTGGGGCATTGTAGTCCTTGCGTTCCTTAAGAACCAACTTATGAGCGCTAATCAGATTAATACTTCACAAATCGGAGGCTACTACACTCTCTTCCAGATAATCTTCGACATACCCATACCCTTAAATTTTGTAGAAAGATGATTGATAAATCTTTATATGTAGCAGAACTTTTTAATATTGGGTTGAGAATTGAATATTTGTTTCAGCCTAACTTTTGTTAAACTTGATTTTTTTTCCCTTAGGTGTGGGTGTTCGACCACTTACATGTATTGAAGTTGGCTGATAACAAGGCGGGATGGCGATCTGGGCAGTCGACGGCCGGGAAGTACGTGTCCATGCACTCGCAAAAGAAGGCTAAAGGGAATCTGTTGACATAATTGAGGGTTGTGTTGGATGATTTGGGAGCGCATGAAGTAATGTTTCACCCCTACTCTTTTGGTGAGCTTAAGATTTCCCCAGTCGCGGCTTACTGTGGGCCATTGTTCTTTCCTGGCGGTTGCTCGATGTACAACCTTCGAAGAGTATGAAGCTAGCTCTCTTATGTGCAGAATATACCAACCGTGGAGAATGGAAAATTTAGATTGATGAAAAAGGTACAAAGAACACCAACAATTTCTTTAATCCCAGACACGAGCCAACGCTAACGCCACAATTGTGGAACAACATGGATGAATGCCTTATTGATGAAGATGAGTGTATATCTTTAGAGGAGGGTATCCAAAGTTCCTACGGAGAAGGGTACATGGAATGGTATCTAGGTATTACTCATCCCTATGTTATAAATAAAGTTGAACGGGCTAAGACGGATAAGGCGAAGGATAAGGGAGTTGAAACCGGGAAGACGCATACTTACGACAAAGATGTGGCGAAGGTGTCGGAGAGTGTGGAAAATAAAGTTCTTCTCTTTATGATTTTTGATGTGTTATAAAATTTGATCTAAAATAACATATTTTTATATTTAACTTTTAATAGGTTAAGGCTGGTAGGAAGCTCTTGAGGAAAATGACGGCTAAAATACGCACGGGAGAGCCTATGTCGACTGAAAAACAGACAACCCTTTACAATGAATAGAACAATGTCCTATCGAACAATGAGGTGGATTCGATCAAGACGAAGGCGCCCAAGAGGAGTCGACACCAAGGGGAAAGTTCAAGCTGCTACTAGGATGGAACCAAGTGGAGATGAGACCCAAAGTGACGAAAAACAAGAAGAACAAGCTCCTGATCTGGGACGTGGTAAAAAAGTTTGTCGCACTCGTCGTCATGGTGCGTGAGTGTTTAAAACAATTTACTTATGAATTCAGTATGTTTGCTTGTTTTCTTTTTTATAAAATTAGATGGATTGAATTTCGTTACTTGGTTTGTATTTGACGTTAATTCTTCATAACTTGGTTTTGAATGTTTAGTTAATGAATTTCGTGAGTTCGGCATAAAAGTTCGGTTTGTAAAGCATATTTTATAACTAACCGAATGAAAACTTTGGTTGTTAAACCGAAAGTTCGGTTGAAAAACAACATAATTTTGGCAAAACAGAGAAAGGTTCGGTTCAAACTAAATTTTTACACTTAATCGAACTTTTGATTTTGATTTGGACTAAAAAGTTTGGTTATTAAATCCTTTTATCGAGCTTGCGAACTTCTTACCTAGATACAATTCTTTGAAAATTAAAGTTCGGCCATGTAGATAGCAACTTCTCCTAACCGAACATTGTTTTGGTATCAAAAATGAGCTGTCTGAACCTTGAGCCAATGAATAGTTTCTTGAAATTTTGGTTCATACACTAGCCGTTGTGTCTCTTTAACCTATAAAAACACCTCTTAACACAACAAACATGCCTCATACTTCTCTTTACAAATTATACTCAAACTTCTCTCAACAAACCTTCCTCAATCTTCCCAACTTATTTCTTATTTCTTCATCATCAAAAAAATAAAACAAAAACATGGCTCCTAAATTCACCACCAATGAAGATGTTGCCATAGCTCGTTCTTGGTCGTCGACTACAAGGCATGACGAACACCAAAACATTCACTTATCTCAACCCTCGGAAAATTTCTGGAACCGTGTATCCTTTTTTTTTGTCGCGTTATATGGCAATCAAAATGGAAGATCATTTCGAAGCATCAAGGAAATATTCGAATTACTTTATAGTCGATGTGAGGATTTTAAATCGGTTGTGGTGAAAACCAAGCGGATGTATCCTACCGTCGACAATGAAGAAAATACGACTCAACTAAGTGCCTCTCAGCTATACTATGGAATTTCTCTTGACCGATATAAGCATATATTTGGCCAAAATTCATGCATCAAGAGTTTTATAATGTTTTGATGGAAAGGGACTCGTATTTTGATGTTTAACTTTTCATGTCTAATTTATTTACTTTAGGTCTTTCCCTTATTGTAATCTCGTTCCCTTTAATGAAAAATGTTATAAAATTTTAATTTTAGCGTGTTGGTATTATATCTTTATGCTTAATTTAACTACTATAGGTTGGCAAGTTGTAAATGATATTCAAATTAGAGAAAGGTTTGGTTTGAACTAGGAAAGTTCGGTTAGTAGAGCCTATATCGACCTTGTCGAATCTAGTACTTAGATACAATTCTTTGATTTTCTAAAAGTTTGGCTAGGTCGATAACAACTTCTCCTAACCGAACATTGGTTTGGTTTCAAAAATGACTCGTTTCTACCTTGAGCCAACGACTAGTTTCACGAAATTTGGGTTCATAAACTACCCGTTGGGTATTTATGACCTATAAAAACACCTCTAAAAACAACAAACATTCCCCACACTTCTCTTTACAAATTATACTCAAAATATCCCCACACTTCTCAAATTGTTTCTCATTTCTTCAACATCCCAAAAAGACAAAAACATGGCTACTAAATTCACCACCAAAGAATATGTTGTCGTAGTTCGCGTGTGGGCGACGGTCACAAAGTATGACGACCAATTAAACATCAGCAGAAATCAATTCTTGGATCGTTTTTGAACCGGGTATTTTGGGGTTTTGTGACGTTAGACAGAAATCGAAAATCTAGATCTATAACAAACGTGAAGGAAAGATTCCAATTAGTAAGTATCAATTAGATGTTAATCAAATCCGATTTGAATGTAATACTAACTTATTGTTGATTTCCTTGTTCAGATGGCTGAAGCTGAAACCCAATGTAAAGAGGACAATAGGAAAAAATTCAGGCACTATGGATGCTATCAAGTCTTAGTTGAATTTTTTTTTGTATTTCGAGGTATAATAAGTTTTCGAGTATAATATTATGAACCACGTTAGGTCTTTTTCTTCATTGTAATTCGTTTACCTCAATATAATGTCTTTTCCTTCAATAAAATGTTATGAATTTCGTATCTTGGTGCATATTAGACCTTCATGCCTAATTTAAATACTTTTGGTAACAACTTCCAAGTGGTAACAAAAAATTGTTCGGTTAGAAAAGCCTATTATATACCTCACCGAACAAAAATATCGGTTAAAAATCTCAATGTTCGGTTGACATACATTCAAATATATGCAAAACAATGTAATGTTCGGTTAGAAACCCTATTCAAGACCTGACTGAACAAGAAGATCAGCTAGATCAACTTTTCTCAACTTAACCGAATATCAAAGTTCGACTACTACCATTAGTACTACTACCATCTGAGTTCGGCTACTACCAATAGTAGTTCGGCTAGGAATATGATGGACTCGAACTAGTCGAACATTATACTGGTTCACCCAAAATGTAGCCGAACTTAGTCCAAAACTCCATTAACTCCATGAACTCAAAGTTCGGCTAATTGTTTTTCATTTTTTTAGCCGAACTTTTAGCGTTCTTACCGAATCTCAGCCATAAAGTTTACATTTTCACCAAATTTAAGCCAATTTAAGCAAGAAAAACACATTAACAAGCATACCCGAGTATCTCAAACATTATAATCTTTATATTCTTCGTTGTGGTCTCGTTAATCTCGTAAAAACCCTAATTTTGGGGTTGAGATTGAGTTTGGGGAAAAACATATTCACCATCTAACAAATCATGCATCACCGGATCATTGTGAAGATTGACGAATAATTTGTTTCTTATATGGTTTAAAGGTTCCAATTCTTGTGATTTTGCACTAGAATCATTCATTTTGGACTTAAGAATCACCAAACTTATGTTTCAAAAAAGAAAATTAAAAACTCTTCTTCTCTTTTTTCTTCTCCCTCACAATAAGTCTAATTCTCTAACTCAAATATTTTATTTAACTTAATTATTAACTTCTAATTAAATAAAGATATTTTTGTCATTACTATACATATATGGATAGGGGTTAAGAATTACTTCCTAATGACCTAATCAAAATGGGGGATATGGTCCCTTAAATTTGAGGGGTCCCAAAAAATCGTTCAAAGATAATGGACTAATGTGGATTGAATGAATAGTTTCAACGAATTAATGGCTCGAATAAGTCGTGAATTCGTATAATTCGTGGATTATTCGAGAGTGAATAAAAAACACGTTTAGTGTGTGGCTTTCGAAAAATATGTTAAAAGTATGTGAATCCATATATCGTGAATTATTCGACGAATTGCTAACTAAAATCTAACCCTCCATTGGATGATCAAGACAGTTAAATATGATCAATTCATCGACGGAAACCTAAACTCAAAACTGGACAAAATTGGGACCAGACGCAAAAACATAGTACCATTTTATAGAACCCAAAATCAAAATTTCCCGATCATTTATGACGCATAGAAAAACCAAAGACAAATTTCATGTAGCTGAATAGAACACGGGAAATTGAAAGAAGCGAAACCCTCTCAAGAGAAGAGAAAAAACAATGGAATTTTGCAGTCTTCCTCTTTCACCAACACACAGAGGGAAGCTCATTTCTGCTGGATACACTACTTTCTCTTTCTTCAGTCTCTCCTCATCACCTTGTTCGTGGTACTCTCTCTACTTAAAACCCTAATTGATAGAATCACAATGAATTCTACATTGGAGCTATAAACGATTTGATCAATTGTATTGATTGAATAGAAAGTTAAATGTTACAGGACTATTCTTACGGTCATATACTCTAACTATTCTAGAACTCTCACGTGCATTACACACACGTACAACACTTCTCTCACCTCACACAACTCACACAAATACATCTACTATTACCCTTCCTCAAGCTCAAAGTGGCTAGAAGGACAACTTGAGATTGTCTCACATAATTCACACAAGTACATCTACTATTACTAATTTTATTTTATCATTCAAATTTGAGATTTGATTTTGGTATTGTTTATGGAGCAGATTTAAATGTTTCTCATGAAGAAGCAATTGGAATTCTGAAGATCGCATTGAAAAATGGTAAATTGGGTGAATCAAATTCAATCCATTCTGTTGTTACTGGTAATTATTCATTCTCTCCTACTTATTTATTTTTTATTTTTTTATTTTGCGGTGTGTACTGCTAATTGAAGCATATGTATAAATTAAGAACCCAACCCTATTATGAAATTGTCAGAGTAAGATGAATAAATATCATAGAGCTAAATCATAAAGGCAGTGAAGGTGGATTATATGGCATTGCACCACGCTGGTTGCATTAGATGAATATATTCGACCCTAGAACATGCAGCAGTATGTGATATATGTCTCATTGCCTCCCTAGGTTGCAAGTCCAAGTTACAAGTGGTTCTTTAGAAGTTAAGAACTGGAGAGCAAGGCTGTTCTTCCGCTCTTTGTGATAGAAAATTTTCTCTGCAGTCAAATTAATGAGTGCGTTCACTTGAAAAAACTCAATTGATTTCCTCTCTAAGAGGTTAAATAACAACTATGAGAGTTCTGTAATGGAGTTCATTGGTTTTCATGTTATGCAGGTGCGCAGAGTGCCTGGGATATGTTGCGTGGGGAGGATATGTTTAGACGGATTACAACCTCTTGCGGAGATTTGGGTAACATTCTAGGTGGAGGAATTAGTTGTAAAGAAGTGACTGAGATTGCTTAGTTACTTCAATATTGTCAATGTTGATGCATTTCTTAAGGATCTTATGTTTCAGTTTTACGTCTCCGTTTGTGTGTTTGAGATATCATACAGATCTATTGTAGTGAAAACATAACTATATAAACTTGTCTTTTGGTATTTGACATAATGTTATTCAGGTGGACTGCCGGGCATTGGCAAAACATAACTAGGGTATGGATTTCTCGCAACTATCGGTTTAAGTCCATCTCATACATTTGGGGTTTCTGTAGCATGTTAACTGTGCCAGACTATATCATGCAGGATTCAGCTCGCTGTTGATGTTCAAATCCCAGTTGGTTATGGTGGCCTCGGAGGAAAGGCAGTTTATATAGGTAAATCAAACTTTGGTATTGATAGCATCATGCATCTCTTTTTGCTTCTCTCCCTTTTCGTATTTTAACTTCAAATACTGTATTTGTGTGATACCCAGATACAGAAGGCAGTTTCATGGTGGAACGTGTTTATCAAGTTGCTGAAGCATGTATTGCGAACATTATGGAAAATCATGTACCTCAGCGGAAAGATGCTCAAGTGTGCCAAAAAACAGTGCAGTATAACAGTTTCCTGGAAAACATTTTCTACTTCCGATATGCAGTTACACAGAGCAAATTGCTGTAATAAACTACTTAGACAAGTTCATCGAAGAACATAAGGATGTAAGTAAATTAGAGAATCTTGTTTCTGCAATTGAATGAATATAAGCTACACCCAACCTGCTAGATCATTTGGTATGACTCATACCCTTCCTTGGGAGGTCGAGGGTTCAATCCTGTACATTGCTGGTTGCATTCATATCACATAATAGAGCACTAATGAGGTTTCAGCAAATCTGGTTTGACCTGGTTAATGATGTTCATAATTTAACATGTGCATTTATGTTGTCACATGTACAGTTTTAGTCGCTAATATTTTAACTATCTTGATCTATTGCAGGTTAAAATTGTTATTATAGATAGTGTAACTTTTCACTTCCGACGAGATTTTGATGACTGGGCCCAAAGGACACGAATACTTAGTACAATGGCTTTAAAGTTGATGAAAATTGCAAAAAAGTTTGGTTTGGCCGTAAGTATCCATATCGTCTCCTTTTTGGACAATCTTACACCAATTTTTCCAATGATGCAACTCCTTTATTTCAGTCGTACTCCTATATATCTAACTTCTAAACGTCCAACCGGCATCAAGACTGTCCTCTATCTTATGACCTATATAACCAGTGCATTTGTTTTGAAAGCATTTCACTTTTTATGTACTGTTCGTACTTTCTGTATTCGAACAAACAAAAAATATAATTAACCTTCTCATTACATAATCTATATCATGAGTTTTTACAACATGCATTGTTCACTGTAAATTATAAACATCCAATGCTCTAACCAGAAAAAAAGTAGCAGTAGCATTTTTGATAGCGAAGGTCACTCGCTTTCTTGCAACCTTAATTTCTTTTGGAGATATTTTTTTGTGGTATGTTTATATTGACGGGTGGTCACTGACTCCCTGGTCATTCGCCTCCATCCTCATTTCTGTTGGTTGATATGTTAATTTGTGGATATCCCAGCATGAACTAGGGAAATGCAGCAATAGTGTCTCTTTCTCTCAACTGAAGCTACTTTCTTGGCTATTTTTATTCGATTTATCTGATAGATTTTCCTTCTTCTAGGTGGTACTATTAAACCAAGTGACAAATAAGGTTGTGGAAGGCTCATTTCAGTTATCACTTGCACTAGGTAATTCAAATTATCATTTTTCTTTCGGCAATTTATTACCTTTGCTCTTGTTCTTTTAGTTCCCTCCATTCAAAGTTCCAAATAAAGTTTTTCAATATTGCATGGATTGATGTAACCTTATAGTCTCATGTCCTTTCAACCCAACTGACCAAATCATCTCATTTAAAAAAAAAAACACAGATTATCAGAACATCTAATTGCTGCTGTGGCCCAAGCACAAGTTCTGTAAGGGTTTTTGTATGAGGTTTTTTCTCTAAGTAAATACATTATGCATTTAATATTAGATTTTGTAATGTTTTGCAGGTGATAGTTGGTCACATGGTTGCACAAATCGTGTAATTTTGTACTGGAACGGGAACCAGCGGTATGCATATATTGACAAGTCACCCTCGTTGCGGTCAGCGTCAGCTCCATATTCTGTGACAGGTAAAGGTATACGCGATTCTACTTCACAATGTAAAAGAATTAGAATGATGTAGTCCAGTGTACAGATTTTCTATTTTGTTTCATTGTTTCCAGTATTTATAGTATATTTAGTGGAGGATGGTGAGAAACCAATAGGGACCCCAATTTGTTTAACGATTTTGGTTTATGCAACCTTCGAGTTGCATCTTGGGGCACATAGTTTTGAGCAATAAACACTAGGAAATGAAACAGCAGAATTTGTTGGTATCGATAAATACAAAAATTCAACTGTGGTCGGTCGATGAGGCTCTTGAAGGCCTGGGTGCGTGAATTAGAGAAGCTGCAGTCCATCCTGGTCCATAGAGGTGAGAAATATGCAAAGAATATGCTTTGAGATGTTATGGGCAATTTTGCTTGATAGAGATGTCCCTCCTAGTTGTACGGTTGTGGACATGTCCATATATATCTGATCAACATAATCAAATGTTTATTGCCACTGATATTAATTTCTAGTATTAAAAAGAAAATGTGGAGTGAATAGAGGTCAATCAGATTATCTATCTCTGTCGCTCTCTAGGTAGCTTTTATAGCTATCTGAGAGATGCTTTGTGTGGTATTTTGGTATCTGAACTTTATAGTTCAGTTTAGATTCTCCCCTGTTACTTGGAAAGTTTTTGTTTAAAAATAGAAAAAAATGAATTCTCTCTCGTTCGTGTCTCAGTTGAGCTTGCTTGCTTAGAAACTTGGTAGATGTTTTTTCAGAAAACAAAATTTCAATTCCTTCCCATTGTGGCGTGCATACTGGGTCTTGAACACTGGGAAGAAAGGAAGCACGATTCCTTGGAAAGTTACACTCATGTCTTACCACTGACTGTTCTTGCACTGGCTACGATGGGCCGGATGTAGTTTAAATATGCCAAGGGTTATCAATTATGTGTAGTTTGCCGTCTAGGTCACAAAGGCACACATTGAGATAGAGTTCACGTTGTACAATATGCGAACGACAGCCTACTATTTCACTTGAAGTAGAGTTCTCCCACAATAGCCAGTTTTTCCCAATCTAATTCATTCCATAACACTTGCTCCTAGGGGTGGACGACTTTTTAAGTTTATTTTTGGATGGGGGTTTCATTTTTTTTCTCTTTTTTTTCTTTTTTGTAAGTTAGACTTATATTAAAAACTAGGTAGATGACCAGAACTAGCTCATTAGAAGTTACCCTTGACAGGGATGTTCCACCAGTGAAAGTCCCAAACACCAACTTCGAGAGTAGTACGTACAAAGGATGTAAACAGAAATAGTGGAAAAGAAATTGGACATACAAAAGTTGTCTCGTTAAAACCTTGGCAAGGAAAACCTATTGTGGTAAAATCCTGAGCAAGGAAAAAGAATACAACCCAATATGTCCAGAAAACTAAAGCAAAGAAAAAACTCCCTAAAAAGATAAAATTACATTAATAATTTTTCAAGATCATAGAAATTCTTCGTTCTCCATCAGTATCCCAAGAGCTGTCTTCTAATGTTGGCAATATGTATGTCACCACAAGCAAGTTATGGAAATTGAGCATCTTCACTCGTGATAAAACTATCAATGTATGGTCATGCGCCTTTCTATTAATATCAAGACTAACAGGAGTGTCACGATGGTGTACACAGGATGTGAAGCTCGTCCTTTTGGCGATTGAGAATGACGGTTTAACCTTATCTGCAATCAAGAACTTATAAGATGAGAAATGTATCCCCGAAAAAATACATGTAGAGTCGCGATTTATAAAATCGAACAAAAAAAAAACATAGCCAAAATTGATTTCAACAACATGTTGTTTCACAAGAGATTTCATATTTCCATGAAAATTAGAACTACTCATGTAAAATAAACTAAAAACTAGCATTTTCACGGTAACTAACTTAAGAATAAGAAGAACTATTATTTAGAGAAAAAGAAAGTCAAGGAAAATTAGAAAAAAACAAAAAATTGGCAGACCTCTGTACAAGGAAACGGATTGACGATAGAAAACTAAAGGAACTGTTTCTAGATTCTTAAATACAATATATGAGGTCATTTTTCTACTGATTACAATACTAAAACTCTAAAATTAACTACTATTCTAAGGAAAGCGCTCCTCTATGAGTTACTATTGTTGTACCAAATGACGAAAATTAAAAACACAAAAACATGTTATCTATATATTTGTGTAACCATACTAGTGAACTTGATAAGTAGATACAAAGTAAAAACAGCTAACATTAAAAAATTCAAGGAAAGAGTGAAAAATGGCAATATATAGCCAAACCACTCAATATGTTGAGGCATGTATTCTCTTTTACTTTGAAAATTTAAAATATCAGCGAAACTTTACTCCCTTGATTTACCAAGAACAAAATAGAAAAGAAGCGAGAGAAAATTGTAAGAAAAACAAAACTTTATACTTGCAAACTTTGGGTTGGTAGAGTCATCGGAGCAAGGTCTAGATATGAGATTTTTAAAGGAAAAAAAAATGAAGAAAGTCTAAAAAATTAACAGCGATGAACTAACTTCTAGTTAAGACACCTAACTAACATACATGATCGAAAGAGAAACTTACTATCAAGGATGAGTTATAACAACAAAGGACTAGGATATCAGAACAGAATCATTCTAAAAAGGTTTAAGGCCTATTCCTGAAAGATTGTCCACAAAAAAACCCAACAAGCACAAGAAAAACAACATCAAACCAAGTGGATAGAATATCCAACCAAAGAAAGAAAAGAAGTTCCAAAGGAAATAAGCAACAAAGAATACAGACCATTACCTAAACTATCTATGCTAAAACCTCACCAAGTCCAGAAACATTAGAACAAAAAAAGTAAGAAAAGGGGGTAAGGAACAGACCAGATAAGGGTTTTTTCATTTCTACAAACTTGAAGGAAAGCATAGGACAACAAAATGAAACAACAACAGAAAATCAGATTTTGACCAAACAAATACGATCTGAATCAGAATTGAGGCTTTAAGCAAACAAACATAACTGAAAAAAGACTCAAAAATAACCATTTTGAAAAAA
Source organism: Papaver californicum (assembly GCA_023531435.1). Lineage (NCBI taxonomy): Eukaryota > Viridiplantae > Streptophyta > Magnoliopsida > Ranunculales > Papaveraceae > Papaver > Papaver californicum. The sequence goes on from JAJJMC010019566.1 coordinate 2,239,180, forward strand.
CAAATTTGAAAACAATTTTGATGGGGGTTCCATATTCTCCAGAAACTAGAATCCTCTGTAGACTTAGCAGGAGCGCATAGCTTTAGCCTTGAGATATTTTGAGTTTGAAGTCTTCACTAATCACTAGCCTGCGGCCTGCCCCACAAAGGTAACATTATAAAACTAGTACTTCCCAATCCAACAACTCCAACTCACTTACCTGCCGCTGAGGAAGTCCTTATGCCATCTGCAAACAACGTCCCAAGGAGATAAGGCAACCACAATGTTGCGAGTAAACCCATCGATCAAATGATTAAAAATTTGATCGATGGTCAGCAGAAAAAACAGCGGTGGATAGTCAGGCGGTA
>JAJJMC010019566.1:2239536-2300737 GCA_023531435.1 Papaver californicum
TTGATCGATGGTCAGCAGAAAAAACAGCGGTGGATAGTCAGGCGGTACCGTAGGCCTGGGCTTAAGAAGGAGCGATATGTTAGAAGCTCGCCCAAAAAGACGGGCGACATGTCAACCTTCCGCCCCATACAAGCGAAATTGTAGAACCCCGCCCGGGAAAAAAATATTGAAGCGAACTCCTAGGCTCACGCCAATGTCCTAAGCGAGGCCCCACGAACTCGCCCGGTGGGGCGAGTTTCTGGCATTTCGTACTCCACACGTGTGAGTCGCGCGTGTATTCGAAATACGGGCGAGGGTGTAGAAAGGAGTCCGTTAAAGACATGCGAGCATCTAGCCTCTCGCCTGTCAATGTAATAAGAAAAAAAAACCTACTTCGCCGGGCGGTACCCTAGGCCTGGGCTTAAAGGTAATCTTAGCGATGGCCTAACGCCTCGCCCAGACATACGCGGTGGCCTAGCATACCGCGTAATAGGGAGCGAGGGCCCTGATGTCCGCCCAATTTTTTTTTCTGAGCGGGTTTGTGGCATCTCGATCACCCATGGGCGACGAACTGGAACTACGTTTGGAGGAGCGGTATTCTGAAACTTCGCTTGTGTAGGCGGAATGCTAAGACTACGCCCGTAAAATTGTGCGAGATCCTAGAGTCTGGCTTGTCATCAGGCGATGTCCTAGGATATCGCCTGACTATAATTTCCGTCGTCGACCTTTTGATCAGATTTGATCTGCTACAGGAGAAACCGTCGATTATATTCCTAAATATAATCGACGGTTGCGGAACCATTTGAACGACCATCGATCAAAATTAGTCGATGATCGACGATTTGGTCGTCCATTGTGGTTGCCCAGGAATAGAGGATAAATAATATTATGGTCTTAGTTTGCATGACCTGTTCAAGATTTTACAAGTTTAGAATGATGTATGGCCAAATTAAGATTCTAAAACACATAAAAAATATTACTATAAAAATTATAATAAGAAATTCTTTTTCTTTTCTAACTTTTTTTTGTTTTTTTGAGAAAATCGTATTTGTCTTAAGCTTGACTGTGGTCCTATTCTTATAACTTATTTAATATTCAAGAAAAAATGTCTAGATGATCAGAATTTAATCTTCGAGAAAAGAAGTCTAGGAATATTGCTGCCAAAAATATAAACTAAAACCAATTTTTTAGTGTTGGAGCAGGCCTCATTTCCCTTTGGAAAAAAAGATGATTCAGTCCAAAATGAGACCAAGTTGGACTCTCCAGTTACAAACGAATTCCGAAAATGAGCAGTGAAGACCAGAGTCTAGGACCAAGGCCTAATGAACCTGGTCGATACCTAGTTGAATCGGTAGAGCCGCCTTCAAAGCTCGAAAAGGCAGACAAACTTTGGCCCCTCACACCTACCACACCTCCTTTACTCCTTTCTGCAATTTTTGAAGTGATGACAGTGTGATCTTCGAAGTTCAACCCACCAACAACACTATAAAATAACGAGGAAATCTATTTGCTTATTAATATAACTATATTTGTATTTTAAGGTCATTATTTGCATTACAAACACCAGCCACCACCTCGTTGTGAACGAACCTAACCCTCAAAAAAAAAAGTCACTTGTTTTTAGTACCAACCTAATATGGCTCATTAGCTGATGGTGATCATGGCTCACTTGGCTCTGCTCTATTGGTTCACTCTTATATTTATGTGAAAAAAAACGGTTTAGTCCAAATACGCTCCAAAATAAGCAGTTTAGTCCTGACCGAGTTAATAAGGTATAAATTAGTTTTTCATTTATTTGAAATACGAAAAGTACACAAATAACCTTCCTGGTTTACAATTTAGTCAAAATATTTATAGTTTAGTCCAAAGTGACTCATGATGTTGTCAGCAATTTTAAATAATATAAAAATAACATTTCGTAGAATATAAACCCAAACATGTCACTATCCAACAATAAAAAACCCAACAAAACAAAATGTTCACAAAACCCCCATTTGAAATCAACTGTCTAAACTACCCTTCTTTAAACCACTCTCATTTATTTCTTCTCATTCAATTGGTAACATCATTTTTTTTCCCTTCAACCACTTCCCCAATTTCACCCAATTCCGATAAATCAAAATCATCAGAACCAGCTCCTGAATCAATATCATCTTCATCCATATCATCCTCATCGTCATCATCATCATCATCATCATCATCCTCGTCATCATCATCTGCATCACCACCAGTACCTTCAGAATCAAAATCAAAATTTAAATTTCTATTCTGAAGCTGTTGTTCATCATCATCAGTAGCTTTCTCCCTTTCCCACCTCCTCCTCCTACTATTAACTCAGATTTGTCTATTTTATTCACTGTCTATTCTATTCTATAACAATTTCAACCTAACCTAAAACGAAACAAAATCAAAAATGGTAAAGAAACAAGAGAAAAAGAAAGATGAAAAGATCAAAAAAAAACTTAAGAAAACAGTGAAGAAACAAGATTCTCCAAAAGGTAAATCGAAGTTTCATTGTTCTTCAGTGATTATTTATAGTTGAAAATCAACATGTATCAATGACTTTTGGTTTCGCAATTTCGGTTTCATCAATGAATTTGCGTAATTAGGTTTTATTTCTTATCATCTGTTTGTATCATAAAATAGGTTTAGATTTCATCTGTTTCGAAATCACTGGTTTCATAATTAGGTTTCAATTACATTTGTTTTCACCTTATTTATTCACGATTCAATTATGTTCAGTTTTGGTTTCATCATTTTCACTGTATGGTTGAAACCAACTTTGTTGGTGTTTTTTTACTTAATGGCTATTTTGATGGAACCGAAATTGGTTACATCATATTCACTGTATGGTTGAAACCAACTCTGTTGGTGTTTTTTTACTTAATGGCTATTTTGATGGAACCGAAATTGGTTACATCATTTTCACTGTATGGTTGAAACCAACTTTGTTGGTTTTTTTTTACTTAATGGCTATTTTGATGGAACCAAAATTGGTTTCATCATTTTCACTGTATGGTTGGTGCTTATGGTTTACTTAATGACTATTTTGATGGAACCAAAATTGATTTTATCATTTTCACTGTTGGTTGAAACCAACTCTGTTAATGCTTATGGTTTACTTAATGGCTATTTTGATGGAACCAAAATTGGTTTCATCATTTTCACTGTATGGTTGAAACCAACTCTGTTGGTGTTTATGGTTTACTTCTGGTTTAACATCAGGGAAAAAAATAGAACCGAATAGGTGCTTGTTGTATCATTTGTGTGTGGAGGCACCTACTATAAAAGCTTTGATATAAACAAAGGAACAACACATGAAGGCCCTTGTTGCTTGTCCATTTTGGCGTTTCTTCAAACCGTTCTACAAAGGTACACTACAAGAAGAAAAATTGAAGAAAAAGACGAAAGCAATTCAGATGATCTTAGCTTCATATTATAAGAGTGTGAAGCGTGTGAAACCAGATTGTTTTAAGTTAATGAGAGCAAAGAACATGATATTGCAGACCACACCGGAATAATTCGCTGTGAATTTTGGTCTACAAATGATGAAGGATGTAGATATAGCCAAAGATGATGAGCTGGAGAAAAAGGTAAACCTGTTTGCGGTTGAGTACTTTAAGGGAGATAAGAAGATGAGGAAAACTGATATTCTGAGAGCTATGATGGAAACTGCAGAGGATGAAACCAAAGTTGAAGACTTCGTCAAGTTATTCGTCCTCTATCTCTTGGTATCAATATTTGTCCCAAACAAAGGTGGGCAGAATCTGACTTCAAAATACTTATACCAAGTATTTGAGATGAATAAGGTGTGTTGGCCAGATGTTTTTCATGAGTATATAATTGAGTCTATAATAAAATCCAAACAAGTTGATGATGTATCTGGTTGCGTAATTTACCCATTGGTAAGTTAATTTTTGTTTCTTTTGATTTATAAGTTGTTTGTTTTTTATTTTTCCCGAGTTTGATTACTAATTTGAATGTTGTGTATTCTTTTTTTCAGTATTGGTTTACCGAGATGTCAAATATCACCTTAAGACAGGATGGGCACGACATGTACACAAGGTTCACTACATGGAACCTAGATGGTATGCAAGGCAGTAGTGAACAATTTCGATGATCTTAGCAAAAAACCAGAAATTTTCTCAAAGGTAAAAACAACAATAGTTCTTGTTTGTTTATACTTTTTAATGTCTGAGAATTAAAAATTTCCATCATTTATTTGGTTCCACCTTATTCCAGATGAAGAAAAATGATGGAACCAAAAAATGTTCAATCCTTCATTTAATTCCACCTTATTTCAGATGAAAAAAAATGATGAAATCAAAAAAAGTTCCATCATTTTTCTTGTGTTCTGCAGATGAATGTGGGTCACCGTCAGGGATCGTTCTTGCTTCCATATAATGAACAAGAAATACGCTTGGTCCAGCGCATAAAGGAAGAAGATATTCCTGTTGAAGAGTATATTGATCGTGAACTACAAATTGGTAATGGCAATGACGAGCGTATTGCACGTGAACTGCAGGTTGGTGATGGCAATGACGAGCGTACTGCAAGTGAAGAGAATATTGGTGCTAGAAATGAAGAGCCTGCACAAAATGAAGAGAATGTTGGAACTGAAAATGAAGATAACCCTTACAAGGCTAAATATAAGTGGGCGAGAATTTTGATTGAAAAACTTACAACTGTTGGTAACAATGGACTTTCTGAAGAAGATCAATCAATACTGGCCAAATATGATGGAGAGGTTACAACCAGTGAAGGAGACTTACGTGAGACGGAAACGTAAAAGACATGAAACAGAAACGGTTTCGAACCGTGAAGAAACGGTACCTGAAACGGTTTCGAAACGTGAAGAACATGTGGAGGTGATATGTTAAATCTTAGATGTGTTAAATATGATCTTGTTTATTTGTGTATGTTGGGTTAATGATAGTTCCATTTGAATAGATTGGTGTGAATTTCTTTTTTAATGAAACCAGAAAAGTTTCATTTGAGAATTATATTAAGTTAGATATGTTAATATTGCAGGATATGATAAGCAAAACTATAATGATTGTGGATGACATGATAGAAAAAGAAAGGGTTTTGCGGCAAGAAGAAACACAACAAGATGCTGGAGATGTTGTGATTGAACCAGAAAATTGCTCGGGTCTCCTATCAAAGAAGATTCCTATGATTTATTGATTGAAGATGGTGAACAAAAGAAAATGTCTGACAATGTTGTTTTCGAAGATAATGCTGAGGTGATAATTTACTTTGATTTGATTTGTTTGTTGCCAATGAATCTAATTTTTTTGAACTCAATAAATCCTATAGGTAATGAATCTGCCTGAAGAAACACAACAAGATGATGCAATGGAACCAGAAAAGGTTTCAGCACATGAAGTTCATATTCAAGGTTTGATTAAAATTTTGAAGGTTGTTTGTTGGAACAAAAAAAGGTTTCATCATCTGAAGGAAAACTTCAGGAGCAACAAGTGATGGAACCAGAAAAGGTTTCATCATTTGAAGGCAAAGTTCATCGGCAGGTTGAAGAGGTTTCGGAGTTAACTCCGGACACAATTGAAGAATTGAAGATGGATGAGCAACTTGAATCTGAAATCAATAAAGCGAAGCAAGTGATATATAATATAATAGAATTTTTTTTTTGGAGATAACTCCAAACACAACTGAAGATATCAAGGTGGTTGAACAAGTTGAATCTTCTTTGTCGAAGACTGAATTGAAGAGTGTAATAGAAGAAGTTTCTGAATTGACTCCAAATACAATAGAAGATATTAAGGTGGCTGAGCAGGTAGAATTGGAATCCAAGAAAAGTTCTTCGTCAAAGCCAGAGATCGAGATTGAAGTGTCAACTCAGGGTTCAATTGATGAAAGTGTTCTTCAACAAATGAAAGATGAATATGCAAAAAAGGGTTTTATATCAAATCCAGAAAGTCAAGGCATGTGCTACTACTCAGTTATACACATGGCAAAAGATGTAATTGATTTAGAAGATGATATGCCTCATTTCAGTTTGGGATTGACGCAAAGTGACAGTGACAAAGAAGATAGTGAGCATGAAGACGTCAGTCCCGAACAAAAAAAAAGGTGAGTAACATAATATCAAGAATGAGGAAAAAAAAGGAATATGCAAGCACCTGTTAAGATGCATGATTATACACCTGGGGAAGTTAAGAAGAAAAAAAGAAAAACGAGTCGTTGTGTTAGCAGAAAGCACTCTGAAAAGTCGGAGAAGAAACAAACGGAAAAAAAAAAAGAGGTGAAGTTGAAAGCAGTTGACAACTTGAAGATTAAGGTACTCGATTCAAATCAGAAACCGCTCGTGTGCAGATATTTTAAAATGAATAATGAAAGGTAAATGGTATTCATACTTTTCAGTTTTTTGGTTTCATAATTTTAGTGTTGAAACCAAAATGAGAATACATTTCCTTCAGTTTCTTTTCTTCTTCTTTAATCATTAATTTGTTTTTCAACAATTTAACAACGGTGACATGGCATGGGAGAAAAAGAGCTTGAATTGTACATAACGGGAATGAATATGAATAACTTGATAAGAAAGGGTGACGTCGCCGGAGATATGATTGAATTCTACATGCTGAAATTGCAAAAGAACATATCAAAGAAAAAGTTGAAACCAGATGGTACTCTTAAGTACAAAAGAGCAGTTTTTCTAAGCACATATGTCTATGTAAGTTTCCTTTAAATTTTCCTATACAAGTGTTTTTCTGAAACCAAATTAGAACTTGATTTTTGATTTTTTACTGAATTTCAGACATTACACTCAATCGGGCGAAATTGTCGCTCTGCAATTGAAGCTTTCATCGACAACATGGATTACAGTCCATAATTTATATTTGTTTCATTGCTCACAAAAGTTAGTGAAAAGTTGTACCACTAGATATTGCTAGCTTTTGATAATGAGACTGGAGAATTCTCTCACTACAACTCCATAGATGAAACTGAATATGAATGCAGCAAAAGTGCTGAAAGCATGAAAGAAAGAATGGTGTCAGCATTCAAACAACATGTTGCAAAGCTCTCACTAGACCCGACAAGTCAATCAAAAGAATTCGTTTTGAACGCCCCTTTATGTTGTCATCAAGATGTTTAAGTGCTTTAAAAGAACTTGTGTTTAGAGATCTTCTCTTCACTATCTTTATTTCACTCATTTTTTGTTTTGTTCAATTTAAAGATCTTGTTTTGTTAATTTCAGGAATGATGCGGCCTTCATGTTTGTTATTATATGAAGAGCCTCTTGAAAGGAAATTTTCGTCTGAAGCGCATATAAAACAAAATGTGCAGAATATAAGGCTAAAGTTGACAGTTTTAGTTTCAATTTAAAAAATTGCAGTTTTAGTTTTAGTTTACAATACTTGTGTAGTGATTTTAGTTTTTGTTTAAAATACTTGGAACTTTTATAAAAACATCTCAGTTTATATGTTTATAAAGATCTCAGTTGATAAAACAAAAATTTTGAAACCAAAAAGTGTTTCAACATAATGCAGAAAAGCTAAAACCTTAGGCATTGAACAAACATATCACATATGTAAACAAAAATGATGGAACAAAAAAATATTCAATAATTTTTTGGTTTCATCTTATTCCAGATGAAAAAAAATGATGGGTCCAGAAAAAGTTCCATCATTTTTTTGGTTTCATCTTATTCCAGATGAAAAAAATACTGAAGCATGTGACGAACTATGAAAACTATTTTGGTTCCAACAAATTATAAAAGCCCGCAACTCTGACAAACTTAATCTAAATATAAACAAACATGAAGCACCTGCAGCAAATCAACATGTTTAACTGTAAAAAATATAGAAAAAAAAGAATAAATCAGAAAATGTAGATTAAAACATATAGTAGTTTAAACGAAAACTGAAAATGAAAGTCGATGAATTGTAGTCGAAATGACTTCAAATCTGATACGCAGGGCATGTCCTTCGGTTATGGGTAGTCAAAACATGGAAGCTACCATAAGTTCTCATCTTCTTATTGGGAACTGAACTGAACTGAACCTGTATTAGGAATTTCTTATTCTTCCTTGGACGACCTGATTGTGGTAGAGCATCAGGACCAAGAACAACAGATTTTGGAGACAAAATCGCAGGCTTTTCAACTGTGGGGACAAGATTAATTGCTCTTGCATAGGATTCATGGTAGAACTTTACTGTAAAGTAGAATTCAACATACTTATACGGATCTTCTTCATTTATCATGATACAACGGATAGCGTGGGCACAAGGGAAACCGTTGATGCGCCATCGGTTGCAAGAACATTTTCTTCTTTTCAAAATCGACCTTTTGTGTTAATGTCGAGTGAACTTCAAACACATATTGCGATGACTTGGTGACATTGTATTCACGTTTGTGCATCTTGTTGTTGTAGAGCTCAATTTTATATTATGGACATAAAGTTTCTCGCCACTTCAATAAGGTTGCACATTCCTCGCGACGTACAAACATTTGATTCATAAGATTCACTCTGATCTCATCAACCATTATGGCTATAGGCTCTCTCTCTTCAAAGATCCAACTATTGAAACTCTCAGCGATATTCGAACACAACCTACCATAACGACGACCCGGGAAATAAACACTTGCCCATTTATCAACCGGAGCTCTACTTAGATAATCTTGTAACTTCTGATTTTTGACCTGCAACAACTTCTCCCATTTCTATGAAAATTTTGTATGTGTATTAGCATATGCACATTTTTCAAACAATCCCTGCACATAATTGTTGTAAACCTTATTGGCATTCGGAATGTATGTATTGATATTGTTTTTCATATGCCAATAACACCAACCATGAACAACATCAGGGAATACAACAGGAATTTGATTCACCAAACCACTACCTCGATCACTCATAAAAGTAAGATTTTTGCGTAGAGGAGAAAGGACTCTATTCAAATTCTCCAAAAGCCATTTCCAGTTCATGTCATCTCCGGTGAAACTACCGCATAAGCTAAATGATAGATTTTTGAAACATAACATGAAAAAATATCTCAGCATATAAAAATGATGAAACCAACATAAACAAATAGAATGTTTAAGAAACTTACCGTCATTCCCGGTTAGACCCGTTGCTGCCATGATATGACCAAGGTATTTGCTCTTCAAATGGGCTGCATCAAGGAATAATAAAGGACAACAATAATTGAATCCACGAATGCATGCTCCGAAAGAGATAAACAATCTCTGAAATTTTTGAGTCCCATTTTCAACTTCCAAAACAACATGAGATCTGGGATTGGTTTCAGTCAACTTGTTGGTATACCATTTCAAGCAGATAAATGATTTCTCGTTTTCTCCCCATGTAATATTCAATGCATGCCTCTTCCCTGCATATGCATAATAACAACTAATGTCAAAGTCATACTCTCTTGTAAACTGATTCATAATATCCTTTGTCTTCTTCTTTGGATTCTTTTTAATCTTTTCGAGAATCAAGCTACTAATTAGTTTCTTCGACACATGTGGTCTGTTTACAACTCCACCACAACAAGTATGCTTCTTATTTAACTCCTTGATAATAAAAGGACTACCTTCAACACCATCACTAGAAACAGCATATATATGCCATTCACATTTCTCTTCTTCCTTCTTAACACAACATGCACCAATCCTCAACTTCTTATTCCTTGTCATCTTGAATGAATACCCAGATGTTGCATTATATTTCAACAAATCATAGCAAAATTGTTGAACACCTCTCATAAACTCCTGATTGACACCCTGAAAAATGCCTAACCAAAGCGCAGACTTCAACGGTTCTTTATCTTTATTACGAACATCATAATCAACTAAATTTGTAAGTTCTGCATGCTCGAAAGGTATAATTCCTAAACTTCGTGGCTGCTCAAAAGGTATGATTCCTAAACTTCGTGGCTGCTCAAAAGGTATAATTATTGAACTTCCTGAACTAGAACTAGAAGACTCATCTCTATGCCTTACATGTAGCTCAAGAGATGGAAGCTTATTAAACAAAGTAAATAGAGCAACCAATTGGAAATCAAAATCACAATTGATAACCTTTTGCTGATCACCAACTATGTGAAAAATTTCTATAGAAAAAACAGAGAATTGACACCAACTTGAACATACACTAGCCTTCAAATCAAAAACAGATGCTTGTAGACCAATACGAAACGATAATGCATCCTCTTTGTGAGATATAACCGCGAGAACAGATTCCATAATCTACATGACAAAGTATGAAACCAAAAAAAGTTTCACTATATGCGAATATCAACAACAACAACAACAACAACAACAACAACAACAAAATTTAAATAAGAACATCAACAACATAACAATTTTCATTCCAATAGATTTGAATAAGAACATCAACAACATAACCAAAAAAATCGTAAAAACAAATGGATCTGAGTTTCATAATCAACATAAAATCAAAAATTCAAAATAAAAATAAAAATCGATTACCTGAAAAAGTTGAATTTCAGTGTCTGATGAATGATTCAACTAAAACAATAGCTTGAGCCGAATGAGAATATGATCAAATTGGAAGGATAAACTGTAACTTCAGTTGGATTCTTCAAACCAATATCTAATCTCACTGATGAATGATTCGAAGAACAAACTGAAAAGTTTCATAATAAATATCAACTCGAAAAAAATACAATCAAAATCATGTAAAATAAAAATCAAAATTACATGATGAATGATTCGACTACTTGTAATTTGTCTACTCTTCTTTAATTAAACTGAAACGAAAACGAGATCTGAAGCTGAGACTTATTTCAATCTATTTATTTGGAGAAGATTTGTTTGAATTGAAACCCTAGAATCTAAGAAGATAAAAAGAATTTGAGAGAGAAATTTTTTCGTCCTGAATCTGATTGGGTTATAATTGGAGAAGATTTGATTTTCTCTCACTAAAGATTTGATTTCCGCCAATATTTTCTTTTGAAACGCATGGATTATATAGGGAAGGGAAGCTTGGATATTTTTAAATTAACTAAAAACTAAAACTACACATTATTAGAGGAAATGAGATTTTTGTATTATTTATATTTCAAATGTTTTTTTTAAAAAAAAATAATATGGGAGGAGTTTTTGTATGCTAAGTATGGTCATCTTGGTTTTTTACTACAAATTATGTAAAAATAATTAAAAAATAATTTATCTTTCATACCGCTCATCCAAAATTCGTAAAATTTATATATTTGGAAAACTCTTTCCAAGATCTACAAAAAAGTACTCATATGATTATATAATTTTTATTTTTAAAGATTTTAATTCTCTTTTCATGGTTATCTCATCTGTACAAAAAGGTACACAAGCATACAATTTTTATAAGATTATGCAGTCATTTTTTCACATGTGCACCACTTTATACACCTCTACAAAACATGCATGAAACCAATTATTCATAACCACACACGCATACCTACTTTTTCATGGGAATTGCACTGGCGCATCAATATGTACACACCTGTAAAACATGCATAAAAACTGATCATTCATAACCATACACAAACCTACTTTTTCAGATGAATTACACTAGTGCACCAATACGTACATACCTACAAAACATGCGCTAAATCGATCATTCATACACACACGTAAATATATTTTTCTTGGAAAATACACTGGTGAACCAATATGTACACCCCTGCAAAACATGCATAAAACCAATTGTTCATAACCATACACGCACCTACCTTTTCATGGGAATTACACTGGTGCACTAATATGTACACACCTACAAAGCATGTACTAAATCGATCATTCATACACACACGCATACATATTTTTCTTAGAAAATACACTGGTACAACAATATGTACACCCCTGCAAAACATGCATAAAACCGATCATTCATAACTACACACAAACCTACTTTTTCATGGGAATTACATAGGTGCACCAATATGTACACACATATAAAACATGCATCAACGCACACAAACTTATTTTTCATGGAAAATACACTGGTGCACCAATATGTACACACCTTTAAAACATAGAACAAATCAACCATATTCACCTAAAAACAGATCTATTTCATGAGAATTACACTGGTGCATCGGTATGTACATACCTACCCACATTGTATAAACATAACATGTAAACTCAGATGGACTTGAACCATCAACCTCCGCAAACCTTGTGATGGGCTTGGGCGCTCTACCATTTTGAGCTTATGAGTCCCTAAATTAACTAGTGTAACTAATATAATCAGCATGTGTATAACTATGTGCACATTAATACTCAGTATGTGTACAATTCTGTCTTATCATCACAATGAAACAATCTAAAAATCAACCAAAAAATGATTCTGACAATCTTAAAACCAAAAATAAACTTAAAACAGACTACTTTTTTTTTTATATATATTACAAATCAAACTAGTGTACAAATATGTGCACCTCTACAGAAACCTAACAAGTTCTAGCATCCATACCCACATGATTGACCATCCATTCATCACAGAGCATACTAGTGGACAAACATGTACACATCTACAAAATCAGTAAGAAAATCTAGCATATATACCCACAAAACATGCCATGCATTCATCACAAAGCATACTAGTATACAAGTATATACTCATCTATAGAATAACAACAAAATAAAGCATTGATTCAAACAAAACAACATCCATACACAAAGAACATGCCATATATCCTTGAGATATCACAAAGGTGTACAACTGTGTACACTCCTACAACAAATCTGACAATCAAACATGCATGCCCACAAATCAGTCCTTATATCCATGGGATAGCCCAAAGGTGTACAAACATGTGCAGTCTTACTACAGATCTAACAAAAACAACATTCATACCCAAAAACATGTCAATATATCCTTGAAACAGCATACTGGTGTACAAATATGTACACTCCTACAACAAATTTAAGAAAAACAACATGTATGCCCACGAAACAGTCCAATGTATATCCTTGAAACATCATATAAGTGTACATACCTGTACACTCTTACAACAAATCTAACTAATAAATAAACAAATCAAAGAAAAAATCAAATTAAATGCATACCTAATTTTGTAAGAATAACATATGTATACAATAAAACTTCATTTTATTATAACAAAATTCAATAACATGTGAACATTAACAAGACCATATATTCATGACATAACACACTGGTGTAGAAGTATGTACATGTACAGAAATCTAACAAATCCAACATTCATGCTCATAGAAAACAGGTCATATGTCCATGACATGATACATCATTATACAAGTATGTACACACCTACAAAAATGGAAAAAATTCAATATTCAAAACCACATAACATGTCATATGACTATGACATGATACATCGATGTACAACTATATACACATCTACAAAAATCTAACAAATTTAACATCCATGCTCACATAAAACATGATAGTTTCATCCATGACATAACACACTGGTGTACAAGTATGTACTCATCTATAAAAATCTAACAAATCTCACATTCAAAATCACAGAACAAATCTAAAATTCAGTGCAACTCCAATATATGATAGAAAGTGAAACAAAAGATGAAGACTAAATGGGTAGTAGAGATTAGGTTGTGCTGGTTACAAATCTGAAACTAGATTTTAGATCGAGATTAAGGAGGAAAAATATAGATCGAAATTCAAACATGAGCCTTAAAAAATTCTGTAAAATTTTTTCCTATATATTTTCATGATTTTTAACTCAAAATGATGAGAATCATCCCAGGGTTACAGATCGAAACGCCGATTGTGAATCAAAAAAGAACTTAAATATGAAATCGAAGTTTTTCCTCTGGGAGATGAAAAACAATAATCTTAAATGCAAAATCAAAACTTAAAGATTAAGAACTTTTTTTTTTCTTTCGATTTGTGCGAGAATCCATTGATGTCATCTCCAACAGAGATTTATCCATTTTTCTTTCAGAGATTTGCTAACCGAGAACTTATTCCGCCTCTCTCTCCCTAAAAATCTCAGATATAAAGTTACACTCCCTTTCTCTTTGAATATATACGGAAGAATATTTAGGGTAATAGAAAAAATAATTTTTTTGGATCGGTGGAAAAAAGAACTGACTCGTCTAAATTTTGGATTAAACTGTCTATATGAGAGAATTTTGGATTAACCAGTAATATGCTTGGCGGGACAGGACTAAAACGTCTAAAGCCCAACCAAAATAGAACTAAACGTTAATTCCTATTTTATAAATTTAGATACTATCCTCAAGGGTGTGTTTGGTGAAAATAGATTAACCAGCCTTGCACGGCTCAGAAATTAGGACCTTGGGAGGCATTTGATTCCCCGCTGGCTCTCTCAAGTCTCAACCTAGGCCAATATATATGGGGTGTTAGTTACTTTATAGTCTAGGCATATAAAGTTACTTTAGCTCGTCGAATCGTGTCAAAAAATTGCTACATAGAATGGTAAGCACAAAATCATAATATCTTTCCAGCACTATATTAAAATTTGAAGCCATAAATCCATTGTACGGATTTTGCGAAAACCAAATATTTTTCAAGTTCTTCAACACAAATTCCAGAATTTACCAAAACTTTTACCCCATAACTCAATCTTGATTTGTCTTACAAGATACATTCACGGGCTCACATCAAGACGATACTAAGTAATATAGCAATTTCATATTGATGTGAGACTCAGACTTCTAATTTCCCCTTGAACTTGTCTTATCTTTTGCTCATCTTTTTCGTTCTAACAAAAAAAAATTACTATCATTTTTTATTTTTAACTTAAAAAATAATAGTAACTTTTTGTTGGAAGGGAGGCAGTAATTTATTAACCCCCACGAAGTAGATTTGCTCGGCACAAAGAAAAACAAGAAACACTTCCCCAAGAAATCACCTACCACCTTACACCTAATGGGTAATGGACCCCACAAACCGTTAAATTGTCAACACACTCACTCGGCTAACCAACTGTACGCTGCTATTACGAGCAAATCTCATCTCATTCAGCTCAGGAAAAAAATCAGAAACAAAGAATAAGAAAAACGAAAGGCAATCAAATTCCTACCCTTACTGAACGACTCAGATCTCCCTCATCAAAAACCAACGGTTTGATATCATCTCTGATCCTCTCTCCTCGTTTATAACGGCAAAGATAAAATGAGATTTTGGTTGGTTGGTTGGTGGAGAGCTCTGCTTCAGTCGGTCGTCCCTCTTCTTCTTCTTCTTCTTCTTCTTCTTCATCACCACACCACCACCAAACCAAAACCAAAACTAGAAGAAGAACAGAGGAGAAGGAAAAAATAGTTCCTTTATTCCGATAATACCCTCAACCATGGCAGCATCTTCATCACTTACAGTATCACAAGCCCTAGTTGGCAGAAAAATTTCTGGTATTAACACTTCTTCTCGTTCTCAATCATTACCTGGATTTAGTCTAAGCACTTTATCAGGAAGAACTTTGAAATCTTCATTGATATCATCAATTTGTTCATCAAGATCTATTCGGGTTAATTCAACATCATCATCCAGATCTTTGGTGGTTCGTGCTGCAGCTGTTGAGACTTTGGAAAAGACAGATACAGCATTAGTTGATAAATCAGTGAATACTATTAGATTTCTAGCAATCGATGCTGTTGAGAAAGCTAACTCAGGTCATCCTGGTTTACCTATGGGTTGTGCACCTATGGGTCATATTTTATACGATGAAACTATGAGATATAACCCTAAGAATCCTTATTGGTTTAACAGAGATAGATTTGTTCTTTCTGCTGGTCATGGTTGTATGTTGCAGTATGCTTTGCTTCATCTTGCTGGTTATGACAGTGTTACGGTGAGTGAGCCTTTTTGTCTTCATTTTGACTTTGATTTTATCAATTTTGAGTTTGTTTTCTGTTGGAATCCTTTGTTAGATCTAAGGTTTAATTCATTAAAGATTGTGGTTTTATGTAAAATCGGATCTGGGTTTTGTAAAAGGTGTAATTTTTTGACGACCCAGATAAGTAATATTTGAATACTAACATTAACAGCAGAAGATAGGGAATATGTTGAATTTCAATTTCAAGGATAGTTAATTGTTTTCAACTTATTAACTTTTTTAGTTATTTGGTGTTGTATTGTTCTTGTAGACAGAAGATTTGAAAACTTTCCGTCAGTGGGGAAGCAAAATCCCTGGTCACCCTGAGAACTTCGAGACACCCGGTGTTGAAGTCACTACAGGTTTATATCTATTCATTGAACTCTTTGGTTTGGTTTTGTTAAACGTTATTACTTTAACAAGTTGAGCAATTTTGATTTCTTGTTCAGGTCCTCTTGGACAAGGTATTGCTAATGCTGTTGGATTGGCACTTGCGGAGAAGCACTTGGCTGCTCGTTTCAACAAGCCTGACAGCGAGATTGTTGATCATTACACGTAAGAAACTCTTGGAGTTTTTTGTTTTTGATGCTTTATTCTTTTTACTTAGAGATAAGAGTTTAGATACTGTGATTACTGAAATGATGATAATTTTAGGTACTGTATCCTTGGAGATGGATGTCAAATGGAGGGAATTGCAAATGAAGCTTGTTCACTAGCTGGGCATTGGGGACTTGGAAAGCTGATTGCTTTCTACGATGATAACCACATCTCCATTGATGGTGACACAGAGATTGCTTTCACAGAGAGTGTAGATACCCGTTTTGAAGGTCTAGGATGGCACGTTATTTGGGTGAAGAATGGTAACAATGGTTATGATGAAATTCGTGCTGCCATCAAGGAAGCAAAGGCTGTCACAGACAAGCCCACTTTGATCAAGGTTTACTTTCTTCGTATATAAATATAAACACCCTAGACATCCATGTTATTTAAATTCTTCCTTACTTCAACTTTTTTAGTGATTGCTTTCGTTTAACATCATTTTTGGTGTATTTTCAGGTGACTACCACCATTGGTTTTGGTTCTCCAAATAAGGCGAACTCATACGCCGTACACGGTGCTGCATTGGGTTCCAAAGAGGTTGATGCCACAAGGAAGAACCTTGACTGGCCATTTGAGCCTTTCCACGTGCCAGAGGATGTTAAGAGGTTAGAAAGATAGTATCTCTCTCTTTAACAAATATAAGAAAAATCTGTAAGCAGATTGGTGAAGGCTTTTTTCTTAAACATGTTGATAGTATCAAAGTTAGTTATCTAAGTCTGGACTGCTCATGTTTTAAAGCCATTGGAGCCGCCATACTGCTGAAGGCGCTGCCCTGGAAGCTGAATGGACAGCTAAATTTGCAGAGTACGAAAAGAAGTACTCAGAGGATGCTGCAGAATTTAAGTCCATCATGACTGGTGAATTCCCTGCTGGTTGGGAGAAGGCTCTTCCAGTAAGTAGTGATCAAACTCTTCACTTATTCGTAACCATGCATATAGTTTAAGTTTATCATGCGGATAGAAATTGTAAGACAAACTGATTAAAGAGGTTGTCTTGATAATTCCCCGTGTGTCAACAGACTTACACTCCAGAGATCCCAGCTGATGCCACCAGAAACCTATCCCAGACGTGCCTTAATGCACTTGCGCCAGTCCTCCCCGGTCTTATTGGTGGTAGTGCAGATCTCGCTTCCTCCAACATGACCTTGATGAAAATGTTTGGAGACTTCCAAAAGGCCACTCCAGAAGAGAGAAATGTTCGATTTGGTGTCAGAGAGCATGCAATGGGGGCCATCTGTAACGGAATTGCTCTTCACAGTCCTGGTTTTGTCCCCTACTGCGCAACCTTCTTTGTTTTCACTGATTACATGAGAGGTGCCATGAGAATTTCAGCTTTATCTGAAGCTGGAGTCATTTACGTCATGACCCACGACTCTATTGGTCTTGGAGAGGATGGTCCAACTCATCAGCCCATCGAGCATTTGGCAAGCTTTAGAGCCATGCCTAACATTCTTATGCTCCGTCCCGCTGACGGAAATGAGACTGCCGGGTCATACAAGGTTGCAGTTGAAAACAGAAAGAGACCCTCAATTCTTGCCCTTTCACGTCAAAAGCTTGCAAACCTTCCAGGAACCTCCATTGAAGGAGTTGCCAAGGGAGGTTACACTATATCAGATAACTCTACAGGTAACAAACCAGATGTCATCTTGTGTGCTACTGGTTCAGAATTAGAAATTGCTGCCAAGGCCGCTGATGAACTTATTAAAGAAGGAAAGACAGTTAGGGTTGTTTCTTTTGTTTCCTGGGAATTATATGATGAGCAGACAGACGAATACAAGGAGTCTGTTCTTCCAGCTGCAGTCACTGCTAGGGTTAGTATTGAGGCAGGTTCAACATTCGGATGGCACAAGATTATCGGAAGCAAAGGAAAGGCTATTGGTGTTGACGGTTTCGGAGCGAGTGCGCCTGCACCGATAATATACAAAGAGTTTGGCATCACAGCAGAGGCTGTTATTGCAGCAGCTAAATCAGTTATGTAGATTGTTTTCTTTGTCCTTTTTTCAGCTGAAGCGTATTTGTCATTTTGTTTTTTTTTTTGATTTCTGCTTTTCCAAGTTTAGAAATGACACCAGAGGAGAGAGGCCTGTCTTTAAGAGTAATTTGAGTTCAGAAAAACAGCCTCGTGAACGAATTATAATAATAATTAAAAAAAGAACAAAAAAAGCTACCTTGTTTCATCTGCAGTAGTTTGTTTTTGTATCTTCACATTATGAACCAGAGTTGTCTTATTGAAAATTCATGAGAAACAAAATGATGTAATGTCTTTTTCAGTTTCTCTTATAGGATCCAATTTATTTTATACCAATTTTATGCAGAATTTCTACTGGGTCTTTTCTTTCATCTTATATGTTTCCATTTTCTTCATTAGCAAATAAAAGGTTGTCGCCTCTGAACTTGGACAAGGTCGGTTTTTGCTGGTAGCCAATTATTATACCAAAAATTTCCTTTTGTTTATTTTTTGGCTGTTGCTGTAAGACCTCTAGGTAAAGCTATTTTGGGAAAAGAATCAAGTTTGATCAACTTTCAGAGGAAAGCGATTGTCCTGTTTCTAAGGGTTCATTTTGTTTGAAGTTTCTTGTTTATCTCTTTCATTTTGTTTGAAGTTTCTTGTTTATCGCTTACAAAATTTATCCTTATAGCTGTGAGCAGTTTGACTTTTAAAGGGACTAGGATTGGATTAGGTATTGAATTGAAGCCATTCAGCTAGGGTAGGGTTATAAGTTTATCCATCTATCTTTCTCATATCTGGTGGTGGATGAGTTTTATGTCCTTTTGTCTATCCATATTGATATACTGTTTTCTAGTCAAAGTCTTTTCCAACGAAAAGCTTGCAGATTTTTTAAGCTGTTTTCTTCCATTTTGTAAGCTTGCACATCTTTTTCAATGGCATAAAATGTTAAAAGGAAGTTATGGGGGTGTTGAACCAATAAATTCATAAATCAGTATCTAAAATATCTTTTGGCATCTCTGCTTCTCATTCATATCTGTTATACAACTTATAAATCTCCCTGTTTACAAGTATTATTACTTGTACTAGATCAAACATAATGCAGTATGCCTACCCCATGAGCACACAACTGTGTTGATACACCAAAACATCGGACTTCATTAACATCGCGCAAATGAGATTTCATACACATGTTTGGTAGTCTAAGGGGGTCATTGTGTTTCATTTCAAACAGTGCAGATACACCATTCGTACATCATCCATCAATGTTTAAATTGAAATTTCCTATAGCTTACCTTTATCGACAAAGAACATGTAAAACAGGATTTTATTTTATAGAGATTTAGCATATCCCCTCTTATTCCCTGCAAAGTTGGGTCACTCACCGACTCATAACTCGAGACTCACTAATGAGCGGACATTTTAAATCTCATGGGTCTAAGCTATTTTCACATGCAGTCACTTAACAATACAGAACACATTTTATAATATTCAGCTTACGCTCGTCATATGTCATCTCAATCATCAAGCTGTCTGCATGTATTTCCTAATGATGCAGTTCAACAAAATGTAAGAGGTTGCATCTTTCTTGTGGGGGATAAAAAACCATCTCGCCACGTGTTCGCATCTCAACACATAAATACGAGGGAAACATATTTTAAGTGAATACCAGAGTAATACTTAGTTAGTATAGGGATCTCCGTCAATATACAAGATTGAGACGCGTGGAAAACACGACCAAAGAATTAACAATTAAGTTTGAATTAGACAGTTGGGCATTTAATGCGCGAACAGAGCAGTCAAACAACCTATTAGCTGTCAGGACAAGTGGCGAGTTACTATTGGATGAAGAGCAGATGGTCAGCGACAACTATAGTGAGGCCTATGGAATGAATCTAATATCGAAGTAAAATGCCAGCTAAGCAGAATTCATCTCCGAGTAAGTTACAGTAAGATCATCTCGGCGAAGTCAACTATGTCTGAAGAAAGACGTACTCAAAGCAAATTGTATCCGAAGACTTGTGAACCAAACCCTAATTTTATGTTTTGGCTATAAATAGGCCTGTGAGTAACTGTATTAGGGTAGATCAATTCTGTTAGAGAGTAAAAGAGAGAACTGCTGTGAAAATCCATAAGCAATCATCTGTAGGACTGTACATGGTAACGGGTTTCCGTGGAAACTGATCCGACCCGAACCGTTTAGGGCAAAACCGAACCGAACCGTTTAGTAATGGAAGGGTTTTGGTAAAAAAACTTAAAAACCGATAGTAACGGTTTCGGTTTTGGTTTTTGCTCAAAACCGAACGGAACTACCATGGAAAATCAAAAATTACTGACCGTTGATATAGATTTTAGTATACTTGATAGATTAAATCTACACCTTCCAATCACCCTCATATATAAACTAATTCTTCTAGGTTTAGGTCAGGAAAGGAAGAACAAATTCCTCTCAACATCTTCCTTCTCCAGGTTACGGCCAATGCTTCTAACACCCACGTCGTCAAGCTCAGGTCTTAGTGGTTCGTGAGTTCAGGTGAGAGAGCTTTTCGAGGGTAGCAAGGGAACAAATTAGTTGTTCGAATTGTTTACAACTCCAGACAGAGTTTTGCAGCAAGAAAATTAGGGAATAATGATTGATAAGTTTAAGCTGTGATATGGTAGTATAGATGGGTTCGATAGGTTAGGTTAATCAGTGGGTTTAAGAGTGAATTGTTGCAGATAGAGATGGTGTTGTTGTGCCATTAGTTGAAGCCATAGAAGCTGGGTTTGTTTTGCTGTGGATATCGAATTTGAGAAGAATTAGAACAAACAAGGGTTAGATGGTGAAGTTACTACTACCATGGAATCTGTTAATTTCGAATTTAAGAGATGGGTTGTGAAACAACAGTGAAGAACTCGTGGTTGATAAGGAACTGGAAGGAAAGAACGAGATGGAATGAATCTGTGATGGGTTGTTGCTGTTGTTAAGAGGAAAGCAAGAATGATGAGTTTGTGGGTTTGCTGTGGTTATTGGCAGAGACTATTGGGTTGAGCTTGTAATTGAGAGATGAAATAGAGCATATGGGGTTGTGAAATAGGTACAAAACGGTGATTGTGATAATGGTTCGTGGTTAGTGAGATTGTTAAACTGTGCCGTGAAAGAGATGGTGTTTGAAATCAGGCAGAGAAAGAATGATGGTGTTGTTTGATGGGGTTTGGAGGAAATAGAAGATGAGATACAGAGATGTTATACAAAATGGGTTATGTGTGAATGTTGATTGAGAATTGCAGGGAAGGAGTTAGAATTGTCAGAATACCACCAGAGTTGCACCTCAATTGTTCGCTGAAATGTCCAAGTAAAACTAGTTGTGAGTTAAGAAATAATTGAAGTTGCCTGTCAGTTTCAAAAAATCGACAGGCCTCTTGATGTTTTTTTTATTTTCAGAAAGCTGACAGAAATAGTCGGTTAACCGAAACCAGACGGAAAAAGCGAAACCGGATATAACTGTAAAAACCGAACGGACAATTAAAGGTTCGATTTTGGTAAGTATTTTGGCAAACCGGCTATTCCTCGGTTTTGGTTTGGCCAGAAACCGAACCGAAACCGGCCATGAACATCCCTAATCATCTGTGTTTGTAATCATCATCAAATCATAGTGAAAATTCCTCCCGTGGAACCACATAAATCATTTGTGTTCATCATTTGTTTATTGTTGTGTGAGTTTTAATCTAAGATCCAGGTAGAAGACATAAAAGAGAACTTTAGGATTGTTCTTGGGTGTGTTATGGTATTTCCTACAACTATATTTTGGCACTAGAAACAGGGATCATCATAAGGGTTTCATAAGGGTTTGTTTCATTTTTGCATTTGCTAGCTTTTTTAAAAAAAATAAAAAAATATAGACATATAGATTTTTGCTAGATTTAGAGTTTCATAATTTCATACGTAAATATATATATTATTAGATCTGAGTTTCTAAGAGCAAGTCTCTAGGAAAGCATTAAATCTAAGAAAAAGAGGTTCGAAATATCTGGAGTTTTTCAAAACATAAATCATAGATTTGGTTTACAACATTCTAAAAGAATTTTTAGGTTTTGAACTTCATAAGGAGAGTATAGGAAAAGATTTTGGTTTTCAAAAGAGTTTCACAGCAGGATTTTCAGTTTTTACAGGTCTATGTCAAAAATATTTAATTCTTGAAAAAACTTTGCTTTTAGCGGATAAATCATAAGTAATTAAGTAATCTTTTTTGAAACCTACCAAGGATCTGCTACAAAATCAATGGTCTAGGTTAAACATTTAGTATTGAAAGATGGCTGTCAGATCTAGGGTTATAAACTTTTTTTTTTATCACGATCATTGGATCCACATTCAATATCGTGAATCGTGGGGACCACTGATAGGAACTCGTTAAAGGAGTACAAAAATATTATTTTTATTGTGTAGAAACTCGATTGAGCAACGATGGTGTCAAAAGCAGAAAAAGAGGTCCAAAGAAGAAGTACTAGGGTAAGGAGCAACAATGCAGCGAACCAAAGGAAAAACCATCAAGTGGACGAGACAGTAGGAAGAACTGGTGAGGAAGAAAGAAGAGCCCCCCTTGAGTAAAGTGTTTCTTTACGAAACATTAACGAGGAAGAAGTCAGAGTGGAATCCCACATGTCTATTGACGGGGATCAGTCGGATGCTGAGCAAGAGTTGATAATGGAAGAAATGAAAGCTAAGCTCGCAAAAATCAGAAAGACGAAGAGGAAATTAGCCCAGGATCGAGAGTTACTACAAAAGAAAAATCCGGAACTAAAAGAACAAAATCTAAAATTGCAGGAAGAAATTCTGGAGAAGTCAGAGTCATCACTAGCGTATACGCACAAGTACCGAGATCCAAATAAGAGGCGAAGAGGAAACCGATGGGATATCCAGGAAGAAGGTGATGCGAGAAAACATCGAGAAGAAATTGAACATCAGTTGAAGAGGGCCAAGGAAACATCTCTGATTCAGGAAGTAATGAAAGAATTAAAATATATGAGAACCTTAATTCAAGGTTTCCAAAACAACAACAAAGGACAACAGTTGACGGATACGTTAGCAGAAGTGAAACGATCACCTTTCAGTATGGATATTTTATACGCGGCTCTGTCGCCTAAATGCACAATGCCAATTTTTGGAAGTATCTTCGATGGAACTGGGAACGCTATACAACATATTAAGGCATATCAACGATCGTTGCTACAGTGGGAACACAAATATGAAGTGATGTGCAAATACTTTCCGACAAGTTTAAAAGGCGAGGCATTGGCATGGTTTGATGCACTTCCTAAATATTCAATCACGTCATTTTGAGAATTGGAAAAAGTGTTTCTCGCATCCTACATGCACAACAATTTGCTGAGACCGGGAGTTGAAAAATTATTTAGTTTGAAGCGAAGAACATACGAAAGTCTGCGAAGGCTAGTAAATAGATATAGGACATTGTGTAGCGAAGTTATGGGTCACGAGTCTGAAACAAACTTGGTCAGGGGTTTTGTAAATGCGTTGTTCCCAACTGATCTGCTGTATATGGCCATATTCAAGAACAAGAATACGTTAACCTTGCAAGAACTTTGGGAGTTTCAAGAAGAATATATAGCTCTTGAGGAGATACAAAGATAGGCATCTTCGCAACCCGTAGTAACGAAGGATACTATTTTTCGAAGTTCAACAACAACTCAGCGAAACATAAATGCAATTGGTGATGTACCACAAGTAGATTACATAGAAATTTATCGGGAAAAACAACGACAAGTACCTCAACAAGGCATGCGATCAAGAAGGGATTACGCGAACAATGATACCGGGAGATTCCAGAGACAATGGTAGCATCCCTCTCGCCGAGGCAGATTCGATGATCAAAGATTTGGTGCACAGAGACCAAATGCTCCCAGATTTGAATACCTAAGGCTACCTAAATTGAACGCACCATTATCAGTGATCTTACGACATATTAAAAGAACGGAGTCTGCAAGTATTCCGTACCTACACAATAGAGAGGTGGGACCACCCCTCTCAAGGTATAGTAATCAATTTTGTGAATATCATCAATTCCATGGCCATACTACTGACAATTGCAGAAATGTGCAAAAGATAGTATTACGGTTGATAGGACGGGAAAACTTCAAGAGTTCTTGGGAGGTCTACCACCCCTACCACATTACGAGCAGAGCCAGAAGTGCTGCGAGTACATATAATTGAGATTGAGCGAGGAACCAATTTCTTGTGATGCAATTCAATCATCCATTCAGCGAGGATTGAAGCGAACTTTCACAGCAACATTATAAGCAGGGTGCACAAGCGAGACCACAGTTGAAAGGAGATCTTCAGTGTTGAGAAAGCCAAACCTTTAGAGAAATGGATGGCACAACCAATTGTATTTTCAGCATCCGAAGCACATGAGAATGGGAAATCGCATACGGATCCTTTAGAGGTTACTTTGAAAATAAACAAATGGGCAGTGGATAAAGTCTTGGTAGATACCGAAAGAGCAATAGATATCCTTTTCTACAGTATGTTCAAGTGAATGAACTTCCAAGATTCTGTGCTTATCCCGTCAACCTACAACATTAATGGATTCAACGGAGCACCCTCAAGGTCGAAGGGGGAGTTCACCTTGGTAATATATCTTGGAAAGTTGGAAACTATAACTACCTTCTGTCTAGTTGATGTTCAGTCACACTATAGTGCGATCGTTGGAATACCATGGGTCCATGGAATTAAAGGAATATCCTCCATATATCACCAATGTTTGTGTTTTCCAACACCGGATGGGGTGGCTGAAGTAAAAGGAGATCCTGCCGAAGCAAAATATTGCAATGAAGTGGATGTTCGCCAATATGAGGAACGAGTTAACAAGATCAATGAAGAAAAGAAGTTGAAGAAGAAGCAAGCCAAAGAGAGCAAGAAAGGGCAAGAAATGCAGGTGTATGAACTAAATGCAAGGAAAAGGACTTCCGAGTGAAGACACGGATAAAAAAGGCTCATCAACATAACAATTAAAGGGACCAACCCCCCTCGGAGAGCCGATGATGAACTTCACAGCAGCAGAACCTACTCGAGATGTAAAATTGAGATCTGAAAAAGAGCCAAAGGTGACCAAGATAGGTACAAAGCTAAGTGAGATCGAGGGAAAAAGGTTGGAAAATTTATTGAAAGAGTATGTTGACGTATTCACATGGAAGATGGAAGACATGCCAGGAATAAACCTTTTGCTAGCCTGTCACAAGTTGGACATTGACCCAAAGGCAAAGCCTTTCAAACAAAGAATCAGGAAAGTAGCAACAGTCTATCACGAAGCAATTGAATTAGAACTAAAAATAATGAGCGAAGCAGGAACTATCAGGCCGATAAAATATCCGTAGTGGATCACAAACATGGTAATTGTTCCGAAGAAAAATAAAGGAATAAGAATCCGTATTGACTTCAGTGACTTAAACAAAGCTTGCCCGAAAGATATTTTTCCTCTTCCAGATATATCTCAAATGGTCGAGTTAGCGACAGAATACGAAACCCTCTCTCTCATGGACGGATACTCAAGTTATAATCAGATACCACTCGCCGAGGAAGATCAGAATCATACTTCTTTCTTTACCCCAAGAGGATTATACTGTTACACAAGAATGCCTTTTGGATTGAAGAATGCAGGGGCTACTTACCAACGAATGGTAGCGAAATTATTTGCTCAATGGGTGCATTCTACATTGGATGTATATGTAGACGATATGTTGGTAAAAAATAAAAGGTCTGAAGATTATGTACGAGACTTGAAGGAGATTTTTGATCAAATATACAAGTTCAAAATGAAAATAAATCCTGCGAAATGTATCTTCGGTGTAACTTCGGAAAAATTCTTGGGATTCATAGTGTCAAAGAGTGGGATAGAAGTTGCTCCAGTGAAGGTACAAGCAATCAGGGACATGCCATCACCAGCACCAGTGAAGGACATGCAAAAGCTTAATGGACAACTCGCAGTTTTGGGCAGATTCATTGCTAGATCTTCGATAAATGCAAGCCATTTTTTGATACATTAAAAAAAGGATCGAAATTCACATGGACAGAGGATTGTGAACATGCACTTCAAAGCATTAAAGAATATTCAAAGTTGTCAGTGTTGCAAAGACCTGAACCAGGGGGGAAACTCTTGGTATATCTCGTATCCACCTCGGATGCTATCAGCGCAGTATTAATCCGAACGAAAGAGGATGTCGAAAAACCCATATACTATATCAGCAAAACACTTGGATCAACAGAAAGAAATTATATGAAGATTGAGCAGTTGATATTGGCATTGGTATATGCGACTCAGAAGCTACGAACCTACTTCCAGGCTTATCCCATCAAAGTAATGACGAAGACACCTATTGAATCAGTACTAAAAAGTTCTCAGCGAGTGGGAAGAGTGTCAAAGTGGATTGCGCAAATAGAACTATTTGGTGTGGAATACGGAATACTGACATCTGCAAAATCTCAAGTTATTACTGATTTTTTGGTTGACTTTCCTCTAGAAGAAGATGAAGATATAGAAGAGAAGATAAATTTGAAGGAAGATCTCGCAGATCCTAAAGATCTACTCAAAGAAGACCATCCGAGTAAAGGGGGTATATATGCTGACGGGTCCTCAAACAGCAAAGGAAAAGAAATTGGCATAGTATTTACTTTCGCCAGGAGGTACGAGAATTATGCGATTGTTTCGGCTGGAATTTTCGGCAACTAATAATGAGACAGAATACGAAGTAGTTATACAAGCACTCAGATTGTCATTGAAATGAAATCTGATGATATCAGGCTTACAAGTGACTCATAATTGGTGTTTAGGAAGATAAAAGGAAGATATCAAATATTAGACCCCTCACTGTTAAGATATCGAAAAGTGGAAAAGCATTATGCGTCTCAGATTTCAAATATCAAATGGCGACGCAAATGCCAAAAGGATAATAGATTGACTGATGCGTTGGATTTCATATCATCAATGATGAGTGATCCTAAGACCATTTCAGTGCAAGTATAATGGTTATGATACCCGTCAGAAGAGCAAGTGGTGGCAAGTATGGAGGCATTGTCAATAAACATGGAAGATGATAAAGGAGTGGATGATTGGCGAATCCCAGTTTATGAATACCTAAGCGAAGGAAAATTGCCCCGAGATAGGCTGCAAGCCAACAAAATCAGAAGTAAGTCCACGAATTATCAGTTGCGCGAAGGCATTTTGTATCGTCAGGCTTTTCACAGGCCATGGTTGCGATGTTTATCTAAAAATGAGGGGAAATTTTGAAAGTTATACATTATTGAGATACAGGAAATCATAGTGGTACAAGATCATTAGCACAAAAGGCAAAATCTCAAGGATACTTCTGGCCCTATATGTACGATGATGCGAAGGAAGTTACTCAGAGATGCGAAGCGTACCAGAGATTCGACAAAAAGATTCATGCACAAACGATAATTTTACATTCGGTGATTAGCCCATGGCCATTCGCAAAATGGGGAGTTGATATTGTTGGGCCATTAGTTCCAGGATCAAAGCAAAAGAAGTATTTGATCGTAGCTACAGACTACTTCACCAAATGGGTAGAGGAAAAATCATTAAAAAATATTGGGGAGAAAGATGTGTTTGCTTTTCTGTTTGAGCATATTATTTGCAGGTTTAGCTTACCAGCAGAAATTGTCTCGGATAATGGGAAACAATTCGAAGGAGAAACCATCACTATGTTATTTAATGTATTCAAGATTAAACAAGGAAAGTCAACCCCGATATGTGCAGAGAGTAATGAACAAGCTGAGGAAACAAACAAAAATATTGCAGACAATCTGAAGAAAAAATTGGACGGGAAACATAAGGAATGGTGCGAAGAATTGCATAATGTGTTATGGGCATACAGAACAACCCATCAAAGTGCAACAGGGATGTCTCCATTCTATTTGACGTACGGGGTAGAAGCAGTCCTTCCCACAGAAGTCATGATACCGATAACGAAAAGAGAGGCATGTATTAAGAATCTCACTTCAGACTTAATATTATCTAAGTTGGATGATTTGGAGGAGAATCGAGAAAGAGCATTGCACCACATGGAAAATTATCACAGGAGACTTGTAATAGACACATTTTTGTGTCTAAATTGTGCTCGATTCTCTATTTTGTTAATGCTTGATTTTATACTATTTACGAGTTTTTATGTCTTTGTAGGTATTTTTGAGAAATAAATATTTGTGGAAAGATCAACTCAAAAAATGATAAAGGAACTCAGGAAAATTACTAAAGGCACACACCAAATTACTAAAGGCACCCAGACAGTTGTTAAGGACACCCTTCATACAAATTCGAATACAAGAAAATGGCGGGAAAGTTACTTACGTGAGAAAAATTCTGCTGATTTGGTATGAACCGAGTTTTAATGGATTTTGTAGTGATTTAAAGTTACCAAGAGTAAGAAACATTCAAAAGAAGTAAAAAAACATCATTGAAGAGAGGTTTACGCCATAAAAATTGCCGGAAAATTCAAGTTAGCCGAAAAAAAGAAGAGTTACATTCGTAGTCGGATTATCACACAATTGGAGTTGGATTTGGATTGTCTTTTGTGTTCTAATCGGTTAAGAAGAGTTCCTAGGGTTATATAATCCTATAAATAGCAAACAATAACAAGAAACAATGAAGGCAGAGCCACCGTAAAAAATTCAGGAAGAAAAAAATCTGCTGCTGTAAGGAAGAAAACGAAGAACAAAGGCTCCATGAAACTGTCGCTGATACTGCCGCTAGTTCTGTCGCTGACGCAGCTGCTGAAGCAGTCTTATATAAACAGCACATACAGTCCGTACTTTATTTATATTTCCTTTACCTTCTTCTGTAACACAGAGAACACTTCTCTGTAACGCTTATAAGCGTGTCTGTTCTGCTGTGTTACCTCTATTTCATCATTGTAAGCACTTTTTGAGCTATGAAATATATTTTTGAGGGTGTTTCCAATAAAATAAGCTAATCACCATCACTGGGGCGACGAAGGAAGCTATTTCTCCAACAATTAAGTGGTAACTTCTATTTTAACTATTATTTATAGTTCTTCTGTTATTAATTGCTTTGAATTAAATTGAAAAAATTGGTTTTTCTTAAATAATTGTGTTTTCTTTTGATGGATCATGCTTAGTTTTAAACTTTTGATGTCTCATGCTTTCGACTTACAATTATTCTTTCAAAAACCTAACTTTGGCAATGTTTTGATTAAACTGAATACAAGAATTGTAAGATTTTATCACTTGAAATATTGGTTAATATTGGAATCCTTAACCCTAGTTCTTCCCATCAATTTGAAATCAAGTTTGTTTTAATCTTCTTAGGTCTAGAAATCGAATCTTCACAAGTCTGAGTATCGAACCTTTTTACCACTATATTAAAATCACATCAACTTGCGAGGGAATATAATAAGAAAGTCAGGATGCGAGATAACGAGCCCAGCGAGATGGTCTTGTGAGAAATACCGTCATATCAAAAGGGACCTGGGGGAAAGCTAGAACCAACATGGGAAGGTTCATACATTGTGAAGAGAATTGTTGGTAATGGATCATACGAGCTAGTGGATCATAAAGGACAGAAGTTGGATCATCCATGGAATCCTAAGTACATCAAAAAATATTATCCATGAAGCTGATGACGAAGATTCTCGAAGAAGGTACAAGGATACACTTAAAATAAGTGCACTAAAATTCATAAACCCTGCATTATAGGATGGAACCCCACATGATGTGATCTGAAAGCTTCCGCAAGGGCGGTCAAAACATAAGACCTACAATTCGCCCAAGAGGCAAGAGGCAAACTTATAAGACCTATGACACATTATGTGGTGAGGTTCTAGGATCTTTCGCCTAAAAAGGTAAGAGGCACACTGAGTAAGACCTATAAGGGGGCGGTTAAGACCTCATCCGCCAAAGGAAAGAGGCATTTAAGACCTAAATTTCGCTGAATATCGTCGGGTTGTGGTTCGCCGCTTATCGTCGTATCATGGCATGGAGAAAGACATTCGAAAGGAGGTATAGACCATGCAATAGGCGCCAAGGTACACGGTTGAGGCATGGGTGCCCGGCACGTTTGAAGCATGACCGGCCATTTCCATATGGCCAAGTCCTTGATAGTTTATGTCTGGTCTGCAAGACACCCCTTATAGGGTGTGAACCTCATACCTTAAGCCAAATAGGCGAAGGAATAAGGGGTCCGCGAAAACAAACTGGTTGTTGTATAACTGGATGGAAGTAGATAGGGCTAACCCCCCAGAAGTAAGCCTTCTTGAACGGGCAGCCAAGGGGAACATAAATGGATGACACCTCATCTAGGGAGTTGAAGTAGCCTGATAAGGCAAGGTTTGAGAGACTATTGGGAGTATTTAGGCTCGCTTACTTCGCCGAAGAAGTAAATGGCTATCAAGAATCCACCGCTTCATATAAAAATGTGCGAGAGTTAAGACTCGCAAAAATATGCGAATTTTTGGATCTAAAGCATTGAAGTAAACAACAATCGAAAACATAACATTTTGATTAAGTTTTAAAACAAGAACGATTTAACAAAAAGTATATATTCATTAACTAAAATTCATCATCTTATAGGAAAAAGTTAATGATTATCATCTAAGGCTACAGTAGAGGAAACAATTGTATAAAAAGACAAAAAGGAGCTAGGCTTGGAGATCTTCATCTTTCTTTTCTGGAGATTTTCCTTCGGAAGATCCTTCAACTGCATTTTTCTCCAAGGGTTCTTCTTGTTGAGGATGATCTTCGCCGGCATTTCCTTTACGATTAACCTCTTCTTCACTGACAACTTGCTCACCATCAGTTTTTTCGCCATCTGAATCGGTCTCCTCCTCGTTGTGTTCTTCTTCATCATCAGAATGGATCTCAGGGAATTGCAAGACAACTCGGCGAGCCTTAAGCCTATCGCACAGATTATCGGAGAATTTCTGACAAGCATTGTTCGACGATGCTTGATAATCTTTTCTCAGCTGTTTGAAAGAAGCTTTATGATCTGCTTCAAATTGGTTAAATTCTGAATCAAACTTCTTGTATTTTACCAAAATATCCTCAAACTTTTGGGTTTCGGCGTCCTTGTCAGTGTGAGATTTCTCCAAATCTTGCCGAACTTGATGTATCTCATGGCGGATTTGTTTCATCTCTTCTCCCCTTTGTCTCTCCGAATCTGTAAAGCAAAACAAAAAATGATTAGCCAAGAATCCAGAGCAATCAGAGGCATTACGAAGCTAAAATTGATACTCTAAAATTAACCTTCTTTCTGTGGGATAAATTTTTTTAAGGTTTCTTCAACATCTTCCTTTTTACTTGTTAGCTCAACAACTTTACATTGGGTGTTAGCTAACTGATCCATGGCCTTATCCGAAATATTTCTAAATTGTGCTTGGTATAGAGAAATTATTTTATCCTTCTCCTTCATCCGAATATCAGATTTTGCACTGTCCTCTAGCACCAGATCACTGGTTTCTTATGATTTCTACATTCTTCGGACGAACCTTACGCAGATCTAATTTAACTTTTCCAAGATCCTTTTGCAGTTCTTCGTGATCCGTTTGCAGTTTGTTGAAATCTGTTCGTACAATGCAAAGATCCTTTTGGGATGTGCGAAGATTATTCTACGATGTACGGAGATCCTTCTCAGCAGTACGAAGTTTGGCTGCATAAGTATCCTTCCTTGCGAGAAACTTTTTCTTCTCATCTCGCAGAGACTCGAGTTCGCCTTCAAGCTCTGTATTTCGGCAATTCAGTTCCATATTATTATGGTCAAGATGAAAATTTAGATCATCTACGTTCTGAAGCTCGTGAACTAATTGATCTACGCGATGACCCATTCCAACATCATTCTCCAATTCAAAGGAAAAGAACTCAATTCGTTGTCTATATTCTCTATTTTGTTCGTGTAAGAGCTCAACTTCTAGTTGGCTTTGCTTGGCAGCTCTTTGGCGAACTTGGAAGTGTTCTTCGGAGCAGAACACACCTAATTATCAACTAGCGAAAAAAAAATAATGAAAAGACTAAGAGCTAAGGAGATGCAACGAAGCTTACCACGAAGTTCTTCAACTCGTTTCCTTTGAGAATTTGCAGCAACCTTATCGGAATACAATTCCATTTGCATCGTTTTTTTTACCTTTTTTAGCTCTGAAACATCCTTTTCCAGCCTTATGTAGTCCATCTCTGACTGGCGAGCTTGCTCCAAGGAGGCAAGATTGTAGGTTTTTGTTTTTATTTTTCTGTCTTATTCTCCAAAGAAGGATTGTTACGCTTCGCCCAGGTACTATCTTTCTGACTTACCTTTTTATTCCTCTAGTTACCTATATTTTTGGTATTGCTCTTTAATTTGAAACATTGAGGACAATGTTAGGTTTAAGTTTTTGGGTAAGGGAGAAACTTTTAGTTGAAATAATAAAACTCCAAACTTTTTAAACTTGTGAACAATTCAGGGTGACACTAACCATTTTAGGTAGATGGAAGCTTAGCTCTTTTTCTATAGGAATTGGTGTACCCAGATAAATCGTCTATTCATAAAAGGATACCTAACTCAGGTGTTAGAAATAACATGATAGTTGTCACCATATTTTGGAATCTATCTTGACCATATCACCTTCTGTTTTTATTTTTGCAATTTTTGTGTTCTAAGTGATTTGGTGGGGCACCAGTATCAAATTGTTATCACCACCAGGATGAAGTGTTTGAGATCAAGCCCCCATTATTGTATTAGTTAGACCATTATTCAATATAAAAAAAATAAAAAATGATGATTGACACTTTGATAACAATATATGTGTGTTCTCCCTGTCTCCGTCGCCTAAGCAAGCGTGGAACGCAGGATCCATGAGAACTATCATGTACGATGCTGATAAGGAGCATGCGCTTGGATTCATTTGATCCAATCATGTTGTCAATACATTTAAAATATGTTCAATAAATCGACCGTTGGGACCCTTGTATATACCAGCTGAGTCGATATTAGTTTAGTTTAAGGAATAAGACTAGTGGGAGCGCATCTCAAGCCATTCATCCTGGCACTGACCTTCAGACAGATATGGGAAACACCGTTCACCTTAGTCAACACACGTAAACTTCATTTTGTCTATATCCATCTTCTAAATTTTTTCATGTGATTGTACTTTGATAGATTCTGAGTATTGTGGTTGGTCGACTATCTAAGTGGAGTTTTGAATTCTTTTATGAATTTTAGTATGCTGAGTGAAAAATCATGTACAACAATTGGACTCATATAGGGTAATGATTCCCATAGAAAAATAATTTTGTAGCCAACTAAATAGCTTGTTTAGTGTTTACCCTTAATCGTTCACAGGTAGCTAGAATTTGGAGTAAAGGTTTTGTGGGTACACCTCTTGTAAACCCTCACGAGACAAAACTCGTCCACTAGGGACACCTAGGGGTTCAAAGGCTTGTTGCACACGCTAAGTGCAATCGCGATGCCTGCGACAGTGAGTTAGGATTTTCTAGATTAAATTTGCTCGAGGACTAGCAAATAATAAGTTTGGGGATATTTGATAGACACATTTTTGTGTCTAATTCGCTCTCAACTTTTATAGTGTTGGAACTCATTTTATACTAATATTGTGTTTTTATGTATTTACAGGTATTTCTGGAAAATAAACATTGTTGGAAAAATTAGCTCGAAAAACTACTAAAGGCACCCAGAATTGATAAATGCACCCACCCGAATTTATAAAGGCACCCATACCGTGGATTGTGGGCACTCATTCATTTTCAAATTCAAAAGATTTTGGCGGGAGAATCACTTCACGTAACTGTGAAGATTTCAGAGTATTTTTTACGGGTTGTTTTGAGGAGATAAAGCAAGATACTATCTTGTCATTACCATCGGGAGATATTATACGATTGGGAGATCACGAAATCAAGACAAAAGCTAAAATCAAATCACGCAACTTATGAGAAAATATTCCCGCGTATCATTCTCCGTGGATGAATATTTTATGAAATTTAATGAGTTGTAATGTATAAATAGAGGTGTTGGGAAGTCACACGGGGTTTAGGGAGGATTCGGAAGAGCTTAGAATACGCAGAGAAGCCGTAGAAATCAAAACAGAGATATTTTGCTGCTGCTGCTGCTGTGAGAGAGAAGAGGAAGAACATAAGGCTGGTGAGAAGCGTCGCTGATAGTGTTGTTGAAGCAGTCGTACTTCAACAGCACCAGAAGTCCGTACTTTTCTTCTGTGTTCATTTCTTTCTTCTGTAACGCATGGAACACTTCTCTGTAACGCTTATAAGCGTATCAAATACCCTGTGTTACTACTATTTCACCATTGTAAGCATCATTTGAGCTATGAAATACATTTTTGAGGGTTTTTCCAATAAAATAATGAGCTAATCATCATCACTGGGGCGACGGAGGAAGCTATGTCTCCAATGATTAAGTGGTAACTTCTATTTTATCTATGTTTTACAATTTGTTTATCATTAATTGCTTTGAATTAAATTGAAAAAAAAATGGTTTTTCTTAAATAATTGTGTTTTCTTTTGATGAGTCATGCTGGGTTTACTGCTAAAAATTGGTTAATGGGGAATCATATCCCTAGTTCTTCTCATCAATTTTAAATCAACTTTGTTTTAATTTTCTTTATTTTTAGTCATTAAAAATTAGGTCTAGAAATCGAATATTCACAAGTATGAGAATCAAACCCTTTTTACCACTATTCTAAAATCATACCAACGAACGCTTACGAGATTTAGCCTTTATCTCGTTGGCAGCAACAACATCCTGAAATCACGAAAATTAGTGTCAAAGAAAGCAAAGAAGAAAATAACATAGCAAAAAGAAGAAAGAATACCTCAGGAGTCCTATCGGACCATCCAAGAGTCCATGGTTCGTATTGAGGAAGGTTTTGATGATCCCACAAAGGACCCTGGCGAGGAACATTATTCGAGTGTTTACCCCAAACCCAGGGGCCTTCAAGAATAAGAGGATACTTCATCCAGTTCTCGTCACTGGACAAGCGAAAGAACTGGTTGGTTTTGTTGATCTTCGGATCAAGATCAAGAAGAAGGAGTTTCTTTTCATCGTCGATATCCGCACAGTTGAATCCAATAGCCCATCTTTCAGCTCGGCGATCAAAGTGATTTGGATGTAGTTTGACAGAAAGGTACTCGCAGTATAGTCGGAGGGAGTGAACGAGAAGTTTTTATCAGGGATGGTTGAGTAGCCATGCGAACGAGCTACGAATTCATTGACCAAGCGAATAGCATTTCCGCTCAGTTGAAATACACCTCGCTGGAGCAGCACACGAGTCATAACCTCGTAGAACAAGGAATTCGTACCATTGTAGAGAGGAAATTGTAGACCACCCCGCAGTTGAACTAACGAAATTATAACCCTGTTGGTATTCCAAGGATCTTCCTCAATCATCTTCAGGGACATGTTAACTCCTGAGCCAGATCCTTCAGAATGGTTAACCTGAGACCTCGTGGCTGGAGTTCGGCGTTGAATACAATAACAATTTTTGTTCGCATAGAACTGAAAATCAAAATCAAAGTAAAAGCAAGGTTAACTTAGAAGATGAAAAGCTAGAAGAATAATGGAGAAAAACTTACCCAACAGTAGGAATTCGAGGAGAAGCAACATCTTGATTGGTGGCCATCTTTATGAAGGAAGGGGATTTGGAGAGATAAGGTTTTGGAACTAAGTCAGACAGAGAGGCAGAGTCACAGAAAGAATGATTGGAAGTGAAGCAGAAGAAGTTAATGGTGGATTGCAGGTCTGGCAGAAGAGGAGAAGTTATGAAGAGAATCAAATTTAATGAGGAATAAAACTGTTCAGTGAGATACTTATACCAGGTTAACCGGCTGAAGAGGTGGAAAAGCAAAAATTGGTTGGACGTGTCGGTCATAAAGCACAAAATCGAAGTCGTGGCGGCAGTTTCCCAAAAATTCCGAAAACGTGCCGAAAGTTAAAACCCTTTCGAATTCTCTTCCCATCCTACCCTCGTTCGGATGACAAGAGAAGAGGAAAAATGTGGTGACAGAAAATCATCTTGCCTCGTATTCGCATCTCAGCACATAAACATGAGGGAAACATATTTCAAGTGAACACTGAAGCAATACTTAGTCAACATAGGGATCACCATCAACATGCAAGATTGAGACGCGTGGAAAACACTACCAGAGAATCAACAACATGTTAGCTGTCAGGACAAGTGACGAGTTATTATTGGATGAAAAGCATATGGTCAGCGACAGCTATAGCAAGGCCTATGGAACGAATCTAACAACGAAACAGAATCTATCTCTGAGTAAATTATAGTAAGATCATCTCGGCGAAGTCAACTATGTCCTCAAAGCAAACTGTATCCGAAGACTTGTGAACCAAACCCTAATTTTATGTTTTGGCTATAAATAGGCTTGTGAGTAACTGTATTAGGGTTGATCAATTCTGTTAGAGAGTAAGAGAGAGAACTGTTGTGGAAAATCCATAAGCAATCATCTGTGCTTGTAATCATCATCAAATCATAGTGAAAATCTCTCTCGTGGACGTAGGTTTTAACACCGAACCACGTAAATCTCTTGTGTTCATCGTTTGGTTATTGTTGTGTGAGTTTTAATCATAAGATCCAGGTAGAAGACATAAAAGAGAACTTTAGGATTGTTCTTGGGTGTGTTGTGGGATTTCCTACGACTACAATTCTTGTCTGTAATGTATGTATCTCTGTGGTCACTAAGGGAAAATGCAGAGTAACACAGCAGGAGTAAAGGGGCGGAGCCAGGTTTTAAAAAATGGGTGGACAACTCAACAAAGGGTGCACATTTAAGAGGGTGCAAATGGACAAAAATAGCTAAAATAGTATAAATTGGGCTTGGGAACCATCTAGGCTAGGTACACAACTACACACCCACCCTTCGTTGTGGCTTTGCCCCTGAGCAAAGGGAGCATAACGACTCAGCCTCGGGATTGGTCCCTCTGATGCTTTGTGGATGTAGCACCCTCTACTTCGATCCTCGTATCATATCCTTTCGTGCAGAAATAAACTTGTCTTATCTGCCTGGTCGTTGCTTATGTAGAAGATGCATTATAGTCAACTATAGATTAGATGGTTTGTTTCCGATTCAAAAAGTTGGTGATGCCTTTGCCATGTCCTTCAATGGAGTATCCTATAGTTAGTGACATCTCCCTTTCTCATTTTGCTGGCTCTAGGGCCTCTTTGCTGCTTCTCTTTCTTCTCTAAACACACCTGCTTTTCCACCCTTTACCCTACAACAATTAAATGTACATTGGCCGGGATAAATTAAGCCAATGCCAGCAGAGGCTGCAGAGCTATCATTAGTTACCCAAGAAGAATCAATGCATCAGAATTTATTCATCCGCAAAAGAACCCACCTTACCAGCAACATCTCAAGGTTTTTATGGGGAAATTGGTGGTGTTGTCCAGTAAGATTTAGTTTTAAGATCTATTTCACTTTGAAGGTTCTGATCTAAGCTATTGCTAATGACTAGCCTAAACCTCAAGCTTTCAGTTTCAGAAATGTTTGAAAACTCCTTTAAGATTTTCCGTCTGAAATTAATGTTGCATATTTTCCTTTCATATAAGCCAGCATTCAGCAGCTTCCACCAATAACCATTCATTGTCATCATCTCAACTATAGCACTCCAAAGAATCTATGATGGACGAATTTCAGAGAAGAGTTAGAATTTTATTAGTACTTTCTAAACTTGGTGGGAGCATGAGCATCCTAACAAACTAACGTTCAAACAGGCTAACAGACTTCAGTGTGTGTTTTCATTTTCTCAAGTAAAAATTAGAAAAGTAATTAGGTGGCAGTATCTTGCTTAAAGTTAAAAACACCAAACGCAGCCTTTGAAACTTTTGACTTCATGGAAAGCTAAGACTTATTATTGGGCGAAAAGTTGGTTGTGATTTGAGGAGGGTGTCGTTGTTCCACTTCCAACAACTTTTTCTTGCTGCCAAGGCCCAAGGCCAGTCCACATAAGGAGGGCTGCTCATCTTATGGGTCCCACATAAAACCTTATTTATGCCACCAACCCTAACTTAAAACGTGGTCAAGGAACTCTTCCGGGTTTTGCTTCTCATCCCCGGTTAAGGATCTGGTTTGGGGTGACCATATGACAATCCGACCAAATTTATCCGTGGTTTGACGGGTAGATATCCAACCCGTTCATGAATAAGTTGGACATGGATATATTTAAAAATCCACTAGATAATGAGTTGGATACGGATATAAATATAGAAATCCATTGGATACCCACACTCACTATATTTAAGGGTAAATAGAAAATTTATAAAATACAAAGAAACATATGTGTATTTTGCAGGTATTATATAACTTTTAATGTTTTCATTCTAGCCTAATTGTACCGATGATTCAAATTCGCAAACAAGCAATATTGAATATACTCTTAAATTTTATTTTTGATTGTTGGGATAACATTATTATAATTTTAGTATTGTTATGTTGTAATAATTTAATATACAATATTTAAATTAGTTTTTTATTAATATATTAACTATTTTTATTTTTTTAATAAAAATATAAAATATATAGATTTATCCGTATCCAATTTCCCTGCTCGTCTATCCATAAACGTTAAATCTACGGATGATGGATTAGACATGAATAAATCCAATATCTGTTATTTTGATGAGTTAAATTTGGGTGGTACCAAATCCACACGTTCCACCTAGATCTCGTTAACGAAGCGTGTTGCTCTTCCGAGTTTCAAGTGGCTACCTCTAAATTTTTTGGTTCCGGCTATCGGTTCAGGGTAAATGGGTATACGTTAACGAAGATTTTGGGGGTAGGTGAGACACTAGACAGACAGACAAAAATGGCTGCTATTGAGTTCAACGTGCGCCCTCTCCTCCTCTTTTTAAAATCTTTTATTTATATTTTCCCAGTGAGAATTATTGATATTGGTAGGTAAAGCTACTACCTTTTTTATTTTTATTCAGTAGAAAAAGCGGAAGATAACCAAAAACTAATACCAACTTCTTCATCTTCTTCCTTATCATCATCACAAAATGGCGCAAGTTAGTAACATTAGTAAGGGGGGTTTACAAGGAGGTTTTTGTACTAGAGATCTTCCTAAAACCCAGACGCCTAGTTCCATATGTTCAGTTCGCTTAGGATCAGAATTAAATAAATTGGGTGGTTTTGGTAAATTAAAGTATCGAAGAAATGTATTTGATTCAGTTAAGGTTCCATCACCATTTAGGGTATCTGCAGTTGCTGCTGTTACTAAAGAGAAATCTTCATCAAGTAGTTTACCTGAGATTTTATTACAACCAATTAATGAAATCTCTGGTGTTGTTAAACTCCCTGGTTCTAAATCTTTGTCTAATCGGATCCTTCTATTAGCTGCCCTGTCTGAGGTAATTCAACTCTCAATTGTGATTTGATTGATGTTTATGTATGTTGTTTCGGAATTAAATATGATAGTATTGATGAATTAATTGGTTCCTGGGTCTTGGATCTGAGAGATGATAGATATGAATTTGGTTTTTGAACTCTGGGGCTCAGGATTGTGAATTTTATTTAGTTTGATTTGATTGGATCAATATTAATGTATGCGTGATGATATAGTTCGTTTTTTGACCTAATTCCAATGACAATGCAATGAATTGGAAGAAATTGTAGTTACTTACTTCTTGCTTAGGGACATTTGTTTGTGATTAATAGGGATCACTTTTAGTCACCACGATACGTCGGCCTATAAATAAGAAAGTAGTCGACTTAGCTTTTGGCTATATGGACAAACCAAAGTAAATGTAACGAACAATGTCCTAATGCAGTGTATAACCCTGGGCCTTCATAATGAATACTCAGCTGGCCATGTTGGTATAGAGAATTGAGATCAATATGGATTCTTAAGTCGCCTTTCAAATCATATTACACTGCCTTTGGGTCATATGGCTCGTACAATACCTTTGTAACAGATCATATTATATATCAAATCATATTACACTACCTTTGGGACATATGTCGTACACTACCTTTGGGTCATATGCATTTGTACATTACCTTTGGAAGAATTGAAATCAGATTACATTACCTTTGGATCATATGCATTCTTACATTACCTTTATAACAGATCAATGCCTTTCCATAGTTTTCAGCTCAACAGTTGTTTTCTCATTTTCTACATTTGAGTTTCTGTTGATGTAAATTATGCTTTATCATAAATTCATATGGACATATTAAGTTAGTTTTGTTATTATTAACAGGGAACTACTGTGGTAGACAACTTGTTAGATAGTGATGATATCCATTATATGCTTCGTGCTTTAGAAACCCTTGGGTTAGGTGTCAAAGAAGACAAAGAGAATAAAAGAGCAACTGTGGAAGGTTGCAGTGGGAAGTTTCCTGTTGGAAATGTAGCAAAAGAGGATGTTGAACTATTCTTGGGGAATGCTGGTACTGCTATGCGCCCATTGACTGCTGCAGTTGCTGTTGCTGGTGGACATGGCTGGTACTACTTTTAACTATGCTTTATAACTTGTGAACAAAGTCGTGTAGGGACAGTTTCGTCTTGGCACGTTGATTTGGAAACAGATTATTCCTGGCAACAGATATTCCCATCTCAAGCCAAAGGAGAAGTCTTTTTGTGCTACTTTCAGTTTTTTTTTTTTTAAAGCTGAAGCCTTTATTATACTTGAATGTATTCAGTTACATACTTGATGGAGTCCCACGCATGAGAGAGAGACCAATCATGGATTTGATTGTGGGTCTAAAGCAGCTTGGTGCAGATGCTGATTGTACGATGGGCACTGATTGCCCCCCTGTTCGTATTAATGCAAATGGAGGGCTTCCTGGAGGAAAAGTGAGGCTTACTTATACTTGTATTTAATTTGGTTCCAACATAGATCAAGCAATAGAGATGGGAAAGTGCTAATTTATCAAGTTTATATTCATTTCATGCATGAACTAGCCGGAAGATGTGATCATCCTTTATTGAAAGGGTTAGTTTGCACTTGCACTTGGGTTCGACCAACTACAGACCAATAAACTTTGAATAAACTGTGTCACAAGGTAATAAACGCCGATATTGAAGTGAAAGGGTTAATTTCCAAAGTGTCTTCCCGTAGATCGAGAGAACTTTCTGATAACAGAAGTTACTTCTGCTATTTGCCATAAGTATAAAATCTATTTGTTTTTGAAGTTTCAACGGAGGTTTTGAACTCACATGGGTTTATTTTGAGCCATTTCCTGGATAGGAAATCATCATGTTTTGCTTCAAATTTTGATCCTGTAGATATAGTTGTATATGTCCTTTCTTGCTTACATTTAAGAGAATTTAATTAGTCGGCTAGATCTTAATTTCTCACTGGGTAGGTACTAGATATCCTTCACTTCCAGACTACAATCTGCATTATACCATTTATAGCTCTGCTTTGAGTATTATAATTGTTGATTACAGAAAATATGTGCTTTTTCTTTCAGGTTAAACTCTCTGGATCTATTAGTAGTCAGTACTTGACTGCCTTGCTCATGGCGGCTCCCTTGGCTTTAGGAGATGTGGAAATTGAGATTATTGATAAACTTATTTCAGTTCCCTATGTTGAGATGACCTTGAAACTGATGGAACGTTTTGGGGTCAGTGTGGAACACAACGATAGCTGGGACAAATTCTTGGTGAAAGGTGGTCAAAAGTACAAGTATGTTTGTCCATAAGAACTCGCAACCCTGTGTTCAGTTTTCTGTAAAAAGAATTCTTACTATTATGTAGACATCGCCAGATCCCAAGATTGCTTAAACTGATGAAATGCAATAAACAAAATGTCTCAACAGGTCTCCAGGAAAGGCTTATGTAGAAGGGGATGCATCGAGTGCCAGTTACTTCCTTGCAGGTGCGGCAGTCACTGGTGGAACTGTCACCGTTGAAGGCTGTGGAACAAGCAGTTTGCAGGTTTCATTTCTACTTCATATGTGCTCTTCGTATCTGGTTTCCAAACCCTGATTCTTCTACCCAATTTACTTTTTCTTAAACTACATCTCACTATACCGTTTTTACATCTCCTTCCTACTCAGGGTGATGTAAGATTTGCTGAGGTTCTTGAGAAGATGGGAGCTAAAGTTACTTGGACAGAAAACAGTGTTACTGTCACAGGACCACCCAGAGATCCTTCTGGAAAGAAACACTTGCGCCCAGTTGATGTCAATATGAACAAAATGCCTGATGTTGCCATGACTCTTGCTGTGGTTGCACTTTTTGCTGATGGCCCAACAGCCATAAGAGATGGTAAGTCTTAGGTTGTGGTGATTCAGATAGCTATGGAAATTACTTGAAAAGTAGAAACTGACTTAGGTGTGCTTGAACTAAATACTCAATTGGAATAGATCAGATATTTTTTTTCACAGTCTTACAATAACCATCCCTTTTCTGTCAGTGGCCAGCTGGAGAGTAAAAGAGACTGAAAGAATGATTGCTATCTGCACTGAATTGAGGAAGGTTGGTTTTCTTTCACTGACCCTACTATATTAAGGTTTTGTTCCGATTAGTTGATCACATTTATGAATATATTCTACATTCCTGTTTTAATTTCCAGCTTGGCGCAACAGTGGAGGAAGGCCCAGATTATTGTGTGATCACACCGCCAGAGAAATTGAACGTAACAGCAATTGACACTTATGATGATCACAGAATGGCCATGGCATTCTCTTTAGCTGCCTGTTCTGATGTTCCGGTCACCATTAAAGATCCAGGTTGTACTCGGAAAACTTTTCCCGACTACTTTGAAGTTCTTAAGAAGTTTACAAAGCATTAATCAGGGAACAAGAGTATAAGATGTTTGTCATTTAGGTCAAACAGGCACGAGTGCTAACTGCTAAGGGCCACACCTGCTGCTGGCGTTCGTTTATGTTCAATATAAACAACAATTATTATACTACCTTGTTGTATTCTGATAATGGCTTTTAAGTTTAGCCGCTTTTAGAGGTGATTATTTTTTAAGAATGTACGTGATTTTTTGTTTATTGATTCGGTCTTTGTTAATCCATGGATTTGTGCCATCATCCTCATCTTCTGTGTTCAACCTCTTTTTAGTTTCACGAAAAAAGATCCAAATGCCATTAAGTGAAAAACAACCACTTGCCCTTCTGTCAAAAATGACAAAAAAACAAACAAACTAGTTACCGAGTCTTCCTCGAATCATAACGTGGCATATGTCAGAAAAAATAAGTTTTTAACTAAATATTTTTGACCTTGTGGTTTGATCTTAAGACCTAAGAATTATATGATGTTCACTTATTTTCTTGAGCGAATGAAACTCTTTACTTTAGTCCCACATTGTGTATTCTAGAGAATGATATATAACTATTCTCATATGGATAGTTAGATAAACGTGGGTGGAATGGATGCGCAAACAATACATGACTCAACACATGTCATATGTGTGAATACCATACACCAAGTCCCATGTCCACTCGAAATTATTTTTGCAAGTTTTCTTTAGGAAATTAATCCCAAAAATATTTTCTGTAGGAAATTAACTCCAAAAATATTTTCTTTAAGAGTTTTATTTATGAAAAAATTTATTTTTGGTTTTTAATTGTTTTACTAGAAACAAAACCTTGTTTTATAAGAAAATCTAAACCTAACTTAATTTACAAGTAACTTTCTCCTATAAATACAACTCGAATCTGTTTTTAAATTATCCCAGAAGCGTCTACTATCCTGTCTTCTTTTCATCATCTCTCGCTTTGTCTTGTGCTTTTGAGTATTTATTTCCCTTCCTCCCCTGTTGCTAAGTTCAAGAGTGGGTAGTTTGTATTGTGCTAATACAAGCTATATCGGGTAGTCTTATCCTGGACACGTCTTCAAACGTTGGGGTTTAGCATTACTCTTCTCAAGTATACGCGCAAACTAATGTGTTAAGGACAACTTGTTGAACCTGTGATTCTTCCCTCGTAGTTGTCCGTGGTAGAG
The DNA here is from genome assembly GCA_023531435.1 of Papaver californicum. Taxonomy (NCBI): domain Eukaryota; kingdom Viridiplantae; phylum Streptophyta; class Magnoliopsida; order Ranunculales; family Papaveraceae; genus Papaver; species Papaver californicum. The sequence continues at coordinate 2,283,812 of JAJJMC010019566.1, forward strand.
TTGTTTTCAATTCAGTTCTTTATATATTATTTTGATACATCTAACGTTGATGTTCATTGTTGCAAGACTCCAACAATCTTAACACATTAACTTTTATCTCGTAACAATGGGAAAAAACGATGTTGAAAAACCACATAAGTTCAACGAAAATGATACCAAGAGATGGCAATCCAAGATGTTGTTTTTCCTAAGTTTTCATGATTTAGACGCAGTACTGGTTCCTTTTGATGATTTGATGAATATTGAAGATACTACTGAAGATGGTAAAATGTTTTACAAGAGGCAGAACTATCTGGCGAAAAACCATATTATGAACTGTTTGGAAGATGCGATGTATGATTTTTATAATGCTAAAGAAAAATTCAGTGCTTCCGATTTATGGACTGCGTTAGAAGCAAAGTACCAGGCAGAGACTGCTAGTAGAAAAATATTTCTGGTAGCGAAGTTTATGGATTTCAAGATGACGAATGATAAGTCTGTTGTTGATCAATTCCTTGAACTTCAACAAATTATCAACGAGATTCTTGCTAAAGGTATGGTCATTGATGAGACTTTTCAAGTATCTGCGGTAATTGAGAAGTTACCATCTTTTTGGTCAGAGTACAAAAGAAAATTGCGGCATAAAACTGGTGAAGTCAGCATGGTTGAATTGGAAAGAAGATTCAAGTTGAAGAAATGTTATGCACCAAAGACAAGAATGTTTCGTCTACAAGAGATATGATAAATAAGGATCATATGACTGAACACAAATCTGGAAAAGGTGATAACAACATACGCAACCTAAGCATAATACTCATAACAAAGGTACGTTTTGTAAACCTGAATCTGGCATTACTAAGATAAGGGTGCTTGTTATGTCTGTGGAAATCGTGGCCATATGAAAATTAACTGTAGACAACAAAAGGACTTTAATAAGAAGAATAATGCTAACTTGGTTGCTGAGAATAAGAATGAGTTTTCTGTTATGGTATTTGAAGTTAATATGATGACCAATGTGAGGGACTGGTGATGTGGTTTTATATAGTGGTAAATAAAGAGGTTCGATTCTCGAACTTGTGAAGGTAATGATTTTAGAAAATATTAAACTTAATCTAAACTAATAAAAATCAGGAAAATACACTAGAGATGATTTTTAGAAAATATGGAGAAAACTAGGAATCAGGAATCAGTTATTTCTAACAATTCATGTGATTGATCATGTAATTCTTTTTAACAATTTAATTCAAGTTTGCCAAAAATATGTTTCCTAAAAGAATAATTGTAAATCCTAAGCATGAGACATCAAGAGTAATTAACTAAGCATGACCCATCAAAAGAGAACACAACTATTTAATAAAAACATTTTTTTCTAATTTAAATCCATGCAAATAATAATAAAAGAATTATAAATAATTATTAGAAAATAATTAAATCACATAAAATTGAGAAAAATACCTTATCCATCATCCCAGTAAATAAACTTAGCCCATGGTGAAGAAAACTTGCTCAAAAGTTGATTTCATTGCTCAAAATATTGATTACAAGGTTAAAGAATAGTGCAACAGCTGAACAGATACGTATATAAGTGTCACAGAACAGGGTTCAGCTGTTACAAAGAGCTTTAAGCAACAGAATGTTTAAAACTTAACGCAACAGGAGCAGAGCTGCAACAGTGGAACAGCAACACTTATAAATGTTACTGAGTCGTCTTCTTCGGTGATGGTGGATGAAGAACACGCCGGCCGGAGCACCAGCAGGTCACCGGCGGCACCGGAACTTCACCAGATTTCTTCTGAATCGCTCCCTAGGCTTCTCTTCTCCTTTCTGAAGCTTGTAAACTCTTTATATAGTACTTAGGAACTCTCTGGAACATCCCAATCCCAGTATAATTCGGTTAATCACCGTGTAAATCCTGTATCTATCCAAACAGGAACAACAACTCTTTTCCGGCCAAATACATGATTCTATGGCCCAAATTACTCGGCTCTGATGCTTCTAATAGGTTATACGGACCTTTAATTAACTTGGGTAGCTATCAATTTGGCTGAAATCCCATGAATTTTGCGATTTGATTTGAGCCAGAGAAGTTTCTGTTTGCGATGAAGCTTTGACCTGGTCAACTGGGTTTGACTCGGTCAACTGGCTTTGACCGAGTTGACTGGGCTGAGTTGACCCGCTGAGTTGGTCCGATCCAGCCCATCCCGATCCAAGGGTGCCCCAATCCAAAGTGTGGGTGCCTTGATCCATTTTCCCGGGTGCTTTGAACACTTTTTGAGCCAATTTTTCCACAAATCTTTATTCTTCTAATGTACCTACAAAAGCATAAAAACACGTAATAGACACACAATCGAATACTAACTCACTAGAAATTAAGGTGCAATTTAGACACTAAAATGTGTCTATCAACTGGTAGGTAGACTTTGGAGTTACCAAACATGTGTCTGGAAGCTGAGACTTGTTCACCTCCTATCAGAAGGCAGGGGAAGGCGAGAAACTCTATATGGGTAACTCATCTGCAGCAGAGATTGAAGGAAAGGGGAAGGTCGGCTTGAAGCTTACACCTAGCAAGACTCTCACATTGAAGGAAGTTCTTCATGTTCCAGACATCTGCAAGAATCTTTTTTCTTGTTCTGTTTAAGATAATTAGGGTTTTAAGGTTGTAATTGAGTCTGGAAAAGTTGTAGTAACTAAGGAGAAACATTTTGTGGGTAAAGGTTATAAGAATGAGGGTCTATATAAGCTTAATGTAAAATCTGATGAAATAAATATGAATGATTCTTCTGCTTATATGTGTGTGTCTTTGAATGTTTGGCATGGTAGACTGGTCATGTAAACTATAAATCAATGTATAAATTGGCTAGCGTAGGCTGCATACCCAAATTCATAGAGGTCATAAGTGTGAGATTTGCGTAGAATCTAAACATGCTAAGAAATCATTCAGTAAGAACGTCCAGAGAAACTCTAAACCCTTATAATTAATCCATTCAGACCTAGTTGATATGAAGTCAGTTCAAACTAGAAATGGTAAGAAGTGGTTTGTCACTTTCATAGATGATTTTACTAAATATTATCATATATACTCGCTTAAGGGTAAAGACGGTGCCTTAAAAACCTTTAAGATGTATAAACTTGAAGTTAAAAACCAATTAGATGCTACCATTAAAACTACCGTGATGGTGAGTACAAATTTCCGTAGACGACAACATCTTATTTTGGTGCATTTTTTTCTTCCTAGAAATCAAAATGCAATCTAAGAAAATCTATAAACAGACGAATACAAGCATCTTGAAATAGCATAATGCCATGATAATGATAAATTGAAGATCGTGCTGGTGGGCTACCCCACATGTGAAGAAAGATCTGGATTTTCCCTTAATTTGTAAGTTGCCTTCTCACATGGCTCCCGCACTCATGACTCATTGATGGTACCAAATACATTTGTCGTCCTCATAAAATTCATTTTTTTCCCCCTTTCTCGTTGTTTTGTAGTGGAAAATGCGGCCTTGACTGTAGAAATCATAGCACATAAGAGTTGCTTGCCAGAAAAATCCATCGTGAAGGGAAACAAAATTATATAGCAATAGCTAGTTTTACTAGGCACAATTTCAAAGTGAGCCTGGCATAGTTTCGAAGTGACTCTAGCCCAATGCATAGTTTCAAACCGAAAGCAGCCCTCTCGTAAACATTTATTGCTTTGTGTCTGTGGGTGAAATCTGTGGTCTCGGCACTTTTTTCTCCTTAGCACACAAAACCTTGAGCTAATGTCTAATTTGCTCGGTTCAAGTCTGGACTAAAGAATGAGTAGAAAAATAAAAAATGAATAAATAAACACTTTCCCAGAAGTGGTGAGACTCAAATGCCCATGACGTTCTGAATCTTCTGACAGTGATTTTTGGGTAACCGGCCACGGCCTGTTGTTGATAAATGTTCTTTCTTTCCTTTTGTGGTTGGTCAAGATTCAAAGTATCAGGGATCGCCACACACATACACACAGTTTACTAGTGACAAAATTTACTTTTGTGGTTGGTCATGGCAACACTGACAGACAGTATCTAAAATTGTCATGAACTGTCACTGTTTTATTCAACTGCAAGACTAACTGATATACCTGTTAAGGGGTCGCATAAGTTGATTCATCCTAACGAGATAGAGGTGCTATGTTCAGATTAACTGTGTAGCCCTTAACGGTAAGACTTGAAGTGATATATAGAGAGAGAGACACTGAGTGACCTATTTTTTTTGTTATTTAAGCTTTTAAAAAGTTCACATGGAGTGCTGCCGACTAATTCCCACAAACAGTGACCCATAATTTTTTATGCCTCAACTGTATCTTTTAGGTCATAGCTAAATATTTATACTTGGGGTACTCAAATATTTACTTGGTCGGTTTTTCTTTTTGTTCTTTTCCCCTTTTGACTGGCAGGTTTATTATTGTAGTAAGGTATTTTCAGAGTTTAGTTAATTAAAATGATCTGTAATTGTCTTCGTTACCAATCGAGGAAAGTTACTTATAAAAATGAATTCTGTTCAACCTATATTTGGTAGGCTTTAGCATATATCGAAACCAGTGTTTGCTCTCCTATGTTCGGGGTTGAACTAGCGTGTGTTTAAAATAAGAGAGTGAGAAAAAAGGTAAAAGCTCACTTTTAGGTTGAATTAATTTAATTTATTTTACTGCCCATGTTACGGGACAATCTCACTAACAAATAAACATATATCCTTTCCGTACCTATCATATCCCTGGATAGTCCATATCAGTTTAATGGAGGTGCTCTTATCTAAATAATGTGGATGTGCTTAATAAAGAGTTAGCTGGAGCTTAATTAGTAGTTAAGTAACCGTTTTTATTAGTTTAAATAGTTGTTAGTAGTGAAGGGGTGAGATGAATCCATTGTGTCATCTCGAGGTAGGTCAAGTGTAGGCATCTATATAAGAATCGTTTGTATTCTTCCCTAAGTTAAGAAATAAAAAGATAAGGTTTTGGTTGTCTTCTTGTTTAAGAGGCAAATTTTGTTCTTTTGTGAACATTAGGTTTTATATCAGTCGTTTTTCATAACAATTGGTATCAGAGCAGATTTACATCCATCATGACGGGGCCTACTAACAAGGAATCGAAGAGAAGTTTTGATAATCACACTAAAGAGATGAAGGCTTTGTTTGCAAAACTAACAGAGGATGTATCAACTCTTACATCACATGTTGCTCGAGAAACTAAGGAACGTACATCATCTATCAAAAGGACAAAAGAGATGATGAGTAATGTCAAAGAAATATCTCTCCAAAGATCAACCACACTAGCTGCATCACTCAAGTTCTTAAATGGTTATATTCATAGAGAGAGAGGAAAAGTCAAGAAAACATGGTTTCACTGAAACACCAGAAGGAGAGATGAGTCATAGCAACAAGAACCATCCTTACTTCAATACTCACAGATCCCCAAAGTTGGACTTTCTAAGGTTTGATGGTGACAACCCAAGAGGGTGGATCAAAAATTGTAAGAGGTTTTTATCTATAAAGAACATCGAAGAGTCTGAGAAGGTAGATACAGCTGCTTTGTACTTGGAGGGTAAAGCATATTCTTAGTTTTGAGATTATCAAACGGGTATGGACTATATATCCTTGTCTCACTTTTCCTTAGTTGTTTGTACTCGCTTTGAAGACTTAACGAATGACAACTATGTGGGTATGTTTAATAAATTAATTCAAATTGCTATTGTGGAAGAATACTTTGAGAAGTTTAAAAACTTGAAGGTTATTATGCTTAGCAAGAACCCATACTTAACTGAGGCTTATTTTGTATTGAGTTTCATAAGTGGACTGAAGGAAGAGATAAAAAACACCATTCAGATATTCAAACCCACCACCCTAGCGGAAGTATTTCACTTATCCAAGCTACAAGAACTTTCTGTGGATGGTCAGCAAAAGAAAGCCAAACCTAGCTATAAACCACAACCCACCACAACTCAGTTTCCATCATCCTCAAAGAACAATATAGTAATTCCAACAAAAACCCCTTCATTAAAACCCCTTTTCAAACCAGAAATTTTAACTCAAGAACCACACACCCTCCTACCAAAAGATTTTCTTAAGAAAAGATACAAGAGAGAAGGAACAAGGGACTGTGCTACAACTGTGATGAACAGTTTAAACCAGGACACATGTGTCAACAACAACATCTTTACATGTTAATAGTTGATGAAACAGAAGGAAAATAAGAACCAGAAGCTACTCCAAGAAGAGAAAGAGGTTAAAGTGTTGCCAGTTGAGTCTGACATGGAGATCTCTCTTCATGCTCCCTCTAGTAGTGCAAGTAGTGAGACCATTAGAATTCCCGGTTATCTCAAAAAGAAGTTTATCTTAATCTTGATAGACACTGACAGTACCCACAGTTTCATTGATACCACTTTACCTCAATAACTGGATTATAGAGTTGATTCCACAGCTCAAATGTTGGTAACGGTGGCCAATGGTGATGAAACTATTAGTTATGGGGTGTGTAATCAGTTGGAATGGTCAATACAAGGCAACAAATTATCAGGGGAATTGAGGTTGTTACCACTAGGGGTTGTGATATGTTCCTAGGAGAATATTGGCTTAGGACTCTTGGTGATGTATTGTTCAATTTTGAGAAATTGAGCATCAGCTTTATGCACAAGGGGAAGAAGATTACTTTAACTGGAGCTAGAGAAAGTCCTACACTAAAGATGATTCGTATAGGTGCAGTTAAGAGGTTCTTTAAAAAGAACACTCATGGTATTGTGGGGCACTTCTTTTCTATATCCACCTCAAACCTCACACCTCCTTCAATTCCCACACATATTCATTATCTACTTCAAGATATTTTTATATGTTTTTCAAGAACCTAAATCACTACCTCCCCATAGTTCACTAGATCATACTATTCCCTCGTTACCAAACTCAATACCCACCAATCAAATACCATACAAGTGCCCCAATGTACAGAAATCTGTAGCGGATTCATTAGTAAAGGAGATGAAGAATTCAGGGATCATTCAAATTGGTCATATCCCCTTTGCACCCCCTATCTTATTGGTTAAGAAAAAAAACAACTCTTGGAGGTTTTGTGAAACTATATGAAGCTGGATGAGATAACTATTAAGGACAAGTTCCCCATACCAGTAAATGATGATCTTCTTGATGAGTTACATGATGCTCAAGTGTATACTAAACTTGATCTAAGATCAGGATATCACCAAATCAGAATGCATGAGTCTGCCATTCACAAAACTGCTTTTAGAACTCATGAAGGAAATTATGAATTCAAGGTAATGGCCTTTGGCTTACAAATGGTCCTGCTAATTTCCAAGCTTTGATGAATGAAATATTCAAACCTTTTCTTAGTAAGTTTGCTCTAGTTTTCTTTGATGAAATACTAGTTTACAAAAAGACTCTTGAAGATCATGTACATCATTTGAGACAAGTCCTGAGCATGTTGAGACAACATAAACTGGTTTCTAAGAAGACCAAGTGTTTGTTTTGCTCAAAGGGAGTTGGAGTATTTGGGACATCTCATTACATCTCAAGGTGTATCTGCTGATGCTTTTAAAATAACTAGTATGGCGTCTTGGCCTACACCGACCACCCTGAAGGAGTTAAGGAGATTTTTGGGTTTGACAGGATATTATATGAAAACGTAAAAGGTTATGGAGCCATCTGCAAGCCCTTAACTGATCTTTTCAAAAATAATGCTTTTGAATGGTCTAGTGAAGCTGAACAAGCCTCTAGGAAGTTAAAGAAAGCAATGAGCAGCACACCAGTACTAGCATTGCCTGATTTTTCCAAGCCGTTTACACTTGAGAATGATGCTTGTGCAAAAGGAGTGAGAGTTGTACTTATGCAAGAGGGGGGCTAATAGCTTATTTTAGCAAAACCTTGGGTCCTAGATCATTGAATTTGTCAACTTATGAAAATGAACTACTAGCAATTATCATTGAAGTTAACAAATGGAGAGGTTACTTGATGGACAATAATTTCACAATTCATACTGATCAACAGAGTACCAAGTATTTTATGAAGCAAAGAATGACAACAGCCCTACAACATAGGTGGTTAATGAAATTGTTGGTCTTTGACTATGAGATTAAGTACAAAAAGGGGTAAAAGAATAAAGTTGTTGATGCTCTGTCCAGGATGCCACACTCTACTTGTCAAACCATCTCCACTTTTAAACCAGAATGTGCAACAGACATCACCAAAAGTTATGAGCAGGATGAATTTGCTCAAGACATGATAACTAAATGGTTAGTAGCTCCACCCTCAATGGAACATTATTCTTATAAAAATGGGGTCTTGAGGTATAAAACAAGACTGTATGCGGGAAGCAACAATGGATTCGGGGGCTCAATACTGTGTTCATTATATTTTTTAGTTTTAGGAGGACATTTAGGCATCCAAGGGAGCTACCAAAGAGAAAAAACATATTTTTATTGGCCAGGCTTAAGAGCTGATGTATTAACATTTATTACCTCATGTGATGTGTGTCAAAGAAAAAAAGGATAACACACTCTCCCTGCTGGTCTCCTTCAACCTCTCCTTATTCAAGATCATGTTTGGCAAACCATTTCAATGGATTTCGTTTAAGGGTTACCTAAATCTGACAAGAATAATGTCATACCGGTGATAGTTGACAGATTGATTAAATATAGTCACTTTATCGCTCTTAGTCATCCCTTCTCTGCAGCAATAGTGGCACAAGCATGCCTTAAATAAGTGTTATGATTCCATGGCCTTCCAGCTACCATCACTTCTGACAGGGACAAAATCTTCACAACACCAACTTTTGGCAAGACTTATTCAAAGTCATTGGACCACCCTCCAATTCAGCACTGCTTACCATCCATAAACTGTTGGTCGAACAGAAAGAGTGAATGCTTGCTTAAAAAAATACCTCAGGTGTATGACAACACACCAACCAAAATCATGGAGTAGGTGGCTTCCACTAGATGAATGGTGGTATAACTCCAACTATTATACCAATTTGTACACCACTCCATTTAAAGCTCTCTATGTGCAGAATCCTCCTCACCTGGCATTCCCTCTTGAAGTCACAACTTTTGTAGCAGGTGTAGAAAATTATATATAAGAAAGAGACTTGATTATTAGCTTGCTCAAGGAATTCTTGCAGAAGTCACAGGAGAGAATGAAGTATTTCTCTAATATGAAGACGACTGACCGAAGTTTCACGTTGAATAACATGGTTTATTTGAAGCTACAACCTTACAGACAAACTTCAATTGCCTTGAGGAAGAATCACAATCCCTCTGCCAATTATTATGGTCCTTTTAAGGTGATAAAGAAGATTGGATCTGTAGCTTACAAGGTACAACTGCCAGCTTATTCCAAGATCCATCTAGTTTTTCATGTATCTCAGCTTAAGTGGGAACTACAGTGACTACTACCCCAAAACTACCTGTGGTTGATCAACAACGACGAATCATCATGAAGCCAGTAGCTCTTTTGGGAGAAAGAATCATCAGTTGTAATTTTTTTCAGTGCAACAATTTCTCATTCAATGGTCCAACTCAACTCCTGAAGACAGTACTTGGGAGGATGCCAACAATATCAAGTCTCATTTTCCAGATTTTTATCCTTGGGGACAAGGATAAACCTGGGGAGAGAATATTGTCATATCCCTGGATAGCCCGTGTCAGTTTGATAAGGGGTTCTCTTGTTTAAATAATGCGGGTGTGCTTAATAAAAATTTAGTTAGAGTTTAATTGGTAGTTAAGTAGTCGTTTTTATTAGTTTAAGTAGTTGTTAGTAGTGAAGGGGATGAGATGAACTCGTTGTGTCATCTTGAGGTAGGTCAAGTGTAGACATCTATATAAGAGTCGTTTATATTCTTCCTTAAGTTAAGAAATGAAAAGAAAAGGTTTTGGATGTCTTCTTATTTAAGAGGCATATTTTGTTCTTTTGTGAACATTAGGGTCCTATATCAATTGTTTTTATAACAGTCCCCTACATAAAACGGATATTTGAATTTTTATAGTCCCATTGGTAGGCAATATCCTAATTCCAAGATAGTTTTTTCCATGTATTACCCATATTTACTATACATGGATAATTATGTTACAAATGAGATAAATATTAAAATATAAAAATATATGGATATTTGGAAAATCAAGATAATTTTTAAATCTAAGAGATTTTTCGATTTTCGTCTTTATATAGGGGATAAAGGGAGTAATATATATTACCTTGTTACAAAGGTTGCCAAACTCCACGAGAATTACCAGTACCAGGAGTTTGTATTAAAGGGCACAAATATTATTTGAATTGAAAAATTATCACAGTCCACAAGGATATTCTAAGACTCTACCTCTATTGTATCATTGGTATAATGTAGATTTTCATGATAGTTTTAGATTTTATTTGTTAGGAATCAGTGATGATGTTCATTTGTTAGGAATCGGTCCTTGTACACACTAAAACAAATTAAGAGCGTCTCTCGTAGAACCTTTTTGGTAACATAGAACTAAAACGTACAAGTCATGTACTTAGTAGAGTCGTTCTTTATATATGAACAATTTTTTTAAAACAAGAAATATATATATATAAATTGGTAAGCGATTGTACGAGGGTCCATGGAATCATTTAGTACAACTTATTTTACAAAGGTTGGGACCGTATGATCCAACATCATAACCGATTAAGATCCAAGGACATTTTGATCTGCTACATGGCTTTTCAGACCATCTCTTGCTTGGGTTTTATCCATGAAGTATCAAATATTGCACTGCGGATTTGTAGCATTCTTTTCTTGACTTCAAATATCATGTCCGCCAAAATACCTTGGTGGTTGTAGCTCAAAAGTTACAAAGTAAATCAATTTTTTCGAATTGTGATTTTAACCATTATCTTTATGTCGTCATTTTTGATGCCAGGAGCAACACCCATGTTTCATACATTATAACAATGGCAATATCTAAAGATTGTGCCATTAGTGTTATTGTTGTCGTTGAATATGCGCATATGAATCATACACCTAAAAATCCAGAATATATTTTAATCCATTTCGATTTGGGGTTGACCTATCCCACAGTGATGATTGTTGTTGATTGGTAAGAATTTTCAACGATATAAACAGGTTGAGTAATCAACTATAGGGATTTTTATTTCGGGGGTGACAGTGAAAGGTTGACAGATAAGTTGAGATGTCGGATCAGGGGTTTAATCATTCTGGGTTTAAAATTGATTTATTAGACAATGCGTATTGACTGGATTTCAAGATGATCTTTTCCATGCGTAAAGACTTTTCAAGATGACGCGCGTATGGTTTGGTTCTTTCTTATTTGCGTGGTAGAAATATTAGACACTAGTGTCACACCCCAAACTAGCCCCTGGTTTCTTCTTTTGGAGCCCCAAACTAGAGAGTGGAGGAGAATCTTCAAGGATCCATGATAACCGCTCCATAATTAAGTCAGCTAAGTAGGTAGTAGCTATGAGTCTGAGAGAGGTTGCATTGTTCCTTGTAATTCATTTGCAACTGGAAGATGTTAGGCTTTTTCCCATATGGGATAAAATAAAGGGAAAAAGAATATAATCAATTTGCTGAGAAGTTACAACTGATCAAGGTAACCCCACTACCCTCTCTCACTTTTAGAAACCACCCACTATATCTATCACGTAAACTACTCTATGATGGATAGGGTTTAGTTAATAGAGGTGATAGCAAAATTGGACAGAAGGTCACCAAATTCACCCTCATAACAAAATACATCATCTAGTAGTGAGAAGGAGGGTTCGGAACCAAAGTTCATATCAACTAGGAAATTTGGGCAAACTCAAGGATTAAGCTTTCAAATAGCAATAAATGGAGGTATTTATTTTTTATCTCTTTTGCTTCCGCTTTTAATCACTGTATGTTCATATTTTATGATTAGAATATACATTAGGTTTTACATTTGATATCAGAGCAAGTATTAACCTCTGCCTTGATTGAGTAACTGAGGTTCTTTGAGTTTGGGAAAATTGATTCATGAATCTGTGATTTCTCATGGGGTTGTGTGAAGGGAAGTCAAAACTTAAATCAACTGTCAACATCTGAAAATTCAGTAATGTATATTAATAATATCAACAATTGTCCACGGAAAAAACAGATTAAGTAACAAAACTGAAAATATTGTCGTCTACTTGATCAAAGACATAATCCTAGCACAAAACTGAAACTAACATTTGAAGGTAAAGAGTAACGTTACACTTACCCGATTTTCATGAAATTCAACCTGAAAACTCATAAGAACATATGCTACAACATATTAAATTTTCAGCAGGTTCTAACGGCTGGAATTTCCAGACCAAGGTATTCAATAAACCTGATTTCGACATAGTTCTCTACTGACACAGTTTGGTCTAGCATGTGTTATGGGGTGCTAATTTGTCTCCGATCTTCCTGAAATTTTTATAAGATAATTAAAACAACAGGTAGCATATGTAGTTAAATTATGAGAAAAATCTAACGGTTGGATAATCTTTACAAGGGCTCCATCAGTACCACCTGGTATCTGAATTCTCCACAAATACAGTTAGGAAAATCAATCTATTCAGAGACTTAACAGTGTCCGATTGTCTTCAAAATTTAAGAGAAGACACATGAGATACTCAATTAAGACATATTCAAAATTCATCCCTAACCGACGGTTGAAAAATTCTTAACAGGCAAATTAATTTTATGAAAGCTTACTGGAATTAAAACTCATCAAAAAAATAATTCCATGGCAAGCAAGGCAGAGGTGATTACAGGATGAGAATGAATATGGTTTAATAGTTTCATCATGTAGTTATGAATCTAACTTGAGTAGGACTTTAGACCACAGGAAAGTTTTATGTCACTAGATTCATATTTTTTATGCATGACTTGCATTGGTAAATTATGATTAAGTTTAAGTCTCAAAATTTTTGTTTATAAGCATGTATAAATTTTTCTTTGCAGCAATTTTAACTGGAAACATTTCTGATGTCAATTGTGACATTCCTGAATTAAAGGGTAATAACAATAAGGTGTGGAAAGAAAGAGTGCTTTTACAATTGGGGTGGATGGATATCGACTATGCTATTCGGAAAGACGAACCACCTAGCATAACTGAGACTAGTACTCTAGATGCATTTGATATTTATGAAAAATTGGATCGATCTAATCGTCTCTTAGTTATGTTCATAAAGAACAAAATTTGTGCTAGTATTCGGGGTTCTGTCGATAAGCATACTAAGGTTAAAGATCTCCTTAAATCCATTGATGAGCAGTTTGTAAGTTCTGACAAAGCTCTTGCTAGCACCTTAATTATGAAGTTTTCATCCATGAGGCACAATGGGTTTAAGTGTGTGTGTCATTATATCATGAGCATGAGGGATATTGCGTCCCAACTTAAGGATTTGGAAGTTACCATGTCTGATTCTTTCCTAGTTCATTTCATTTTGTGCACTCTTCCTCCACAATCTGGACCCTTTAAGATATCTTATAACACACATAAGGATAAATGGTCAATTAATGAACTTATGACCATGTGTGTTCAAGATGAGGGGAGATTGAGGATGAAAGAGGGCGAAAAGGTGAACCTTACTATTGCTTCTTCTTCAAAGAAGAAAAGGGATCACATTAAGGAAAAGGGAAAGCTTTCAGCTAACCAAGGAATAAAGAAGGAGTCTTCGTGTTTCTTTTGTAAAAAGAAGGGACACATGAAGAAAGACTGCATTAAGTTTAAGACTTGGCGTGAGAAGAAAGGTAATTTTCTAGCGTTTGTTTATGAATCTAATATGGTTAATATTAATCATAATACATGGTGGATTGACTCTGGTACTACAATCCATGTTTCGAATACCTTGCAGGGTATGACAAACCTAAGGAAACCAATGGGAAGTGAACATTACATCTATTCAGCCAGTCAGATGAGTTCACATGTAGAAGCTGTTGGGACATGCAGTTTAATTTTAAGTAGTGGTTTTAGTTTGCATTTAGAAAAGACATTTTATGTACCAGGTTTCACTAGAAACTTGATTTCAGTTTCAAGAATTGTACCTTTAGGAATTTCCTTTAATTTTTTCAGATTCTGGTTTTAGTATTCTCAGAAATTCTGAATTTATTGATTATGGTATTTTGTCTATCGTCTTTATTTGCAAAATGATATCACTCATAGTTATATGCATGTTAATATTGATTTAAAAAGATGTATCATGAATGAGGACTCCTCAATTTTGTGGCACCGAAGATTGCGACATATCTCCATTGAGAGAGTTAAGAGATTGGTAAAGGATGGGGTACTTGGTACTTTAGAATTTATTGATTTTGATACTTGTGTTGGTTGCATTAAGGGAAATACAAACTAACAAACACAAAGTTGGTGCCAAGAGAAGTTCAAACCTATTAGAGATCATACACATGGACATTTGTTGTCCAGACATGAACGCTAATGATCCAAAATACTTTATCACCTTCATAGATGATTATTCATAATATATGTACCTTTACTTGTTTCGTTCCAAAGACAAAGTTTTGGATGCCTTTAAATTGTTTAAGGTTGAAGTAGAGAAACAATGTGGTAAGCACATTAAGATTGTGAGATCAGATAAAGGTGGAGAGTACTATGGTAGATTTCTTCATAGCACTAGAATTGTGGAATCAAGAAATGCTAAATCTCTTGAGAATGAGTTGATTAGTGGGAGTGATCAATTTCAGGATATTGTTCCTAAAAAAGATAATGATCAACTTCCACCTACTGTTTCAAGTGACAAGTTGATTGTCATTCACGTACCTCAAGCTAAATTGCGTGTTAGACAACCAACCATTGAGGTTCCACAAGTTGACAACAATCTAATAGATCATGATGGTAATTAGGAAAAAACTGTTCATCGTGAGGATGAACAAGTTCCATTCAGGAGATCTAATAGAGAAAGGAAATCAACTATTTCTAGTGACTATTTAGTGTATTTGCGAGATTCGGATTGTAATATTGGAGCCGATAATGATCCTATGTCATTTTCACAAGCCATAAATTCTACAGATTCAGACTTATGGATCAATGTATATACCTTAAGGTCAGTGGGAGCAAGATTTGTTTCCTTGTGTTGGATCAATGTGTATACGTTAAGTGTAGCACCCGTTGTAAAAGGTGATCGGTTCAGCTTGGACCAATGCCCCAGGAATGACATTGAAAGGGAACAAATGAAAAATGTTCCATATGCTTCAGCTGTTGGTAGCATTATGTATGCTCAGGTCTGTACTAGACCCTATATTTCATATATCGTTGGAGTATTAGGAAGACATCAGAGTAACCCAGGAATCGATCACTGGAAGGATGTGAAGAAAGTGTTGAAATACCTTAAGGGTACTAAGGATTACATGCTTATATATAAACGAACAAATAGTCTTGAAGTAGTAGGCTAAGTCCGTTTCTTGTTTTGAGGCTACCTCACATGGTGTATGGCTGAAAGGCTTCATATCTGGACTAAGAGTTGTTGACTCTTTTAGTCGACCAATAAGAATGTATTATGACAATTCAGCTGCTGTCTTCATGGCTAAGGATAATAAGAGTGGAAGTCGAAGTAAACACATCGACATAAAGTATCTAACCATAAAAGAATGTGTGCAGGAAAAGAAAGTGATCATTGAACACATTAGCACTGAATTGATAATAGATGATCCCTTGACTAAAGACATGCATGTTAAAGGATTCAAGGATCATGTAGTAAGGATGGGACTTGGTCCCATTATGTAGTACATTCTTTATGTTTTTCTGAAGCTTTCATTTAGTTGGATTATTTTCTCATTTGGAATTATGTACGTACTTACTTTAGTTATCTTGTTGAGAAATATCATTATAGTTTGACCGAGTAAACATATGGTTTACTCATTAAGTTAAGTATGAGTGGTGAAAGACTAAGTATGTTGTGATACATGGAAGATTAATTCTTTCTCTTAAAGAGGATTAGTCGTCATGATCCGTATATGGAGTCTCTCGTGAAATGGATCAAGTGGGAGAATGTTAGGCTTTTTCCCATATGGGATAAAATAAAGGGAAAAAGAATATGATCCATTTGCTGGGAAGTTACAACTGATCAAGGTAACCCCACTACCCTCTCCCACTTTTAGAAAACTGATGTAATTTTAGAAGTGGTAAATAAAGGTTCGATTCTCGAACTTGTGAAGGTAATGATTTTAGAAAATATTGGACTTAATCTAAACTAATAAAAATCAGGAAAATAAACTAGAGATGATTTTTAGAAAATATGGAGAAAACCAGGAATCAAGATTCGGTTATTTCTAACAATTTATGTGATTAATCGGGTAATTCTTTTAAATAAATTAAGCTCAAATATTGCCAAAATAGGTTTTATGCAAACAAGTAGAGGTAAATCATAAGCATGGGACATCAGAGGTCATTAACCCAGCATGACCCATCAAACAAAAACACCACTACTGAATGAAAACCGTTTTTCTATTACGAAACTATGCAATTTTAATAAGTAAAGAATTATAATTAATTAATTAAAAATAGACTTACCACATAAAATTGAGAGAAAAACCTCCTCCATCATCCCAGTAAATATACTTAGCTCATGGTAAAGAAAACTTGCTCAAAAGATCTTTTCATTGCTCAAAATATTGATTACAAGGTTGAATAACGCTGTAACAGCTGAACAGACGCGTTTATAAGTGTTACAGAACAAGGTTCAGCCGTTGCAAAAGGCTAAGGCAAAGAAAAGGAGGGAAGAAATTTGAAAGCTAAGCAACGAAACAGCAACACTTAAAAGTGTTGCTGAGTCTTCTTCTTCGGCAGCGATGGATGAAGAACACGGTCACCGACGGTGACCGGTGCAGCAGCAGTTGGCCGGATCCCGATCACAATTCCGGCGACCCCGAAACTTCAATTCTAAGCTATTCTCCCCGTTCTTCTTGGCTTCTCTTGGTATATATAGGCTCTAGGGATCCTT
>JAJJMC010019566.1:2300747-2383247 GCA_023531435.1 Papaver californicum
TAATAGAAACTAAGGTGCAATCTAGACACTAAAATGTGTCTATCAAAAACCACCCACTATATCTATCACGTAAACTACTCTATGATGGCTAGGGTTTAGTTAACAGAGGTGATAGCAAAATTGGACAGAAGGTCACCAAATTCACTCTCATAAGAAAATACATCATCTAATAATGAGAAAGAAGGTTTAGAACCAAAGTTCATATCAACTAGAAAATTTGGACAAACTCAATGATTAAGTTTTCAAATAGCAATGACTGTAGGCTTTTATTTTGATCTCTTTTGCTTCCGCTTTTAATCACCGTATGTTCATATTTTGTGATTAGAATATATATTAGATTTTACGGAAGAAAGATGACACATGAACCTAATTGGTTGTTGTGCACAAGTTTTTTAATCGGTTTCCACACTTGCGCAGAAGAAGAGCCTAGTAAGAGGCATAGCCATAGACATACATATAGGCACTAGTTGGCTATATCCTATGAGCCTAGTAAGAGGCATAGCCATAGACATACATATAGGCACTAGTTGGCTATATCTTATGACCGACCAACTTAGATTTACTCCTCTTTGGCCTACCAATAGCATCCTAATTCCCATGAGTATTGCAGGTTTGGTATTTTAGAAAGACATAAAAATAGTATTTTAAACATTCTGCTGGCCGGTCATATAGATATAAACATAAAAATAGTGCAACACATTAGATATATATTATTTGTTTTTGAAGCAGCAATACATTATATGTTTAGCCATTTAAAGCTCTTCTCTTGACCGTGGAAATGTTTTCGTATTACAACGAGCTTGCTTCATCATGATGAATTTTTATTTAAATAAATTTAGAGCATCTAAAAGATTGAATGTGTTGGCACTCCATGATTTAGTTTGGTAGCTTTATATACTCAATTCAAACAAAAAAGATGCGATTTTTTAAATTCATTTTAATTATTAATCTACATGTAACTTTCATAAGGAGACACATTACAAAGGGAAAAATTTATGTTTATTTAGTCTAAAAAAAATAATACTTAAAATAAGGTTGAGTAACATTTTAGATATGTGCCTCGTGGAGTCGTGGTATTAAATATCAATCATCTTTACATGACTTTTAAGCCTTAAAATTAGAATACAAGATATCTAAAATCTTAAACATAATTTTTTTGATATTTTTCTTTCTTTGTGTAGAGAAGAAGGGAATTGCCATCTTTCCAAGTATGTTTTTGTACTCTATTATTCACAATTAGAGAAGTTTCTTTAGACTCTAGTAGAAGACTAATATTAGTGACCGTTTGGAGACAGCCCCCACCATGATAGCACCACCAAATGTCTCATTCTCAACCTTTCTTACTTACTATCATGTGATGCCTCTTTTGTCTCTTTTATACTTCTTTTTTCAATTTTGTAGAAAAAACATCTACATCTAATGAAAACCAACTAAAAATTCAAAACTTAGTTCATACAAGAACAAGGCCCTTTTTTTTTATGTGTGAAATCCCTTTATTTGGAACTAAGATAACATAGTTTGTACGATCGGGCTAGATTTATATTGGTTTGTAATAGGAATGCATTTCTTTTAATTGAGATGGAAACAGGTTGTGACTTTTGAGTGTTATTAGCGTTTGGAAATAGTTATCTGTGTAATAAGATCACATTTTGCTCGATCCAACAAGATGAGCCAATCCGATCGACCAACCCCACTTGATACTCAATTATTATCCCTCTATGATTTATGTGCAGGTGAATGACAACACAATCAAAAACTTAAGTAAAATTGTCTAATGACTCTAAACCTACAGTTTAACTTGAAATCTACCAATGTGATTCAAAATCAAGAATTTCAAAATCTACTTTATAATCTCAAATACGCTACAGTGATGCAATATTTTTTACATGATTAATCTGCAATTTATTCTAGATTTTTTTAGACCTAGTTGGTTGGCAAATTTATCTTATGACCTAATTCCAAGTAAATTGAAGAATTGCCCTGTGAGTCCCTATTTAATTAAAATCACTCTCTAAGGCCAATTTTCAAACGAATAGTCACTAATTTATCGAGGCAATCTTCAATTCCTTGTCCATTCCGAGTTTTGACAAGTTCTAAGGCTATTTTTCTTGAGTTTTGATTAACACAAATGATTTTTACTAGTTTGATGTTAGTACCAATATATATAATTAACGGGACTCTAAGAGCGTCCACAATGGTTGGAGGGAAACACAGACCAAAGAGTAGATGTAGTCGATGGTCCGGAAAATCCAGCCACAGCGGGACGAGTGAATCTACTCTTTGGTCCAGAAATTGTACTGTTGCAGAGTAAATTTGTGAATTTTTCTGGACTAAAACAAGTTTAGTCGAGTGGTGGTGTAGTTGTCTGCCTGATTCTAAGCGGGTGTGTAGTGAAGCGCTTGATGTCAGGCGTTATTCTAGCGTAATGCTTGAAAATACAGGCGTTAACCAAATCTCCGCCTAGTCAAGCGTTAACCTAAGATTACGCCTGCTGGAGCGTGCGTCTAGGATCACGCTCGTTAACAGGCGGTAACCAAATCACCGCCCCATTGAAGCGTAACGCAAGAATACCGCTTGGTCCAAACGTAATGCTAAGGCTCCGCCCAACATGGAGCGTTACGCTGATGCTCCGTCCAAAGCATTACACAGTAAACTAAGTAAACTAAATGATACTCAAAGTAAACTAAGCATTACTTACAGTAAATTAAGTAAACTAAGCAAACAGTAAATTAGTAAGCATTCAAAGCATTGTAGGAGTCCGCTTGGGTAATGGATCACTAAGTAAATTAAGCATTACTTACAGTACGTTAATGTATCACTAAATAAAGGAGCGGCATTGTAGGAGTCCGCTTGGGTTTTTTAGGCGGGACGCTAGGGCACCGCCCGTGTTTTACCGCACACGCTTAACTCGACATCACACACTCGATTAGGCGTAATGATGGCGCACCGCTCCATCAGGCGTTTGTATAGTAAAGTGCCCGTCTCTTGGGCGTGCGTCTAGGAGTCCGTCTATCATCAGGCGTAATCTTTTGTTCCCGCCCTACATCAAGCGTTCGACTAGATGTCCGCCTCAGCAAGCGTTACGCTAGACAACCGCCCGTCTACCCAAGCGTTTACCCATACGCCCGCCCAACAATACGCGTTATTCTGGAACACCACCCGATCATTTTTTATCTCTGGCAGTTGTTTTTTGGCCGGACCAGAGAGTACAAATTTTACTCTTTACTCTTTGATTTTACTCGTACCATTGTGGATGCCCTAAGTTCCTAATTAATATATCTGAATACTAGGTCGGGTTTTAACGAGTTTCAGTTCCGAACTCATTGCTCCCCATTCCCAATCGAGTAGGACATGAGAAGCAAATTAAACTATTCGCATCTAAATTGTTGACCTAAAACTTTTGCACCTTCAACCTAAAATTTCCTAAATTTTCCACAACTAAAATCTACAATATGTCCCGAAGTCTAATACTGAAACCTAAAATGTAACACCAATCATATTGAACAAAAGTACTACTGTGATCATAAATTTACCAATGTATCCCAAATGGTTAATTTAATCTAATTTTATTTAGTAACCTAAGGGCAACTGCAGCGGGGCGAGTAGAGTAAAAGACCAAAGAGTAAAAATTTTACTCTTTGGTCCGGCCCAAGAACAACGGTAATATAGTCGGGCGGTGTTCTAGCAACGCGTTTGGTGTTGGGCGGTTTCCCAGCGATGCGCCTGGAAACACGGGAGAAATCCTAGGATCACGCTTTCTCAAGACGGTATTCCAGCGCAACGCTCGAAATGGGGCGGAGTCGAAACGTAATGCCTGGTATTGGACGGTATTATAGGATCACGCTCGACATACGGGCGGTACCCCAGAGACATGCATGTTGGGGCGAAATGCTGGAAGCTCGCCTGAAGAGTGTGGACATGTGCGAAGAAACCGTGTGATGGGAATGGGACGGGCGGTGTGCTAGCACCACGCCTGGAATTCCAGGCGGAATCCTAGCATCCCGCCCCATTCTCATTTTCTTCTTCAACAGTACGAACCCTAATGTTTTCTCCTGAACCCTTTTTTTTCACCACCAAACCCTCTTCCAAACCCTCTTCCGCCTCTACTCTTCAACCCTAAGCTTGCCAAACGAAATCCCAAAGACCCGCCTACTATTTTGAGACTCCGCTCAAGCTTTTCTCAACATCCAAGCGTAATCAAGGTATTTTGTTTTGTTTTTTGAAAGTTATATAAGTTTTGTAAATTAAATTTAGAGTTCATTGTATTATTAGGTTTAGTTAGTTAAATTGGTTATATATGTTGAATGATTAAACATGTGATTAAGAAATTGAGATATTTAGTTTTTATTAGAAATTATAATTATTGGGACAATTTTTAGGGTTTAAATGTTGTAAATAGGGCACAACAAATTGTTGATCATTTGTTGAATTGAAGCTAAAATTGATTAAGTTGTTGTTTAATATGAGTTGGGTGATGGTTAATTTTACGCAGATTCTGAAGATGAACATGAACAATGTTACAAGATCGGGACGAATTGGTCCACAAATTAGAGCTTCGAATGCTTGGAATCAAACACATATTGAACCTGAAGGTGGTGTAGTTGTTGAACCACCAATCTTTGTTGATTTGGTTGAGGAAGTTCAACCACCAGTGGTTGATAATCGATTGTCTGTTATAAGGGATCGAACAAATATTTTGGTCAGGACAGTGAGCCGTTCGCTTGAATCTGGGGAGTTGATGAGTATTGCAAAACAACGGGAGGTTCAATGTAAAAATCAACGAGAATAGGATATGACAAGGTCATTTTATAACTGGAGTGACAACCGTCATTATTTTTTTTTAAATGTAAAAATCAGACCGTTAGATACTGTTAAAGACATGTGAGTTTTTAAAAAACAAAAAATTTAAAATTTAAAATAAATTAATTAGTTCATAAAAGTTGAAACTTAAAATGACAATGCTAATAAGACTGAAATTTAACATAGGTTTAAGGTATTCCAAGAATCCTTGAAGGTTGGTTTAATCTTTTCTTCAAAATTTCTGCCTTCCTAAATTCGAAGTATTGTCTTGATCCCGGATCCATCCCGGAGACATCCATCATCATTATACATAATTCTTCGTCCGCTTCTTTCCTAGCTTGTTTTTCCGCAAACTTTTTCGATTTCTCAGCTAGTTTTGCTGCAAACTCGGATTCTCTCTGCGCCATCTTCATTGTTGTTTGTTTTGTATATTTGGTTTTGAAGTTTTGTTGCTCTCTATAAATATTTTCCATCATTTCATGTTGGCCACTACAATGTGATTTCCCTTTCTTCTGTCGTTTCGCCTCTTTTTTCCCCAATTGACGGGTATATGTGTTAGGGATATCTCCTATGTCTTCATAGCCACTAAAATTGTCGACCAAAATTTCCTGTGAATCCCGGTTGTCCTCACCGCTTTCGTAATCTGACTCATCTTGTGATGAATCGAAAACAGCTGTCGATCGTCTGGAGTATTTTATATTATCTAACATAATTGCGTAGCACTCTTCATGCTTAAAACTTTTCCCGCCAGTAGCTTCCTTGAAAAGCCTCTTTACTTCTGCAATCTATTTTTTGAATTCAATTTAGTGGAGCATATACAATTCAAAACAATAATGTAATCGTCAAAATTAATTGAGTAGTTACCTTATTTTCGGGACCTCATCCAGTATGGTGTTCACGTTCCACTTCCGCCTCCTTTGTAGAGAAAAGTGCCACATCTTTACTTATTCCCCGTTTCTGAAGGGAGGTCCAAGTGCGTTGTGGCATCGAAGGTATGGCTTCTTTCATCTGAGTTAATATACGAGACCATAATCTTTTTTCTGATTGATCGGTACCAATACTACAATCTTGAGATATTGACAAATGAATTTTACACATCGTTACATCTTCCTCTGTAGTAAAATTTGGACCTCGTGGTCTTGGTGGTGGTGGCATAATTCTAATAGTAAAGTAGATAGCAATGAGTGAGTTTGGTAAAATGAAATTGGATTCATATCCCATATATAGTTCCATAATATAGCCGTTGCCGTTGCAACGGTAAACTCAACGAAAACATCTCCACGGTAAACTAAATTCAATGGTAAAAAAAATAAGGCGGTACTCTAGAGTAACACCCAGAGTGGAATGGGCTCCTAGCATAACACCAGGCGTTCAAGTGAAATTGTAGAATACCGCCTGATATTGGGCGTTACTCCAGTGGTCCGCTTGTCTGGGGCGATATCATGGAAACCCACTTGTCATTGGGCGTAATGCTAAGGTTTCGTTTCATCAGGCGTTTTTCTAGCATGCCGCTTGATCAAGCGCATTCTTAAAATACCGCCCGTGTTTCTGAGCGTTGTCCCAGAATTTCGCTTAACTCCAGGCGTTATACTACGACTTCGCTTGGCTCCAAGCGTTACTCTACGACTTCGCCCGACTATACCATGTTTACTCCAGTTTTTTCCCTAAATCTAGTCGTGAACAGTGGATTTGGGCGAGTATAACCCAAATTCACTCGCGCCACTACGGTATTTTTTTACGGACCAAAAAGGGTGTTTGATCTTTGGTCCGTAATATACTCGCGCCGCTGCAGTTGCTCAAAAGCCTTAAAATTGCAGACCTAAATTCAATTTAACAACCCAAAATTTATATTATGGCGGATTTTGCATTGTGGACCAAAATTTATTACAGTCTCAAATCTACATCGTGATCTTGAATTTAACATCGTAGTAGTTTTTTTTTTATAAGATTATTAATTTTTTTCCTAATGACCCTCTCAAATTTGTCAGATGATCTAAAATTACCATGTGATTCAAAACTTGCTTCATGACTTGAAATCTGTGCCGTAAAGTATTAGTGGATAGCGGATAGTGGTCGTAAATTTTGATCTATACCAATACCAGATACAGTGAACCATGATCGGCATTCGGCATGGTAAATAATGATGCCAATACCAGATGCAGTGAACCGTGATGCATAATGATACATAATGCTTTGGCCGGCATCTACTATATCAAGTAACCGGTACTAGAACCCCTGGTAACTCTACCCAAAAAAAATCTACCTAACCGAAACCCCAAAAATCTGACGTACAAACCAATAATGAAATTGAAATCTACTAAATTCACATCATCATTTATCCCCATTCTTGTTGAGTAAAATGCAGTTAGTAATTAACCTACCAATGGAAAAAAGAAAACAAACACAAAACCCTAAACTCGACTCAGAAATTCATGGTAATCCATCCAAACAATAAACACTAACTTTGATTGAATACCTAATAAATATGGAACTAGATTTAGATTTGTTTTAGATAAACTCGAACTCGTTATTTAATACCAATCCTAGTAACAAATTAAAATTAAAATTTTATATTTCCACTTTACTCCCTCATGATTAGTTTTAATTACTCATTCACACACACCCTTCTTTCTTCTCTGACTCCCTATTTCCTCGTCTTTTCCTTCCTTCATTTTCTGCGAGAGGATAAGGATAAAGAAGAAAACCCCCAAGAGAGGAACAACACATCAATCAACACCTCCCTCCAAGAAACCAGAAGATTCTTCTACCCCTTTGAAAAATTAAAATAAACCCTAAAAAAATCCCCCAAAATTCGAAACCCTAATTTCTTCCTGATTTCTTTTGATGTAATAGGTGAGAATCCAGAGAGAGAGAGAGAGAGAGATTGAGAGGAGGAGTTAGGGTTTGAAATAGGAAATGACACAGCTGAAAACACATCAAGACGGAGTACCATCAACACCAGGGAAATTCAAAATGGATAAATCACCATACATTCATCGATTAAGATGGCAATTTTCATTAGCAAAATTAACATTCTGGTCATGTTTGTTTCTCGGTCTAATCTTACTTTTCTTTTTAAGATCAACACCTTCATCATCATCAACAGCATACTCATTATCATCAGGAACGGATTCAACTCGCAGATCTCTTGTGTCAACATGGGGAGGACCAGATTGGGAGAAACGAGTGCGAGATTCATCTAAAATACGATCTCATAATGGTATATCTGTACTTGTTACAGGTGCTGCTGGTTTTGTTGGTACTCATGTATCTGCTGCTTTAAAAAGAAGAGGTGATGGTGTATTAGGTCTTGATAATTTCAATGATTATTATGATCCTAAATTGAAAAGATCTCGTCAAGCTAGACTCGAAAGAACAGGTGTTTTTATCGTTGAAGGTGATATTAATAATTCTGCTCTGCTTAAGAAATTATTTGATGTCGTTGCATTTACTCATGTTATGCATCTTGCTGCACAAGCTGGTGTTAGATATGCTATGCAAAATCCTGGTTCTTATGTTAATAGTAATATTGCTGGTTTAGTTAGTTTATTTGAAGTATGCAAATCAGCTAATCCACAACCATCTATTGTATGGGCATCATCTAGTTCTGTCTATGGATTGAATAATAAAGTACCATTCTCTGAAAGAGATAGAACAGATCAACCTGCTAGTTTATATGCTGCTACAAAGAAAGCAGGTGAAGAGATTGCACATACTTATAATCATATATATGGTTTGTCGATCACTGGGTTGAGGTTTTTTACAGTTTATGGTCCTTGGGGAAGACCTGATATGGCTTACTTCTTTTTTACACGGGATATTTTGAAGGGGAAGCCGATTCCGATTTTTGAAGGACCAAATCATGGTACTGTTGCTAGAGATTTTACTTATGTTGATGATATTGTCAAGGGATGTTTGGGTTCGTTGGATACTGCTGAGAAAAGTACTGGTAGTGGTGGGAAGAAGAAAGGACCTGCTCAATTGAGGATTTTCAATTTGGGGAATACTTCGCCTGTGCCGGTTACAACTCTTGTGAGTATATTGGAGAGACTTTTGAAGAAGAAAGCGAACCGGGTTATGTTGAAAATGCCTAGAAATGGAGATGTGCAGTTTACTCATGCGAATATCACATTGGCTCAGACGGAACTTGGTTATAAACCTACAACAGATTTGCAGACAGGGTTGAAGAAATTCGTGAGGTGGTATCTTAGTTACTACTCTGATTCTGGTAGGAAGAAGAGAAGTGACGAGTGAATCCTCAATTGGCTGTTTGATTAGGTCCATTCCTCAATTGGCTGTTTGATTAGGTCCATTTGAATTGTTCTTTTGATTCTTATGATTTTTTCGCCCTTTTCCTTCCTTTGCACGTTTCTCTTTTTCACAGATCTTAAAATACTGTCATATAAGGAGGAAACGAGAGTTCTGCGACGGAGAGAGGTTCCGTGGTTATTGGGCATTGTTTCCAGGATATTCCTCTTCTGTTATTGAAAGTTAAAACAGAAGTGTCAGCCTTTTCCACATATTGCTTCTTTCCTTTTTCTTTTTTCCCCTTTTCAGATTCTAGGAATGTTGTTATCGGTAGTTTCGGCATTGTACAATTCAAGATTGCAAGGTTACAAGCATATGCTGATTGGTGTGGAGCTCTCGACATGATTTCAATAAAACAGCGGATGCCACTTGGTTCTCATTAATTTTCCTGAATTGGTTGTATTGCCACTGATCATGTGTTTTCGTACATTCATAGTTTTAGTGATTGATCCGGTGGAGAACGAACTATTGTCATCAGAAATTTAGTCCTTTTGTTTCATTTATTCATTCGTTTACTTTAAGTAGAACTACTTTGGTGGTTTTCTCCCCACTCTCTCCGTTCCTTCCATAACTCATGAAACAACTTACTCACTGTCTTCATAGTTATGCAGGTGTAAGATCTTGCAAAATCGTAGTTACTTAATGGAAAGTTGATTATGTATCTTATTTACTGGACCTATTTTCTGCTTTGTATCATCATTTTGGATTCTTTGTTGCATCTATTTATCAAGTGTGACTTGACTTTTGCATTGTACAAGTATCTTATTACCTTCTTTTGGGATTGAACATTTCGTGAACATGTTCCCCTTGTGGTCAAATGGTATTGCCTGTTTAATGTGCTTTTCTCTCGGTGTTGTGTTGAGGTTAAGCCATGGCGCTTTTGAGGTTGTACAGTATCCTGCCACGTAGTTATGGTTGATATTCGTTCTTCTTAGTTTCACACATTGCCTTGGGAAAGTGGCTCTGTTCAAGATTGCAAAGCGAGGAATGTTTTCTTGAGATATTCCTAGTACTAGTACTGCTACTACAATGAATTTGTAGTGTTGATGCTTAATAGTTTCTTCCAAACAACTGTTCTTCACAAGTTCAGCACTAGTCCATCAGCAAGAACCTGCATTGCAAAAAACTTGGGTCAGTATTGATATCATGGCAGTTCTGCCAAAGCTGCAAGTTCCCCCGTTGTTTTTGTTCTTTCGCCAGTAACTATTCAAAGCATAAGAACCATTGGCAACAACTGTATCTGGATTATAACAACTACCATTTGGTTTGATTTCATCACAATCAGCAGCACCTACTCCACAAGCATAATCTATGGCTTCTTGTAAATCATCAGCAGGAACACTAGGTTTTGCTACACACCAAAGCCTTTTCTCGACAGATGATGACCCTGGTGGTGGAGGTGATGTTGATGATATTGGTGTTGGTGCTGCATCTGCTGGTGGAGAATGAACACAAGGTGGGTATGTAAAAAAATCTGATGGAGGATTTGCAGGTCCAGGGATTACTAATGGTAATGGAGGAGATGATACTAAAGGTGGGTATGAATAGGATACTGGAGGAGATGGAGGTGGGTATGAGTAGGACACTGGAGGAGATGGAGGTGGGTATGAGTAGGACACTGGAGATGGAGTAGGTGGTGGAGCTACTAATGGTAAAGCTGGGGTCACTACTGGTGAAGGTGGATACATTGAAGAGGAAGGTGGGTGTTTAGTTACATATGCAGGAACTGAGTAACCAATGGAATAATGGATTGGCATTGGAGTTGGTCTTGCTGGAAATGGGTCTACAAGACAACAACTTCAGAACTACTCACAGATGAGAGTTTCCTTGTAATGGGTTTTTTTCTCTTCTGGACCATAGATGGCAACATTCATGTCAATTCCATTTAAACCCCAACTTTTTCATGGATACTCTATGAGACTCTACAACCAGTTTGGTAGTTTTTTCTGATAGAGTAGAGAAATCTGATGTTGGTTAACTGAATAAGTAGAATTTGAGTTGTAAAGAAAATCCAAAACTGGTTTAATCAAAGAATCAGAAATATCATCTTTGTAGCTGTTAAAAAGTGGATGTAAACAAGCTTTTGAAACACCAGCTGAGACTTTGATTTGTTTCTCTAAATCCCACCTAACAAGAGAGTGATAGATGTTTTTCATACAAGGAAGAACTAAACTCCAAATCTTTTCATGGTCTTTGTTGCAGAGAATGTTGTTAGTTACAACAATGGTACGGATTTTGGTAGCAAAATAGTGAGTTAAGACATGGGTTCTGAGCCAACTTTCTGCTATCAAAACACTAGATGAGATTTCTTTAAGTTCTTCATTACTCAAAGAAACTGCTACAGGTATACCATTGCCAGAGATTGATTGAAACACCATGGGTGTTTTTGGGTCATTGAGCTTTATGGTAAATGATTCTTGACCTGCATCAGTAAGACCCAAGGAGAAAGAACAGTAAAGAAGAGCAAAACAGATGAACTTCAACATTTCTTCACTGGAGCTCTTGAAAGAAATGGAGAAGAGAAAATGAGACACCCAAAACCCTTATCAGAAAAGGTTTTTGAAAGTGGCGCACATGGCATGTTTTATTTTTCAGCTTGTTGCCTTGGGAAAGTGGCTCTGTTCAGGAGAATGTTCTCCATCATAATTGAGGTGAGGATTTTTGCTTCATAATGAATAAGCAGATAAAACATATGTTTTCACGTGGATACGCAGTGTCAGATGATGTAACCCTAAACTCTAGCTGGCAGGCTACTGCAATCCGTCAAATAGGCTGTTATCCATGACACCCAAAGTCAAGTATGAGTCGTAAAACTCTTAAACCTCGAAAACTTTGTGTGTGTTTTTTTTTTTTTTTTTGTTTTCTAGTTTTTTAAAAATGGGTTTTAAGTCAAGTATGAGTCGTAAAACTCTTAAACCTCGAAAACTTTATGTGTGTTTTTTTTTTTTTTTTTTTTTCTAGTTCTTTAAAAATGGGTTTTAAAAAAGAAGATCGTCTTCGAGGAGAACCAAAAAGAAATTCAGTCTCCATCCCCACGACCGTCAAAAAACAAAAATTTTCCTTTGTTCCCCTTGGATTTCTATGATGGGATCGTTGCTTAGAGCTGTTCCAAGGTTTTAGATTAGTGGGGTGTCTAAGGTGGTATAACAGATAATCCCACGTGGTAAGGTTTCTCAGGCAACGAAAGATCTTCTGGAGTATGTAGTGCCCCATGAGTCATGACTCCCATTAGGAGCTATTGAAAGATCTGCATTCTTAGATTGAAATTTTCTTTTCACTTGCTCTATAGCAGATAGTGTTTCTATAGAACTTCTTTTGTGGAGGATACAGGTGTATTTGTCTTTGACGTTTTTCGATAGCTCTCCCTCACTGGAATAACAGTCCTCTCCCGGAAAATTAAGGCTGTTAAACTGAAGATTGTTTATGTATTACTGTAGCAGTTATATAGATAAATGCTCACACGTATCCATACACTAGGCACTAGTATATGGAATTCCCATTCACAGCTCAAACAAAATTTAGTAATTTACAACAAGGATTCTGTCAAAGCACTTAAAAAAAACACATCACAAACAGTAAGTAGTCCATCCCATTTATTTAGCTTCAGAATAAAGGGGTACCGGTTGTCGACCTGGCCATGTTTCAATCTGCATAATGTATTTGACAGGCACAATACCATTAAAACCTTCCGTCAAAATCACCTTGTTTTCTGATATATAAAGCTTCATTCCCTCTGAAGCCAAAAAAGAAAACACAAGTATAATTAACTAATCCATACAGAAGCTGCATCAACTATTAAAAGCAAAACACAGATAGAATACCTTTCAAAGCCTTTCCGACATCTAGGAAAATCAGGATATTAACATCCCGCCGCATTCCTGGTAAAGAAGACTGATCAAAATCCATAAATTCAACTAAACTAAAATTCACTAGCTTAGAACCTACATCTACTGGTTGACATATATCAAAAGGTTTAAGTAGCTTCGCGACATACAGATACAACCCTCACTAAATGAAGCCAAAGTTAATATATAGTATGTGGAAAGGCGAAAATCAGAATAATACCGCTAATTACTTCTCCATCAGTTGGCATACCACTGGAAAAGTGAACATGCAATCTTTCCATACATTTGAGACCGCTCTTCAAAATTGACTCGAGATTCCTTTTATAGGTTCCATGCACACAAACTGCAGAAATTGTTTAGTAGTAATCATTGAAGGGGAAAAATCTAACTCCAAAAATGATTGACAAAATAAGCTGTTATCATGTTTGTTTAGCATCTCTACCTGGAGCTTCTTCAGCTGAAAGAATGGGTTTTAATAAGCTCTCGGAACCAACTGTCTGAAAGTTAAACATGAAAACAAAAAATTAAACAGAAAAGAGAGCATTCCTAACCATCTTTACAGAATTTATTTATAACCCTATTAGATGAATGGTAATGGATCTGATTACTAACACATAGTAACTGCACACATGGGTACAGTTATAAATTGAAACTTATACAAATGAAGACTACTATTTTTAACTCAGATGTGTTAATAAGACAAATGTTCTACATAAGTACAAGAAAACAATGTAACCTAGCTAGACATTATGTGAATCAGATCATATGCACAACCATAGTTATCATTAATTTGCTTGGACAAAACCCTGGCCAGATCAGGCACTGTAGTGCGTGGTTGGGTCATGAACCACACTACACGAAACTATAAGGAGTCCACCACAGGAATCATAATCCACAATTACCATATAATATTTGTTGAAGATATATTTGGTGTGACAAGGCCTACATAAAATTTGAGAGGAACACTGTGTAACTTTAAGTTTAATGTGTTCATCCAATGTTAAATTCTCAGCACCAAATCACTCTAGGAAATTTAACTACTGATTACACTCAGAATACAAATCCCATCCATTAAGTTAGTAAGCAGTTACCTTTATACTGTGCCCTTGGTTCGCACGTATCAACAGCTCCCCATTCTCTTCCAAGAGGCCGTGACGCTGCTTATTGTCCCTCCTGACTGCCTGAATGGTGAAAAATCAGTTACCAATTAAGTCTTGGGAGTCAAATGCAGGTTTAGCAACAGCTAAATATGATTCTGGAATAAGTATTGACTTTTAAAAATATTTGTGGAAAAAGGTAAATAGCAGAAGAAATAGGTATATAAATTCTTAGCATTTGTAGATTGGTTATTAAGAATGGGATGACCTTTCGTACGCTGGATGTTTAACCTATTCTCTGGTAGAAAGTGATTCTCGCAGCAATAACTTTTCCCCAGTTGGTTATGTTGAGAGGGATTGCGCATAAATTGTAAGTTCCTAATAAAAATGACACCATCCTTACTCTCCTTATATATGAATACGAACGACGAGAATAAATGTATCAAAATCTTGATTTTTTGAGTGTTCAAACAAAAAACTTTTCTCAAGATACATATTTCTTGCGAGTCAAATGCAGATTTCACAACAAGTAAATATGTCCTGGAATTAGTATTGCCATTCAAAAATACTTGTGGAAAGATGTAAATAGCAGAAGAAATATGCGTATAAATATAACATTTGCAGATTGGTTATCAAGAATGGGATGAACGTGTGCAAGCTGTATGTTTAACCTACTGTCTGCTTAGAAGGTTGGTTTTTGCAGCAATAATTTTCCTATAGTTAGTTATGTTTCAAGGAGAGGGATTGCGTAAAAAATAAGTTTTTAGTAAAAATGGCACCACCCTTACTCTCTTACGAAAATATAATGTATCAAAAGCTTGATTTTTTCAGTGTTGAAACCAAGAAGTTGTCCCAAAATACATAATGCATAATAAACTTAAAAGAAGCATGAAAGGACAGAAGGATTACCTCTCTAATATCATCAATAGTGTGCGACTTTAGAGGAATATTGGCGAATGTTTTCAAATTCAGCTTCAATAGATCATTCACTTTGACATAACCATCACCCCTCATATCCAAATTCAACTCCACAGCCATATGCCGCAGTACTCGTGACCTAATATACAGTTCACCATAGAATTTAATCTCAAAAATGGACGTGTACCCAAATATAATAGAGAGGGAGGGAGAAAGAGCATACAAGAGTCTACCAAGAGCATCAATTTTATCACCTCCTCCTCTTCCTCCACCACCACCACGACCTCCACCTCGACCATCTCTCATCTGCGTACCTTTATTATTTCCTCTACCGCTACCACCATCATTACTATAAACAAGAAAACACAATTCAAATAAATGGATTGTATCTAGGGTTTACAGAAACTTTAAGAATTAATGATAAATTTATTACCTTGTTCTTGAATTAGCAAAAGCAGAGAAACTATTAGAAGAAGAAGATGGATTGGTGTAGTTCTCCATTAAAGTCAAGGCACCAAATCTGAACAGAGATGAATATTTATTTATTTTAATATTTGCAGAACTAGGAATAGCAGTGTTAATGGAGGATGCAAAGAGAGAAACACAGAATCGAAGAGGAAGAAGACGAGATGTGTTGTTGGTGGCTCCGGCTTGGCTGAGAATGGGTAACATACTCTAAGTCCAAGCATTGGACCGGACCCTTCTATTTAAAGGACACGTCAACTTTTCAAATAGACTTCATCAAGTAGTTTACCTGAGATTTTTATTACAACTGATTAGTGAAATCTCTGGTGTTGTTAAACTCCCTGGTTCTAATAAATCTCTGTCAAATCGGATCCTTCTGTTAGCTTCCCTGTCTGAGGTAATTCAATTCTCAATTTTGATTTGGTTGATGTTTATATATGCTGTTTTGGAATGCAATTTGATAGTATTGATGAATTAATTGGGTCCTGGGTCTTGGATATGCGAGATGATAGATATGAATTTGGTTTTGAACTCTGGGTTTCAGGATTGTGAATTTTGTTTAGTTTGATTTGATTAGATAAATATTGATGTATGGGTGATGATACAATTTGTTTTTTACCTAATTCCAATGACAATGCAGTGAATGGAAGAAGTTTAGTTACTTATTTCTTGCTTACGGGACATTTATTTCTGATTGATAGCAAACACTTAATGGAAATGTTGCAAAAGAGGAAGTTGAACTATTCTTGGGGAATGCTGGTACTGCTATGCCCCATTGACGGCTGCAGTTGCTGTTGCTGGTGGAAATGGCTGGTACTACTTTTAACTATGCTTTATAACTTGTGAACAAAGTCGTGTAGGGACAGTTTCATCTTGGCACATTGATTGGAAACAGGTCATTACTGCCAACAGATATTCCTATCTCAAGCCAAAGAAGAAGTCTTTTTGTGCTACTCCCACTCCCAGTATATGATTTTTTTTCCTCAAGCTGAAGCCTTTCTTGAACTTGAACAGTTACATACTTGATGGAGTCCCACGTATGAGAGAGAGAGACCAATCATGGATTTGGTTGTGGGTCTAAAGCAGCTTGGTGCAGATGCTGATTGTACGGTGGGCACTGATTGCCCCCCTGTTCGTATTAATGCAAATGGAGCGCTTCCTGGAGGAAAAGTGAGTATACTTGGGTTAATTTGGTTCCAACATAGATCAAGCAATAGAGATGGGAAAGTGCTAATTTATCATGTTTATAATCATTTCATGCATAAACTAGCCAGAGGATGTGATCATCTTTTAGTGAAAGGGTTAGTGTGCCCTTGACACTTGGGTTTGACCAACTATAGACCAATAAACTTTGAATAACTCGTGTCTCAAGGTGAAAGGGTTAATTTCCAAAGTGTCCTCCATTAGATCGAGAAAACTTTCCGATAACAATAGTTACTTTTGCTATTTGCCATAACTTTAAAATCTATCTGTATGAAGTTTCAACGGAGGCTTTGAATACACATGGGTTAGTTTTGAGCCATTTGCGGCATAGGAAACTATCATTTTTTGCTTAAAATTTTGATCCTGTAGATATAGATGTTTATGTACTTTCTTGCTTACATCTAAGAGAACTTAAATTTGTCGGATAGATCTTAATTGCTCACGGGATAGGTACTAGATATCCTTCAGTTCTAGACTACCACCTGCATCATACCATAATAGCTCTGCTTGAAGTTTTATAATTGTTGATTCCAGATACATGTGCTTCTTGTTTCAGGTTAAACTCTCTGGATCTATTAGTAGTCAGTACTTGACTGCCTTGCTCATGTTGGATCCCTTGGCTTTAGGAGATGTGGAAATTGAGATTATTGATAAACTTATTTCGGTTTCCTATGTTGAGATGACCTTGAAACTGATGGAACACTTTGGAGTCAGTGTGGAACACAACGATAGCTGGGACAGATTCTTGGTGAAAGGTTGTCAAAAGTACAAGTATGTTTGTCCAATGCAATCCTGTGTTCAGATTTCTATAAAAAAATTCTTCCTATTTTGTCATCAGAACCCAAGTTTGCTTAAACTGATGAACTGCAATACACAAAATGTCTCAACAGGTCTCAAGTAAAGGCTTATGTAGATTGGGATGCATCGATGCCAGTTACTTCCTTGCAGGTGCGGCAGTCACTGGTGGAACCATCACCGTTGAAGGCTGTTGAACAAGCAGTTTACAGGTTTCATTTCTACTTCATATGTGATCTTCGTATCTGGTTTTCAAACCCTGATTGTTGTACCCAATTTATTTTTTCTTAAACCACTTCGTCTCACTATGCCATTTTTGCATCTCTTTCCTACTCAGGGTGATGTAAGATTTGCGGAGGTTCTTGAGAAAATGGGAGCTAAAGTTACTTGGACAAAAAACAGTGTTACTGTCACTGGAACCCAGAGATCCTTCTGGAAAGAAACACTTGCGCCCAGTTGATGTCAATATGAACAAAATGCCTGATGTTGCCATGACTCTTGCTGTGGTTGCACTTTTTGCTGATGGCCCAACAGCCATAAGAGACAGTAAGTCTTAGGTTGTGGTGATTCAGATAGCTATGGAAATTACTTGAAAAGTAGAAACTAACTTAGATGTGCTTGAACTAAGTCGCACTCAATTGAAATAGATTAGGAGACTTTTTTCTTTCACAACCTTACAGTTACCATCCCTTTTCTGTCAGTGGCCAGCTGGAGAGTAAAGGAGACTGAAAGAATGATTGCTATGTGTACTGAATTGAGGAAGGTTGGTTTTCCCTCCCTGACCCTACTATATTAATGTTTTGTTCCGATTAGTTGATCACGTTGATGAATATATTCTACATTCCTGTTTTGATTTCCAGCTTGGCGCAACAGCGGAGGAAGGCCCAGATTATTGTGTGATCACACCACCAGAGAAATTGAATGCGACAGCATGACACTTATGATGATCACAGAATGGCCATGGCATTCTCTCTAGCTGCCTGTTCTGATGTTCCTGTCACCATTAAAGATCCAGGTTGTACTCGGAAAACTTTCCCCGACTACTTTGAAGTTCTTAAGAAGTTTACAAAGCATTAATCAGGGAGGTCCTGAGAGAGAACAAGAGTATAAAATGATTGTTGTTTAGGTCGAACACACGAGTGCTTAGAATCATCTGCTGCTGGCGTTCTTTAATGTGCAATATAAACAGCGATTATTATACTACCTTGTTGTATTCTGATAACAGCTTTTAAATTCAGCCACTTTTAGAGGTGGATTATTTTTCCAGTCGAAATTCAATCAAAACTAATTTACTGGGGACTTTATTCAACACTATATCACTGAAAAGCTTTGCTACATGTAAAGCTCAAGATTTACTAATCTTGGTGTAGGAATAACAACAAGGGGAGTCGATTTCTTTAAAGCAATCCCAAATGTTTCTGCAACATCGAGTTTTTTATCTTTAGGTAATCCCCAGTCGAATGAGTGCAACAGAGAGGCTAAAACGTATGTCAACATTCTTTCAGCCAAAGGAATTCCAGCACAGATTCTTCTCCCAGATCCAAACGGAAGATAGTTGAAATTCTTACCATTGTAATCGAACTTCCTAACATTTTCATCATTCAAAAATCTTTTAGGTTTGAACTTTAACGGATCATTCCAAGCTTCTGGATCGCGTTGCATTACCCATGCGTTACAAAACACTGTAGCGCCTTTAGGGACATTGTAACCTCCGATTTTGCAAGAAGCACTTGGAGAATGTGGAATTAAAAGGGGTGCAACCGGGTGTAACCTGAATGTTTCTTTTACTACTGCATCTAAGTAATGGAGCTTTGGTAAATGAGATTCTTCCACCGTGTTGTTAGTTCCTACTACTTGGTCTAGCTCAGCTTGTACACCCTTCATAATCTCTGGATGCTGCATCATTTCTGTCATTACCCATTCTATGGTTGTCGATGTTGTTTCCGTACCGGCCACAACAATATCCTACAATGTATGACAAGATGATCTTGTTAGGTTAGCTAGGAAAAAATTGACACCTGACTAGGATTTATGGTTCCTATCAAAGTATAAGAAAGTTCAACTATGGAAAGAAAAAATAAACAAACAAGGAGATTATAGATACCAAATACAACGCCTTAAGCTGGGTCTTAGTTATTTGCGTTTTAGCATCCTTTTGTTCCATGAGCTCCAAAAGAAGCTGCAAGAAATCCTTTTTGCTCTCTTTGCTCTGGCAAGTCTGGTCCATCTCATTCAATTTTACCCGCTGGTCGATAACAGAATCCATTATCCGGTCTAACCATAGACAAAGAACTTTTGCTTCACGTTCGATTCCTTGTATATCGAAGATTCTAAGAACCGGAAAGACATCTGAAACATTAGTTTTCCCAATCAGTTTAACCAGCTCACCAATCACTTTTTGAAACTCAGCACCGACTTTAGACCTCTCTTCTCCTTGGAGTGTACCACCCCATAACATTCCCATAATCATATTAAGGATTATTATAAACACTTCCTCGCCGAAATTTATTGGTGTATCGATCTTCCGTCTGTATATATCAGTAACTGTTTTTCGAATTTCTTCTCTTCTTAAACCGTAACTTAAATCAAGACTTTTGTTGCTCAACATTTCATGGGCAAAAACTTTTCGAAGTTTTCTCCATTCTGAATTACTAGGACTCCAGCCAATATCTACACCACCATAACTTGCGACTAATGCCGCGACAGGGGTATCACGGTTTGCGAAAATAGCATCATTGTCTTTTAGAACTTCTTTCGTCAGTGAAGTAGAACTTACTACTATAAAGATTTTGCTACCTACTTGAAGTTTTACAATTGGACCATAAACCTCAGCTAAATTCGCAAAGTATACATGAAGATTGGGTTCTAGAGAAAGAAGGTTCCCGATTAATGGTAACCCACGAGGCCCCGGTGGTAATTTTAGTTTCCCATTTCGAAATATATACCAGTAAGATACTGCAATGAGCAATAGAACACTCACCATACCGATGATGATCGTGTTTTCTTCTCTGAGGTTTCCATCTTCCTTTTTGCAACTCCATGGCCAAACAAATTCCTTGGCTACACCTACAATACCACCTACGCTCGTAGTCATATCTATTTCTTGAGGAAATTTTGGAGAATAAGATTTTCAATTACTAAAGAACCTCATACTGAAGAACTAGTTGATGTTTAAGGGTAGGATACAAACTGGCCTTCAGGGTGGATAGACCGTAGACGTCACTAAAGGATTGGTGATTAAAGATGTTAATTTATTAGTAATGGGCACAGCCAGCGTCACTAAAGGCGGGCGACTTAATAATCCAACAATGATAAAAAAAGAAAAAGAAAAACGACATCCTTTGAATCTATCTACAGCTTTAAATTGTCAAAAGATTTGGCAAATTATTCCATCCAGTGACAAAATCCGGTGGCTAAATAAACTTATAAATAATTTATTTTACGGAGCAGGCCACTAAATCCATTTAGCCACGTGAGGTAACTTGTCCGCCACTAGGATTAGTTAAGGAGTGACGCTGTGACGGCTATCAAAAGTCTACAATGACTAGCCGGGTGCGGTCATTGAAGAGAGAGAGTGCATTCAGTTTTCAGCCCATGGTATATGGGATTTTGGACCAAACCATTGTCCGAGATAACGAGCCTTTTAAGTAAGTTTTATAATTTGAGTTCATTCGGTCTTAGTTGAAATCAATTTTAGGACCTAAAAATCTCAAAGGATTCTTGTTTATTTTCATATGAATGGATGAAATGTAATCTTTAATCATACTTAGACTAAAGATGATTGTTATCTTTATAATCAGATACCCACATTGAATATATTAGGATGGGCGGGTAAACTATATACGGGCTTTCACTACGGTTTGGGTTTGGACTTGGTCTTGGGTTTGTTCACATGTGTGGGTGTTTATCAAGATATATTTTTTACTAAAAATATCTTTTAAGTGTACGAGGGTGGGGTGGGTAAACTACATACTGCCTTGACTATTGCATGGGCTTGGGTTTGTTTACCTATGTGGGTGTTAACTAAAATCTGTTTTTTACTAAAATTATCTTTAAATATTTTTTAAGGAAATTAATATTTTTTATTAGTGTTTTACTTACGGAAGGATTCTCTTCTGTTTTCCGATAAAATTTATTTTACAAGAAACTCTAAACTTGATTCGTAAGAAACCTAGTTTCCTTTATCTTAGAAATACCAGTCGATATTCTATTTTCAAAGCATCTCAGAAGTAGCTATTATGGTGTCTTTTTTTTCCCTTTCTCGTTTTTTTTCGCGCTTTGCTTGTTAATTTCTTTCTAGTTCCTGTTGCTAAGTTTAGAGAATGGGTAGCTTGTGTTGTGCTGATACAAGTTAATTGAGCAGTTTTATCTTAGATATATTCGATGTTGGGGTATAGCATCAATCATTCTTGAGTGTATCCGCGAGCTAATATGTTAAAAACAATTTTTGAACCTGTGATTCTTCCCTTGTCAAGTTGTATTTTATTTCAATATTCATATATATATTCATAGGTAAAAAAAGAATATATATATATATATATATGAATAGTGCTAAGATGTATGTGCTACCTCAATAAAAAAAAAGAATAGTGCTAAACTTGGTTGAAAAGAGAAAAGAAAATTCAGTGACACGGTGTCTAAAGTCAATTAGGTAACCAATGCAAGAGGCTGGTGGGTGGACTCTGGAGCCACCAAACATGTACGTGGAAGCCCTTTTTTCAGTCAGCCTAATATTGATGGCATGCAACATTTTTTATTAAACTAAATAACCGTATGCACGGTAAAATGTGGCATTAAAAAATATTATATAGAACTGATTTTATTTTATCTTTATTATTTTATTTTTGACATTATTACCAAAGAATTCTAATTTTTGAAGAAAATATAGAAAATATCAAAACTTATTGATTTTATAATAAAATATTTAAAACTCATTTTAGATAAAATTAATCATTTTTTTTTTGAAATTTATTAAAAAGTAAAGTTTTCCTCAAATTTGAAGAATTCAAAAAGAAACATTGATTTTTTTTTTTGTGAAGTATGAATTTTAGATAAAAATAAAAATAAACTTAAATATTTCAAAATAACTTCTGAATTAACAAAAAAATTGTTGACTCTATGGGTCAACTTGGCAAAAATAATTGACTCATTGAGTCACTCAGCTGAACCGTGGGTCTCAGTAATATGTCAATCCCGACCCATTATCATTCCTTTTACGTCAAATTTGTGAGAGATTTCAAATTTAAAATTCGCCACATCTCTACTTCGAGTTATAATGGTTAGGAGATGTCAAATAGAAGAAATTAAAATAAAAAAAAAGTATTAAAATTGATTATTAAAAAAACTTATTTTTGGAAGATATTTATTGGAATCGACACAAATACACTTTCTTATCGATATTTGTTGCGATTGTCACAAATTCAATTTCTCAAATCAAACTTGCATAAATTCGGGAATAAGCTTTTTTCCCTGGCCAATCTGAGGGCTACTTAAAACCAATTTGGACTACTATTTTAAATTCATCCCATAGATGTGGTTATGGGATAACCTAATGGCATGTTAAAATATTTAAAAACCCTCTCAGTAATCAAAAAAATACCATTAACCCTTTCACTAATGAAAGTTTAAAAACCTAAGCCTAAACCTTTACCATTTCTATTCCAACCGATTGAGACTGTTTTCTCTTCTTCTTCTCTTGTTTTCAAACTATCGATTGTGGCTAAATCATTTCATCGTAAACCGATTAATCGTAAATCAATTCATCGTTGTAATTACAATCAACAGATGGTTCGAAAAAAGCAAACAACCCATCAACCTGCTAATACTAACTGGTCGAACTTTGCCGAGAGAATAAGAAATAGAGAGATTGTTGAAGAACATAGTGAGGAATATGAAGAACACGAAGATGATGATCTAGATACGGATACTGATTCCGACAACCAGCACTATGTAAGGGATCCAACAAGGTAAGGGTTTACCATTATTTTTGTTTATTTTGCTTCAATAGAATGAAATCGAGGATAGAATATCAAGGGTTTCCGGTTATACGTCATAATCGGTAGTTTCGTGTTTGTATTTAACTACCGATTATGTTAGTTTTCTTCATTGCTCATGAACATCGACTATAATCGGTAGTTATATTTAGTCGTTAACTACCGACTATATTCCTGGACCAAAATTTAGGCATAATCGGTAGTTTCGTATAGGGTTTAACTCCCGATTATAAAGTTAGTGATTCCTCAAAACATCGACCATAATCGGTAGTTATATTTAGTCATTAACTACCGATTATATTCTTGG
Organism: Papaver californicum; assembly: GCA_023531435.1. Taxonomy (NCBI): domain Eukaryota; kingdom Viridiplantae; phylum Streptophyta; class Magnoliopsida; order Ranunculales; family Papaveraceae; genus Papaver; species Papaver californicum. The sequence continues at coordinate 2,324,479 of JAJJMC010019566.1, forward strand.
ACCCAAATTTAGGCATAATCGGTAGTTAATATTTTTTTGTAACTACCAATTGTAGTGTTTCCGTATGCGTAATCGGTAGATAATGTAGAGCCCGAGCTACCAATTATGCACAATCTGTAGTTACTTTCTTTAATTTACTACCGATTATGTAGTGATTAATCGGTGTCTTCTTGGAAATAATTGTTCTTTATTTTGTTTTTTTTTTTAGGAAAAAGGAAATCTAAGCAAAGCCCAAGATACAATTTTTTCGGGTTCTCAACCAAGTGGTTATGAAAGGCTGGTACGTAATGTTATTTCCTTTTGATTTTAATATTACGGCTCAATATTTTAGATAATGATCGTTTGATTGTTATTGTCTAAAAACAGAAAAAAAAAGGTTTGTATTTTTCTCCAAGAAGCTAGCTGGGTGCATAAATGCGGGAGTGCCTTTATCAATTGAGCAGATGAGAGAGCATAAAGACCTCATTGACAACATTGATAATGAATCCTATGCTAGCAAGTTTGGAGAGAATAATCCTAAGAGGCTAGCAGCAAAGCACAATAAAAGATCTCGCGGTTCATCTAGTGCTGATGCTCGTCGTCCTCGAAATTAGATTGTGGTTGTTTTGACAAAGAACATCATTTTGAAAGTTGATTTGTAACAAACTTGTTTACTTTATCGATATGTCTATGGTGTTTAACATTACTGGTGTTTAATGTTCTAACATTTGAATGGATTATGCATGTTCAAAAAATTTGTGATTTTCAATTTGGGGCAACTTTCATAATCGGTAGATTAAAAAATTCTTCCGATTATGCATGTTGAAAATGTTAGAATTTTGATTAGTTTTTCGATTTTCAATTTGGGGCAACATACATAATCGGTAGTTTAAAAAATTCTTAGACTAACGATTATGCATGTTGAAAATGTTGGAATTTTGATAATTTTTTCGATTTTCAATATGGGGCAACATACATAATCGGTAGTTTAAAAAATTCTTAGACTACCGATTATGCATGTTGAAAATGTTAGAATTTTGATAATTTTTTCGATTTTCAATTTGGGCAACATACATAATCGGTAGTTTAAAAAATTCTTAGACTACCGATTATGCATGTTCAAAATGTTGGAATTTTGTAAAAAAAATCGATTTTCAATTTGGGGTAACTTTCATAATCGGTAGTTTAAAAAATTCTTAGACTACCGATTATGCATGTTGAAAATGTTGAAATTGTGATAGTTTTTTCGATTTTCAATTTGGGGCAACATACATAATTGGTAGTTTAAAAAATTCTTAGACTACCGATTATGCATGTTCAAAATGTTGGAATTTTGTAAAAAAAATTGATTTTCAATTTGGGACAACACATTATAATCGGTAGTTTAAAAAAATCTTAGACTACCGATTAAAATGGAATCGCTAGATATGTTACTCCATTATCTACCGATTATGATACGTCCATGGCATTAAATGCATGCAAAAAATGATTTTTTTTGTTAACAATCACAAAACATTGCATTAATATTTGTATGTACATTTATGTTCAAAATATATATTTAAAACCAACTACTCACCATCCGAGTTCAAATCAATTGAGTTCTTTCCTGAGCTTGTTAAACGATCCCAACGCTTCATGTTGGACTCGTATTGCTTCAACCACTCCTTATAACGGTTAGTTGGGAAGTAATCCGACCACCTACTCAATGGAGGTAATGGAAAATCATCCGTTAAACTTAAACCGATAAAATGATTGCTATTAACCCTTGCCATAATGATTCGTCTATCCTTGACCGACTCATCACACACCGTCCTTGTGGGTGTAAATATGACACTCACTCCTAATGAAGGAGGACAGAAATAATATACCACGCAGTTCAATACATCCGCTAAAAGATACCCACATATCGGCATTACCATCCAATACTTGGATCCGATTGTCTCCAATACGTTTCAGCATTTTACACGAGTATATAACTCTTTGATCTCTTGTTCTTTAACATGTTTATCTCCTTCTCTCATCATTTTAATATAAAATTCCTTATTTTCCAATAATTGTGCGGCCATCTTATTTCTTAAATATTGTCATTGGGTGATATTCTCGGTAACCTGATAGACACATTTTAATGTCTAATTTGCACCTTAATTTCTATTGAGTTAGTATTCGATTCTGCACTTATTACGTGTTTTTATGCTTTTGTAGGTACATTAGAAGAATAAAGATTTGTGGAAAAATTGGCTCAAAAAAGTGTTATTGGCACCCCAACTTGGATAAGGTGCACCCCAGGATCGGAACGAGTCGGATCGGCCAAATCAGCGAGTCGAATCGGCCCAACTCATCGGGAACACGGGTTCATCCTGTGAGAAGCTGCTGTGAACTATTTTCACGTAATTTTTGTGTTGATTTGCGATTCTAAGTGTCCCACAAGTTAGAAGATATCCATACAAGACCCACACAACCAATTCTACATGTTTTTAGCCGGAAAAAGTGGCTCCCGGAGTGAATTTGGACGGAAAAAGGAGTCATTCTTTGATTCGGATTTGGGAGAATTTTGGAGAGTTTTGAGGAGTTCTATTAGGTTTAGAACTCTCCATAGGGTTTGTATAACCTATAAATACCAAGAGAAGCCGATGAAAAAAGGGGGAGAAGCCTAGAGAATCAAAAAAGAAGGTCGCCAGAAACTGGGCAGCGATCCGGCAGCTGTTCTTCAAGTGTTTTTCCGCCTGAGAAGAAGACACAACAACAGTTACAAGTGTTGCAGTTCTCTCCCGCTCCTGTTGCTATTTCCTTTCCCTCATTTGTTGCTTATATCTTTTTGTAACAGCTGAACCCTGTTCTGTGACACTTATACACGTATCTGTTCAGCTGTTACACCATTATTTCACCTTGTAATCAACTTTTGGAGCAATGAAAAGATCTTTTGAGCAAGTTTTCTTCACCATGAGCTAAGTACATATACTGGGATGATGGAGGAGGTTTTTCCCTCAATATTACATGGTAAGTCTAATTTAATTTAATTTCTTTATAATTCTTTACTTATTAAATTGCATAGATTTGAAATAGAAAAAAAAGTTTTCATTCAGTAGTGGTGTTTTTGTTTGATGGGTCATGCTGGGTTGACAACCTCTGATGTCCCATGCTTGTGATTTACCTCTGCTTGTTTACATAAAACCATAGTTTGGCAATATTTGAGCTTAACTTATTTAAAAAGAATTACATGATTAATCACATAATTTGTTGGAAATAACTGAGTCCTGATTCCTGGTTTTCTCCATCTTTGATAAAATCATCTCTAGTTTATTTTGCTTTGTTTTATTTAATTAGATTAAGTCTATTATTTTCTAAAATCATTATCTTCACAAGTCTATTAACGAACTCTTTTTACCACTATTCTAAAACACATCATAACCGCCTCACAAAAGTCTCCTATTTGTGTTGAAGCAACGTGAAAACCACAATTGCCATCCACATTGACATCGTCGGTGGAAAAAATAAATGGTATAATGAGTAGAGGGAGTTGTTCCAAAAACACATCGTGTATAAGTTGGGTTTGACTTAGTTGGGAAGGAATCGTAGAGACGATGACTTTGACTTGTCGTGAGCTTGGTCCACCTTGATCCTTCCTTGGACGACCCCTTTTCCTTAGAGCCAGCAAATCTTTATACTCATCTTCAGTATGTTCATGCCTAGAAAGTTCACGATGACTAGATAACCATTCCTTCAACTCTTTTCTTTGAATTGACCTTGGCTTTTCAGTACTCGGCCTATCATCGCCTTTCCTTTATTTGGTTCCTGAAAAACCTTTAGACAGGGGTGAAGAGCTTCCTCTAAATAATGCATCAATATTTGCTTTTGTGCCCCATTTGACGTAGAGTAATGCTCGAGTATTCGTGCAAATATTTCTGTCTCCACGAACGACGCACCATCAACCGCCGAGGTGCTTGGAGTGAAAATTATTGCTTCCAAAAGGGATGAATATCATTAATGTCAATCACTTCAATATACCTTCCAAGCATATGACGACACAGGAGTCCAATACCTATCATCATCTTGCAATTGCAAACCGTAGTCTCATCATCATGATCTCTGAACAACTCCAATTGTTTTATCATGAAATTTATTGCTCACCAAGAAACTTTGTAAACTATACCCCTTAGAATATTTTTATGTTTTAAATGTGCCAACGGGAATCTATGCTGACTTTTTTCCATTAAACCATAAATCTTAGTGAGGTCACGATTGGTGAACTCATGGATTGCTTCTTAGACCAACACAACCCCATTTTGACTATCGGATAATATATTCTTTAATCGGCCATGGGACCCTATGCAATGCTTGTTGCCTCGTTTTTTGAAGTTCCGATATTCATATGTCCATGCAGACATAAAATTATCCTTATGCGGTCCCAACCATTGTGTTTTACAATACTTAACTGGTTTGGGATAGTTCTTGCCTCATTCATCCTCAAAGTTCTTCAAGTTGTATTCATAAACTTCCTCCGTCATCGACCAAACTATCTTATCCCATGCTTTTAGAAATAAGACCACTTTATTCCATCCTCGACCCACTTTTCATCGGTCAACCTTTTCTCTTCTTCTCGTTCTTCCACGGTTAGTTTACTAATACGTCCATCCTCTTCCTTCGACCTTTTGGTACCTTTTTTTTGTTTTTTAACTTGGATATGATGTCTGCAATTGGATTTGATGTTGCATTGAATGTGCCATGTACAAAGCAAATTATGGGCTTCTGAAAACACTACCTTTATTGCATTCATCAAGGCTTGATCGTTATCCGTTACAATAACCCTTGGAAAATGCTTGCCATTATAAATCGACCTCAACGTTTGCAACATCCAAATAAAACTCACATCGTTCTCAGCATCCATTAAACCCCAAGCCACCGTAAATATGCATTTGTCCGAAGGGTGGCAAGCAATGTTCAATAACGGCATGTTGTACGTGTTTGTCTTGTAAGTAGCATCTATCAAAAAAATTTGATGAAAGCATTGAGCCAATTGGATCATCTTCGGATGTGCCAAGAAAATAAGAATCACTTTACCATCCCTTTCTTTTTTTCTCAACGTGTAATTGTGTTTCTCGGTTAACCACTCTAATTGTTGCATAACCATTAGACCATCCCATTCCGTCCTTTTGATCGTTGCTAGCCCCGACTTAATTGTAGACAATAAAGACAAGTTGTTGGGTCATCCGTCTTTATTAGATAAGATTGCACTCGCTTTCATTGTGTTCCTCATAGACTTCACCGTCTCCATTTCCTTTGGTTTAAACTTGGCAACCATTACGTGCCCAACAAGACTTTCCGGATCTTCGTGGTTGTGACGACCATTAGCAACTCTAAACATTTTCCATACTTTATCTTTCTCACCTTCGGGCTTATGAAAGATAATCTTAAATGGGCATTCAATCTTCTTTGAATTACCTCGGTATATCCTCTTCGTCTTTTTTACGTATTTACGATTCTTTCCCACGTGACTCTTTCGCTCGCCACCTCTCTCACAAATCATTTTAAATCGATCAACTCTCACGCGATTGTTCTGAACTACAACGCACATCTTCTCTTTTTCCTTGTTGATAAGCCATTCCTTTGCCTCCGCCTTACTTCCAAATGTCTTAATGCGCATATAAAAAAACAAATATCATAAGCCTAACCATGTAACATACATTCTTAGAACAAGTTAAGAGTGGGTAGGTAGCGTATCAAATTATTTGCATAGTGTAGGGAAGTATCAGGACCCTCGATGAAACAAGATTAACCCATTCAATAATCTACGTAAAATAGCAATGAGTTAGACAATGATAATCGGTAGTTAATTATGTTCACTTACTACCGATTACCAATAATTGGTAGATAGTAATATCCCCGTGCTACCGATTATCAACAATCGGTAGATAATATGTATTCATAAACTACCGATTATAGAAAGAAATCAAGTCAAGTTTTGTACACAAAAACAAGTATAATCGTAGGTTTAATTTGTTACACCACTACCGATTACAATAAAATTGGTAGATAACTATATTCCATCTACTACCGATTGTAAAGTTTGCAAAATATTAAGTAGATAATAAGTATTTTTGGAGAAATTTATTTTTGGTTTGGAGAAATTTATTTTTAGATAATAAGTATTGTAAGGTATGGAGAAATTTATTTTTGGGGCGACTAACATAATCGGTAGATAATAAGTATTCCTAAACTACCGACTATGCAAACAAAAATTCAAAAAAAATAATCAATTTGGGGATTTTGTATAATCGGTAGTAAGTAATCTTCACGAGACTACCTATTATATAATTTTTTTGGAACAGAAGTATAATCGGTAGTTTATGGTACTCCATTAACTACCGATTTTGACGTCCATGGCATTAAATGCAGGCAAAAATGAATTTTCTTTGTTACCTATCACAAACAAACGCATACAAAGTGGGTTTTTGAGCTTCTTAACACAATACCTGATTGTTTGATGCATTATTATCTTCATTTTGATGTGATTCATCGTCTAGGTTTCCTTCACACCAAAATTTGGATCATCCAACAAATATCCCAAATCGTCATCTCTAAACGTCTTTGAACCTTCAATATTATGTTCTTCATGATATTTCTCACCTTCTTCCTCATACTCATCCATGTTTGTTATTGATTTGAGATAAAACCTGATTTCCCCAAACTTCTTCTTCTTCTTCTTCTTCCTCCTCTCTAAACACACTCTCTATTTCTATTCTAAAACTATAACCAACTTAATTAACTAATTAATCAAAACTAACACTAATTAAGCAAGGGCAGATTAGCCATTAAAGAAAATATATGGATAAGGGGTGTATTGTTATTACTTCATAATGATCTTATTTTGTTTTATTAGTAGCCCCAAATTGGTTTTGGGTAGCCCTCAAATTGGCCAGGCTTTTTTCTCGTTAGTGTGAGCTACAACACCAGTCATGGAAACAATATCCCTAAAAACTAAAGCATAAACATAATCTGGGGTATTGCCCGTATTAAAACTACACGGTCATGAAGTTTTTGCCTTTTTAGCCATCTTGTCCGCTACCCCATCACCTTCTCGTCTAATGAAGATGTTATGGAAGCTTTCCAAATGCGGTGCGATACATGGCTCTTTGTCCTTGGATGAAGATGCTATGGAAGCTTTTTGAATACGGTGCGGTGCATGGAGCACCTAACTGCCATGAGTACATTTATACATATAAAGCTTAAGATTATCCAATCTTGGTGTAGGAAAAATAACAAGAGGAGTCGCTTTTTTAAGGCAACACCAAGTGTTCCATTGAAATCCAGTTTTGTATCTTTAGGTAATTGCATGCCAGTCGAATGAGTGCATAAGAGAAACTAATACATAAGGCATCATTCTTATTGCTAAAGGAATTCCAGGACAAATTCTTCTCCCAGATCCAAATGGAATATAACTGAGATTATTACCGTTGTAGTCGAATTTGTTAACATCCTCGTTAATTAAAAATCATTCGGGATGAAACTTTGATGGATCGTCCCAAACATCCGGGTCACGATGTATTGACCACGCGTTGCATAATACTGTCACGCCTTTAAGTATAATATAGCCACTAATTTTGCATGAAGAACTTGGAGAATGAGGAAGTAATATGGGTCCAACTAGGTGTAGCCTAAATGTTTCTTTCACCATTGCATCTAAGTAATGAAGCTTTGATAAATGAGATTCTTCCACCATGTTATTAATGCATATTACTTGCTCTAACTCTGCTTGTACTCGTTTCATAATCTCTGGATGATGCATCATTTTTGTCATTATCCATTCTAGGGTTGTGGAAGTTGCATCTGTACCACCCTTGATATTGTCCTACAAGATGGTCATAAAATGGATTAGGCAAATACAATTGGTGAAAACTGAAAAGAGTGAGAATAAACGTACCATAAACAAGGCCTTAAACTGGGTCCTAGTTATTTGCGTTTTAGCATCCTTTTGTTTCATGAGCTCTAATAGAATTTGCACAAAATCCTTCCTCTTTTCTTTTCTTTGTCAAGTCTGAAGTTGGTCCTTGTCCTTCAGTTTCTTCTTCCTATGGTCGACAACCAGATCAATTTTCCGGTCTAACCACGCAGAGAAAGCTGTTGATGTTGGAATTTGAATGTTCCAACCACGTTCAATATTAGTTAGCATGTTTGGCTAGTTTGTTATTTGATCTGATATTTGGTATTTGAGTCCTAGTATCTAGGAAATACAATGTGTTTTATTTATGTAAGTAGTAATAGGAAGTAATTTCTACAAAGTAGGAGTTTTATGTTTAGTGGGTTTATTGTTTTAGGGTTTGTGACTTGTAATGCCTATTTAAGGCTAGTTATCATCGAATGAAAAGCAGAGCAGTATATTTTACTACGCAATATTTGTTTTTTTTTTTTATCTTAACTTACATTATGTTCTCAAAACTGTATTTTAGAAAAGTTCTAAAATATCTTATTTAAATCTTTTGTTTCCTTATCTGCTTTAGAACCTATATTTGGCATCAAGAGCCAGTAGATTCATGGGCATTTGATGGCTACTAAAGGAGTTGTGCTACAAATAGACGTCCATATATTCAAAGGTGATATTTTAAATTGAAATCAATTTTTATTGCATTTTATTTGTGTGATTTGGTAGAAATTTGTTATAATAAAATTGATCTAGAAATGACGACTCAAAGAGAAGCTGAAGAAGGATGGTAAAGCATATTGTCTGTTATACAAGAAGGTGTAGATGACAGAATTTTTCCAAAGATTTTTGTATGCAAAACAACAAATGAGGCATGAGATGTTTTGAAAGAACAATTCGAAAGTACGGATAAAATAATTATGGCTGCAAACTCTTCGTCGTCAATTTAAAACTTTCTCTGGGAGATACTGATTCGGTTCAAGGTGTTCTTGATAATGCTATCAAGAATGTTAATGCAATGAGGGATTATAGTAAAGTAATTTATGATAAAAAATTATGGAAAAGGTATTACGTCTCTTCCTCACAAATATGATCATGTCGTTGCTGCTATTGAAGAATCAAAAGATTGGACAAAATATACTTTTAATGATCTTATGGGTTCACTTCAAGCACATGAACAAAGATTAAACAAGATGGAAGATAATGTAGAATTTGAAAAAAAGCAGTTTGGGCAAAGAAAGGTGAAAACCAGTTTTGTCCAATTTATAAAAGAACTAATCATGCTACTGATAAATGTCATTTCAAGGACAACAATAAAAGAGGAGAATACAAATTTCTGTATTGGAGCCATTAATGATGAAGAAGAGGTAATTTTATTATAATGATAAAATTATGATTATGATGATTGATGATGTAATGATGTGATGATACGACGATGATGGTATATTGATGATGATGTTTGAATTTGAATGTGTCAACCACGTTCAATATTAGTTTGCATGTTTGGCTAGTTTGTTATTTGATGTTTGAATCCTAGTATTTAGAAAATAAAACATGTTTTACTTATGTGCGTAGTAGTAGGAAGTAATTTCTACAAAGTAGAAGTTTTATGTTTAGTGGGTTTATTGTTTTAGGGTTTTTCACTTGTAATGTTATTTAAGGCTAGTTACCGTTGAATGAAAAGTAGACCAGTAAGATTTTACTACGAAATATTTATTTTTATCTTAACTTCTATTATGTTCTAAAAAATCCATAATTAAAGAATACTCTCACAACTTAGAGGATATTCATGACTATATAGGTGTGGATTTTAGTATTACCCTCTGCGCTAATAAAAATAAAACCTAATTTAGGTCTTGTCTGATACCTCTAGTGTTCTCTAATCTCTGTCTCACATCATTTCGCACTCTCAGAAAAGCTGCTCCTTTTTTTCACTTACAAAAATATAAATATTTGCGTTCAAAATTTGAACTCAGTTATTTAAAAAACAAGCTTCATTCCCTGTCTCTAACAACGGCGGTTGATTCAAGCTAAAGATTTCTCATGAAGTATAGCATCCAAAGTGTGTCCAGATGTTGAACGAGTGATGGATAAGTTCAAAGAGTTGTTAGGTTTATAGATAGAAGATTGAGATCATTTTCTTTCTTTCTTTCCTTTACTTTATCCCAGCAACATTATAAAATTACTCACTTCTCCCCACCCCCCATCTCTCTCTCTGTAGTTGTAGCTCCATTTCTTAGATTACTTTCCATTTCGCGTTTTTCAGAAATTTGAGTGCATTTTTTCGAGGAGTGAGATGTTAATTTCTAGTTAGGTTTTCCTTTATTTTTCTTGTGGGGTTTTGATTTTACTATCGGAGTGAGATGAATTGAAGTTTTAGGGCAGACGATTCGCGAATGCAAGCTTCAATACAAAGGATACAACAAGGTATGAGGAATCAGAATGCTACGAAAGACAAAAGAAGAAAATTTATTTTGTTTTTTGAATTTAAAATTTAAGTTTAATTTTAATAATATTTGGAGATATTCAGAGATAATTTAACCATTATCAAATTATTTGAATAATTTTTTATTTTATTTTTTCTGAGTATCACCAAATTTATTAGAGTATTCCCTGAACATCGGCAAAACCGTATTTTGGAAAATTTCTAAAATATCTTCTTTAAATATTTTGTTTCCTTAAACTGTTTTAAAACCTACAGTTTATTGACGTTCGATTCCTTGGATATCAGACCATCTAAGAATGGGGAAGAAGTCCGAAACATTTGGCTTGCCAGCTAGATTATTCAGCTCAACAATCGCCTTCCGAAACTCAAGATCATCAATCCTAGACCTTTCTTCTTCTTGAGCTGTACCACCCCGTAGCATTCCCGTGATCACATTAAGAGTTGTTAAGAAAACTTCTTCACCGAAATTTAATGGCGCATTAATCTTCAATCTGTATATTTCAGTAACTGTTTTCCGAATTTCTTCTCTGCGTAAATCATAGCATGATTCAAGGCTATTTTTACTTAGCAGTTCATGGGCGAGAACTTTTCGAAGTTTTCTCCATTCTGGGTTACTTGGACTCCATGCAGTATTTGTACCCCCATAACTTGGAGCTAATGCGGCAATGGGCGTGTCGCGGTTAGCAAAAACTGAATCATTGTCTTTTAAAATTTCTTTCGCTAGTGAAGAAGAACTTACTACAACATAGATTTTGCTATCCATTCGAACTTTTATAACTGGACCATAGGCTTCAGCTAATTTCCCAAAGTGACTATGAAGATCGCTGCCACAAGAAAGAAGACTGCCAATTACGGGTAACCCTCGAGGCCCGGGTGGCAACTGTGATTCACCATTTCTTTTCGGCTGTCCAGTTCGAAATGAATACCAGCAAGAAATTACAATGATCGACACAACACTTACAAGAGCCAATATGATTGAGTTTTCGCCATTGATGTAACCACCTTCGCTCCTGCAACAATATGTATAACCCAATTCTTTCATTGCACTTGCCATAGCAGATATTTTCATTATCATATTGGCTTATAAACTTTATCTTTCTGACAAATTTTTCAAGTGAAACATTTAGACGTTAAGTAAAAATTATGATTATCATTTATAATTATAGATAATTATAAATTGAAAAATAGTTATACTATTAATTTTTTTTTTAATAAATTATAATAGATATGTTTTTGAAATAATTGATTATTTTAGAAAAATATTATCAAAAAGGTAAGAAGAAAATGATGATCTATATTTTTTTTTCTAGACCACTGTTATTTTTTATCTCTTTTAATAGTTTAGAGAAAATAAAAAAAAATATAATTTAACTTTATTTAAAAAAAAGTGAATATAATAATTTTTATAATCTATTGTTCTATTTATAGAAATAATAAAAAAATTTAATTATAATTAAAATAAACAATCATTACAAATTTCAATAAATAACTATATAATAAATAATAGACTGTAAAATCAATTATGGATTTATAATCTATTAAAATAATAGTTACCATAGATCCCTTAGTATTCAGGGACCGAATTTATACAAAATTAGCAAATGGCTTTTCACACTGTATAAGGAATGTAAGAGTCTATCCAGATATATTCAACGTGTCTCACCAACCAAACTATTCACACATAGTTGACAACAGTTATCCAAATTAGATTTCTCAACCAGCCTAAAATTCTTAATTAATTCTAAAACAAAATAAAATACTAGATGATAATTTTATTTTCGCACGGTTATGGTTAAACTTGCACGTGCCTGTTTTGTAAGTAAAAAGAAAAACAATAATAAAAAATAATAATACTAAGAAGAAGATACAACTGGACAACACCTGAAAGCTCTAAAAAAAAGCTAAAAATCAAATCCAAAAAATAAATAAAATTTTCTTCAACTCTACTGAAAATAGGTAATATTGGACGTCAGTCTTCGTCGCCTAGAGCTTGTAGTAACGGATATATACGAAAATAGATGGCTACTTCAAGCAACAACAAACTTTCCCTTGCGGATTTTCATGCCAAACTGGATCAGGCATACAGAGGCCGCCATTAGGGCCCTGGTTGCATAGAGAAACACGGTCCGATTTATTCTTGCAGTATCCCATAAACCGACAATTGTCATCACCAAAATTATCTGCATTCGTATGTCAAAAATAATATAAACTTAGTAATCCGATCGATAAACAGATACATGAAAAAACTGTACAAATAAAAGAAGAAAGACTAACCCATAATTCTAACAGCAGTAGCAGATGAGGTAAACAAAATAAAACCAAAGATGAAAGTAACAACAATGTTGGCAACGGAGAACTACTTGAAGGAAGCCATTTATAATGTTTGATTATGGAGCTGGTTACTTATGGGATGTGTATGTGTAGAACCTCATATTTTCTTCTTGATATTTATAAGCCAATTACAAATAAATATTGCCATTTTTCAATAGAAAAATTTACATGGGTATACAAGATATTCAAGATTTAAAAAGATTATAGATGAAAATTTTACCTATTGTAATTCCAATAATATTTTAGGTTAATTTAATTTAATTTTTTCCTTTTTGTAATAAGACTTAACGTAATAAACCAATATCCCTTCTCAAAATAAAAATAATATTTTTATAGTTTTTTCAAAATAAAAATAAATATAGGTTCTTGCCATGTTTTATACTATCTCTGTTTCAGGAAAAGAGTCACTATCACTTTTTTAAATTGGCCTATTTTTAGGCTAAACTGAAAAAATGATAGTAACACTTTTCCAGAAACGGAGGGAGTATATATCAGGTACCTTTAGGGTAGAAAAAAGATTGTATCTTGACGTGTGAGACCATCTGCCCATGGGGGCTCAACTGACCCTTATTTATTTATTTTATTTTATTGGTGGGGAAAAAAGAACCTCGTGTTTTTAAGGGCGGCCCAAAAAAATTTTAGGACGACTAATAAAACAAAATAAGGACACTAAGAAATAATATCAACACACCCATTATCCATATATTTTTTTAATGGCTAATATGTACTTGTTTAATTAGTGTTAATGTTGATTAATAGTTAGTTAATTTTGGTTATAGTTAGTGTTAGAAAATTATTTGAGTTATAGTTTTAGAAAAAAAATAGAGAGTGTGTTAGAGAAGAATAAGAAGTTTGTGAGAACTAGGTTTTACCTAAAATCAATAACAAACATGGATGAGTATGAGGAAGAAGGTGAGAAACATCATGGAGAACATAATATTGAAGGTTCAATAGCGTTTAGAGATGACGATTTGGAATATTTGTTGGATGATCCAAATTTTGGTGTGGAAGAAATCCTAGACGACGATTTAAAGAGAGAAAACGATGAATCACATCAAAACGAAGATAATAATGCATCAAACAATCAGGTATTGTGTTAAGAAGCTTAAAAACCCACTTTTTATGTGTTTGTATGTGATCATTAACAAAAAAAAAATCATATTTGCATGCATTTAATATCATGGACGTCCCAGAATCGGTAGATAATTGAGTACCGTATCCACCGATTACACTGGAATGAGCCAAAATTAGGATATAATTGGTAGTCTCGTGAAGAATGATTGCTACAGATTAATCAAAATCCCCAAATCAAATTTTGTTTGCATAATCGGTAGTTTAGGAATACTTATTATCTACCGATTATAGTTATCACCCCAAAAATGAATTTCTTCAAACTTACAAAATTTCTAACTCTTCATCTTTCACAATCGGTAGTGGATGAATATTTTTATCTATCGATTTAGACTCGGTAGTTTGTAAAATCACATATCTACCGATTGTGATTGTAGCCATAATTGAATTAAACTTTAAAATTTTAAACTTTGTAATCGGTAGTTTAAAGATCAAATTTATCTACCGATTCCATTGTAATCGGTTTTTGTTTAACAAATTAAACCTCCAATTATACTTGTTTGGTGTACAGAACTTGTCTTGATTTCTTTCTATAATCGATAGTACGGGAACATAATTGTGGTTAATCGGTAGTACGGGGATATAATTAACTACCGATTGTGGTTAATCGTTAGTACGTGAACATAATTATCTACCGATTGTTGTTGTCTAACTCATTGCTATTTTATGTAGATTGTTAAATCGGTTAATCATGTTTCATATGAGGGTCCTATGCAGATGATTTGATATGCTACCTACCCACTCTTGTCTTGTTATAAGAATGTATGTTACATGGTTAGGCTTATGATGTTTGTTTTCTTATATGCGCATTAAGACATTTGGAAGTAAGGCGGAAGCAAAGGAATAGATTATCAACAAGGCAAAAAAGAAGATGTGCGTTGTAGTTCAGAACAATTGCGTGAGGGTTGATCGATTTGAAATAATTTGTGAGAGAGGTGGCGAGCGAAAGATTCATGTGGGAAAGGATCGTAAATATGTAAAGAAGACGGAGAGGAAATACCGAGGTAATTCAAGGAAGATTGGATGCCCATTTAAGATTATCTTCAGTAAGCCCGACGGTAAGGAAGGTAAAGTATGGAAAATGTTTAGAGTTGCTAATGATCGTCATAACCACGAAGATCCGGAAAGTCTTGTTGGGCACGTATTGGTTTCCAAGTTTAAACCAAAGGAAATGGAGACGGTGAAGTCTATGAGGAAAATAATGAAAGCGAGTGCAATCTTATCTAATAAAGACGGACGACCCCAACAACTTGTCTTTGTTGTCTACAATTAAGTCGGGGCTAGCAACGATCAAAAGGACGAAATGAGATGGTCTAATGGTTATGCAACAATCATAGTGGTTAACCGAGAAACACAATTACACGTTGAGAAAAAAAGAAAGGGATGGTAAAGTGATTCGTATTTTCTTGGCACATCCGAAGATGATCCAATTGGCTCAATGCTTTAATCAAAATTTTTTGATAGATGCTACTTACAAGACAAACAAGTACAACATGCCGTTATTGAACATTGCTTGCCACACTTCGGACAAATGCACATTTACCGTGGCGTGGGGTTTAATGGATGCTGAGAACGATGTGAGTTTTATTTGGATGTTGCAAACGTTGAGGTCGATTTATAATGGCAAGCATTTTCCAAGGGTTATTGTAACGGATAACGATCAAGCCTTGATGAATGCAATAAAGGTAGTGTTTTCAGAAGCCCATAATTTTCTTTGTACATGGCACATTCAACGCAACATCAAATCCAATTGCAAATATCATATCCAAGATAAAAAACAAAACAAAGGTACCAAGAGGTCGAATGTATTAGTAAACTAACCGTGGAAGAACGAGAAGAAGAGAAAAGGTCAGCTGATGAAAAGTGAGTCGAGGATGGAATAAAGTGGTATTTATTTCTAAAAGCATGGGATAAGCTAGTTTGGTCGGTGACAGAGGAAGTTTATGAATACAACTTCAAGAACTTTGAGGATGAGTGGGGAAAAAACTATCCCAAACCAGTTAAGTATTCAAAACACAATGGTTGGGACCGCATAAGGATAAGTTTGTGTTTGCATGGACATATGAATACTAGAACTTCAAGAACTAAGCAATAAGCATTGCATAGGGGTCCCATGGCCGATTGAAGAAAATACTAGTCGGTAGTCAAAATGGCGTTGTGTCGTTCCATGAAGCAATCCATGAGTTTACCAATCGTGACCTCACTAAGATTTAAGGTTCAATGGAAAAAAAGTCGGCATAGATTCCCGTTGGCACATTTAAAATATAAAAATCTTCTAAGGGGTATAGCTTACAAAGTTTCTTGGTGGACAATAAATTACATGACATAACAATTGGAGTTGTATAGAGATCACGATGATGAGATTACGGTTTGCAATTGCAAGACGATGATAGGTATTGGACCCTCGTGTCGTCACATGCTTGGTAGGTATGTTGAAGTGATGGACATTAATATGTTGAAGTGATTGACATTAATGATATTCATCCCTTTTGGAAGCAATTATATTTCACTCTAAACACCCCGGTGGTTGATGGTGTGTCGTTCGTGGAGACGGAAATGTTTGCACGAATACTCGAGCGTTACTCTACGTTAATGGGACACAAAAGAAAATATTCATGCACTATTTAGAGGAAGCCCTCCACCTCTGTCTAAAGGTTATTGAAGAACCAATGAAAGGAAAGGCGATGGGTAGGCCGAATACCGAAAAGCCAAGGTCAATTCAAAGAAAATACTTGAAGGAATGGTTATCTAGTCAACGAGAGCTTTCTAGGCATGAGCATACTGAAACTTAGTATCAAGATGTGACGGATATAAGGAAAAGTGATCGTCCAAGGAAGGATCAAGGCGGACCAAGCTCACGACAAGTCAAACCTAAGGTCTCTACGATTCCTTCTCAAAAAAGTCAAACCCAACCTATACACGGAAGACCAAATAAATGTACTATACAATATAAGATGAATATTTGGAACAACTCCATCTACTCATTATACCATTTTTTTTATCCACTGACGATGTCGATGGGGATGACAACTGTGGTTTTCACGTTGCTTCGAAACAAATGGAAGACTTTAGTGAGGCGGTTACCGAGAATATCACCCAATGGCAATATTTAAGAAATAAGATGGTCGCCCAACTATAGGATGATAAGGAATTCTATATTGAAATGGTAAGAGAAGGAGATAAACATGTAGAGAACAAGAGTTCAAAGAGTTATATACTCGTGTAAAATGACGAAAGAGATTGAAGACAATCTGGTCCAAGTATTGGATGGTAATGCCGAAATGTGGGTATCTTTTAACGGATATTTTGAACTCCATGGTATATTATTTATGTGCTCCTTCCTTAGGAGTGATTGTTACGTTTACATCCACAATGACGGTTTGTGATGAGTTGGTCAAGGATAGACGAATCATTATGGCATGGGTTAATAGCAATCATTTTATCGGTTTAAGGTTAACGGAAGATTGTCCATTACCTCCATTGAGTAGGTAGTCAAATTACTTCCCAACTAACCATTGCAAGGAGTGGTTGAAGCAATACGAGTCTAACATGAAGCGTTGGGATCGTTTAACAAACTTTCCCAAGGGCACAATTGAATTGACCGAGGATGGTGAGTACTCTATGGAGAAAGTTTTTTGACAACATTATAATGTATAACCGGAAGTATCGGGATCAGCATTATCTTCCGATTTGAACAATCGTAAGTAGATAATTATACTGTAATTCCGATTATGTTGAATATTGTCAACATGAAATCAAGTTAAAATCAAGTGAGACAATCGGTAGATATATGACAACAATAACTTCCGATTATACTAAAAAATCAAACACAAAAACCTATTTTCCCTATATAGAGAGTTGTATCGTCATAGTATTTTCAAAAAGTTACTACAAAGACTATAATCGGTAGATAATAGTATATTCTAACTACCGATTATGTATCCATGGTAGTTATTCCATGATTCATATTCTGTCTTGGAGAATGCCCTTCACCTTAAGCGGCATGGACGAACCTTAAATGGGTTGAATCTGTCCATCACCTTAAGGATACTGAAATGAGCTTAGTAACGGTAATTTGATCGTTTCCATCGTCGCCATTCCTCGAGAGATCTTGCTATAACTTCATCATTAATTTCACCCCTCAAACGATATCGATTGACAAGATAAGTTAAATTCACAAATGGATCAACTTATATGCTTATGCAATTAAATCGACAAAAAAGATCATCTCTA
The DNA here is from genome assembly GCA_023531435.1 of Papaver californicum. Taxonomy (NCBI): domain Eukaryota; kingdom Viridiplantae; phylum Streptophyta; class Magnoliopsida; order Ranunculales; family Papaveraceae; genus Papaver; species Papaver californicum. The sequence continues at coordinate 2,342,514 of JAJJMC010019566.1, forward strand.
TTACGATTATTGGGGTTACCGGTGTCAACGCAAAATTATTCGTGAATGCTCTCCAAATAACTCATACTCATTACATTATTTTGCCTACGTTCTTCTCCTCGTCTCGGATAGAATTGCACATAGCGATAAATCTTCTTCTATCGTGAACGGTTGAGCCATTAATATTGAAGATCATTACTTCGATGTTGGAGAGTTAAAATGTATTGGAGGTGCATAAATGAGAAGAGGTCACCCTCCTTATATAGATTAGAGTCTCAACGACTCTTTTTTATATAAAAAAAAAAGAGCTGTTGAGACCTGGTGTAACAAGAACGTACATAAAATATGTATACTAAGTTCATACGAATACAAAAAATCGGAAGTATAGGGATCACCATTATCTTCCGATTTATACAATCGGCAGTCTATGAAAAATTCGATTATCGATGTTGCCCCAAATTCGAAATTGAAATTTTTTAAAAATTTTGAAATTTTTCATATTCCATAATCGGCAGTCTAAGAAAATATATTTGCTACTGATTGTAATGTAAAATGTCTCCAGAAACCAATCAGTTCCATCAGCTTAACTGATACATAATAAACACCCGATTGTACTTCAGCACGTATAATCGGTAGTCTAAGAAAATATATTTACTACTGATTATAAATGTTGCCCCAAATTCAAAATTGAAAAATTTGTAAAATATCCAAAATTATCATATTCATATTTTTAGTCTAAGAAAATATATTTACTACTGATTATAAATGTTGCCCAAATTCAAAATTGATTTTTCTTAAAAATTTCTAAAATTATCATATTCATAATCGGTAGTCTAAGAAAATGTATTTACTACCGATTATAAATGTTTCCCCAAATTCAAAATTATTTTTTTTTAAAATTTCTAAAATTTGCATACTTCATAATCGGTAGTCTAAGAAAATGTATTTACTACCGATTGTAATGTAAATTGTGTCTAGAAAACAAGCAGTTCCATCGGAAGGTATAATCGGTAGATAATTATCACCCGATTTAGGATCAACAGGTTAATCGGTAGATAATTATCGTCAGATTATGGATCAACAAGTTTAATCGGTAGGTGATGCATACCACTTATCTACCGATTGTGATGCAAAATTTCAACAAAGTTACTTATGAAGTATGAGTCTCTTGCAAATCAATTGATAATTCACAAAAAGAACCTAAAATCCACTCATCATTCATAAAGTAAACCATTCATTAATATTAAACATAATGTTAGAACTTATAATCCAAAAAAAACCTTAAAAACGACATTGACTTTAGTACGAAAATGATGTTAGAACTTATAATACAAAACAAGTTTCTTGCAAATCAATTGAACATGATGTTCTCTAACAAGACAACCATAATCTAATTTCTAGCTTTTTTGGTTTTAGTACGAGCACGACGAGCACCAGGGACATTTGCTTCAGCACCAAGGATATTTGCTTCAGTCTCAGGGACATTGGCTCCACCATCAGCACTCGATGAACCACGAGATCGTTTATTGGGCTTTGTTGCTGGCCTCTTAGGCTTATTCAAAGCTTTATCCCCTAACTTACTTGCATAAGATTCATTTTCAATGTTATCCATTAGGTCTTTATGCTATTTCAGCTTCTCAATTGATAAAGGCATTCCCGCCTTTATACACCCAGCAATCTTCTTGGAGAAAAACACAAACCTATTTTTCTATTTTTATGCAATAACAATCAAACGATTATTACCTAAAATTTTGAGCCGTAATATTAAAATCAAAAGAAAGAACATTACATAGCAGCCTTTCATAACCAGATGGTTTGTCTTTGATGATACAAATGTAATCGGAAGCCTTGGTGGTCTTTCCTTTATCTTCACGGATCACATGAAGATGAGAATGCTCCCGGTACCATTCCATATAGCCTGGATGTACATCATCACCTCGGTTGACATGTCTCCTATCGTTAATCAAGTATTGCATCATGTTACTCCAATCTTCAACGGATGGGTTACCAGAGTAAACTACTGTGATAGAGTCCTTACCACATATACAATTCTCCACGTCCAATTTGAACTTTCCATACATGTGACTCCAAGGTTCTTCTTGTACATAACTGAGTTGACGCATCACCCTTGAGGCATTCTACATACTATATCTTGTGTGGTGCCACAATGGTCCATAATAAGACGACAACTCATACCTTCCCATAAGGGTCCATAATAAATCAATTGCTGCTCCTTAGACCTTAAACGGTTGTTGTCGAAGATGTATTTTGTTCCTATGGGTGTTCCTTTCTGCCATATCGGGTTCTTTTTGGTCAAATCGAGGAACGGGAAGTGGTCATAGATCCATGTCTAGTATACGTATTAAAACAAGTATAAAAAGTTGATTCTTAAATAGAGAAAAAAATAAATAACAATCAAAGCATAGATAGAGTTACCAAAATACCTATAGTAGACTCACATTCCCGACAATTTGGTTAGTTGCTTCCTTTGATGCCTTTCTTAACTCTTCCATCAAGAACGCATGGCATGCGGTGCCCCACGAGTAATCACGAACTTTATTGAGATGATGCAATAGTTATAGAAGGTTAGCGTCGATCTGGTTGCCACTACAATTGGGGAAAATGGCACATTCCAATACACAGAGGAGATATGCAGTGGCTGCAGCATTTCATTTCATCGTCGCTAAACTCTGGATTCTTTTCTTCTTTATCCTTGGTGCCTTTGAACATATTCATCAAGTGGACCATGCTGAATTGTCTAGTTTTGTAACGAAAGCACCGGTTGAACTCAATATCGGATGTCGCTCGATCCCAACCAAGGCACTTCTGAGTGTAAAAATAAAGCTTCTCCCAGCTTAATTGCTTTACGTAATCAAACTTGACGGTTTTACCATGGTCAACGAGACTAAGAATCTGCACCACATCATCTGGGGTGATCGTCATCTCTCCATACGGCATATGGAAGGTGTCAGTCTCAGGATACATTCTATCTAGGAAGGCTGATATCGACACCCGGTCATGCTCTAAAACTGAATTCTCGACAACAGTAGATAACCCCGAGTCATAAATAATTTGGTTGGACCTTTCACACTCACCATCTAACAACCAGTCTTTCATTTTTCTTGGTGCAGCTATAGGTTTGAGTAGATGAACCTCATGAGAATGGTCCTAATATACACGACGAATTATAAAATAATTAGAATAGACGTTAACACTTCTACGAATAAAAAGACAATAGCTTAAGAATGGCGTTTTGTAATTATTACCTCAGTTGAATAAATTTATTTTTTCCATGAGTCTTTGTATCCAAATAACAGATTTCCTCCATCTCTTGGTAACCCAGGGATTTGGCCTGCTTCAATACCCTTCATTTTCAAAGAGGTGGGGACTTGGTGTCCTTTTTTTTTTCATAATTACCTTCTTTGTACCTTGTCTTTCTCCTTGTGTAGCACTTGGTTCTCATTCTTCTTGGTTTCTAACTTGTGGAGAACTTGATTCTCCTTCTTCTTGGTTTCTAACTTGCGGAACACTTGGTTGAAAACTTGGTTGAGTTCCTTCGGTGATAGATATTCCGCTAGCGCTCTTTTCTCTTTTGCACTAACTGTTACTTTCTTACCCCTTCACGACGAGGCCCCGAAACAATTGTATTTTGGGCTTGCTTAGCTCGCATTTCCCTAAAAAACAAAATAAAAAACAATTAGCTCATAAGATACCGTTTAATCACTATATAATCGGTAGAAGACGTACATAAAAAACAATCGATTATTCATAATCGGTAGCTCGGGTCCTAGATTATCTCCCGATTGTGCAACAATTTTGAGTCATAAAACTATAAGCTATGGACACACATATTATCGGTAATCAAATAAACAAACTAACAAATGATTACAAAACAATCGGTAGCTCGGGTCCTAGATTATCTCCCGATTATGCATAAAAATTGGATCAGAAAACTCTAAGCTATGGACACACATATAATCGGTAGTCAAATAAATACAATAACAAACGATTATAAAACAATCAGAAGTCAAATACAAAACCTATCTACCAATTAGGTAAAGAGAAATCAAAGGTTTTAAAGAAAATATAATTGAGAGACAATAATCACACATAACTACCGATTATGATGTAGCCCTAACATTTTTTTCAATTTCAAAATATTTTAATCGGAAGTTAACAGCTACTACATATCTACTGATTGATTCAAAACTATATGCCTCTACATGAAACCATCTAATATAATCGGTAGTTAGATAAAAAAACTAACTATCGATTAAGCCTAGATTTTAGTACAGAAAGAAAATCGGTAGTTAATGACTAAATATAACTTCCGATTATAGTCGATGTGCTTGGGGAATGATGAATTCTTTCATAATCGGGAGTTAACAACTACTACATATTTACCGATTGATTCAAAACTATATTCTTCTACATCGAAACCATCTAATACAATCGGTAGTTAGATAAAAAAAAAAAACTACCGATTAAGCCTAATTTTGATACAGAAAGAAAACAACTAGACCTAACCTGTAGTCAATGACTAAACCTAACTACCGATTAAAGTCGATGTTCTTAAGGAATGATGAATTCTGTCATAATCGGAAGTTTAAACCTATACGAAACTACCGATTCTGGGTAAAAACCGAAAATCCTAGAAATTATAGTGACGATTTCAATCAATTGAAGCAAAATAAACCCAAATAGTGGTATACCCTTACCTAATTGGGGCCATCATACACTGCTGGAGACTTCAATTGTCAGAATCAGTCTCCATATCTAGATCATCATCTTTGTGTTCTTCGTGCTCTTCACTATGTTCTTCAACAATCTCTCTGTTTCTTAATCTCTCCACAAAATTTGGCCGGTTACTATTATCAGATTGACGGCTTGTTTGTTTCTGTCGAGCCATCTTTATATCAAAATATCGACGATGATTTGGTACGACGATACGATGATTTGGTTTTAAAAATTTTACGAGGGAATTTTTTTCTCACAATCGGTAGTCAAGAGGAAGAGAAGAAAAAGAGTTAGATTTTTCTCACAATCGGTAGTAAATAGGAAGAGAAGAAGAAAAGTTAAAATTAACTGAAATAAGTTTAGGTTTTACACTTTTATTAATAAAAGGGTATATAAGTATTCTTATTTGCCATTAGGACATCACATAGCCACATCTATAGGATGAGTATAAATAAATCGCCCTAAATTTTTTTTGAATCGTCCTAAAAAACATCAAGAAAAAAGAAAAACAACAACGGAAGAAAGAAAAGAAACGTGAGCTTAATTATGGAGATGCAACTCCAGCTCGAGAATTAGGACAATGCAAGAAAGGAGCTGTGAAGATGTCCACCAATTCTGGCCGGCATTACCAGTAGCAGTGATTTTAATATGTCAAGAATATCTATGTATCCATGATTACCATTAGTTGATGAATCTCCTTCCTAATTTTTGCTTCAATTTTAACTGGCAGATGGTGGGGGGAGACATGGAGTCCACATTTTTCTTTGATTCCTTACGGCCGGACCATTTAAGGAAATACTACTAGCATATAACATTACTATATATGCCACTGCCAAAACCAGCACCTACTTACCCTCACTGAGTCACTGCCATAGTGCCATGACCATCATCACATCTGGACCACCAACAGGAAAAAGGGAAAGCCTAAAAGGATGATCTCGAAAGTAGGCTATCAATTTCAAATTTGTCAGATATGATATACCTTTTGGAGTAGTAATCTAATCACCACAAATTATCAATTATTACTTTCCACACCTGCTTCCCAACTCCAAACTTTTACAGTTGGGTGTTGAATTGTCCCTCGACATCTTGATAAGGCAATATGTTATCTCGTGTGGAGTATCAGTGGATTGTCGTACTCCACAACAGTGCTCAATCAGTCTGTTGTTAGAATTTGGGATATCCAAGTAAGACACCATAACTTGCAACTAATTCGGCAACTGGAGTATCACGATTTGCGAAAATAGCATCATTGTTTTTAGAACTTCTTTCGCCAGTGAAGTAGTAGAACTTCCTACCATAAAAAAATTATGAGACGCTGGTAAAGGTGGGATACCCCTCACGGCTTCACCATGACCACCACCATCACCCCGGCCATTAATGTCCTTTTTTTTTGGTTTTGATCAGACAGCTGGGATTAAAGGTCCCCCACTGCCATTAATGTCCACTGTATCCAAAATCAACATCTCTATCTATATCTTTGGTTCCTTATGTACTGACCATATAACACCACTAACTGCCATTTGCCAAAACCAGCTCCTAGCTGCTTACCCTCACTGAGTCACTGCCATCACCATCATCAACTCATCACATCTGGACAACCAATTGGAAAAAAAAGGGAAAGCCTAAAACAATGGTTAGGGAATAAGGTTCTGCTCAGGTCAGCTACAACATTAGTCACAGGAAAGATGTCCTTACAAACTAAACATAAACATAATATGGGGCATTGCCCGAATTAAAACTACATGTTCTTGAAGTTCTTGCCTTTTTAGCCATCTTGTTCGCTACTCCATTACCTTCTCGTCTGATGAAAATGCTATAAAAGCTTTCCAACTGCCGCGCCATGCATAGAGCTTCGTCCAAAATGTGTTTGCAAGCCCATTCGACTTCGACCTTCTTGTTTGCTAAATATGCTACTTCATTATTATTATCACCCTCCAGGAGTGCAGCTTTACATATAAAGCTCGAGATTATCTAATCTTGGTGTAGGAATAACAACAAGGGGAGTCGTTTTTTTTTAAGGAGATACCAAATGTTTCCTTAAAATCGGGTTTTGTATCTTTAGGTAATCGCCAGTTGAACGAGTGCAAAAGAGAGGCTAATACGTATGGCAACATTCTTTTTGCTAAAGGAATTCCAGCACAAATTCTTCTCCCAGATCCAAATGGAATATAACTGAAATCATTACCATTGTAATCGAACTTGTTGACATCTTGGTTAGTTAAAAATCTTTCGGGATGAAACTTTAATGGATCGTCCCAAACTTCTGGGTCACGATGTATTGAACACACGTTACATATTACTGGGACACCTTTAGGGATAATATAACCACCAATTTTACTAGAAGAACTTGGAGAATGAGGAATTAAAAGGGGTGCAATTAGGTGTAACCTTCGTGTTTCTTTCACTACTGCATCTAAGTAATGGAGCTTTGATAAATGAGATTCTTCCACCAAGCTGTTAATTCCTACTACTTGATCTAACTCTTCTTGTACTCGTTTCATAATCTCTGGATGCTGCATCATTTCTGCCATCACCCACTCTAGGGTTGTGGATGTTGCATCAATACCAGCCATAACAATGTCCTGCGACATTTAATAAGATGGTCATAGAATGGATTAGGCAAATGCAACTGGTGAAAAGAGCAAGAGTATACATATGTACCATGATCAAGGCCTTAAACTAGGTCCTAGTTATTTGCCTTTCAGCATCCTTTTGTTCCATGAGCTCTAAAAGAATTTGCACAAAATCCTTCCTCTTCTCTTTGCTTTGGAAAGTCTGAAGTTGGTCCTTTTCCTTTAGTTTCTCCCTATGTTCAACAACTGAACCGATTTTCCGGTCTAACCACGCAAAGTGAGCTGCTGTTTGACGTTCGATTCCTTCGATATCGAAGCATCTAAGAACGAGAAAGAAGTCTGAAACATTAGGTTTGCTGAGCAGTTTATTCAGCTTAATGATCACCTTCCGAAACTCAAGAGCATCAACCCTGGACCTCTCTTCTCCTTGAACTGTACCACCCCATGTACCACCCCATAACATTCCCGTAATCACGTTAAGAATTGTTATAAAAACTTCTTCACCAAAATTTACTGGCGCATAAATCTTCAATCTGTATATTTCAACAACTGTTTTCCGAATTTCTTCTCTGCGTAAACCATAGCACGATTAAGACTTATTTTACTCAGCAGTTCATGAGCGAGGACTTTTCGAAGTTTTCTCCATTTTGAGTTACTTGGACTCCATGCAATATCCGAACCACCATAAGTTGAAACTAATGCGGCAATGGGCATATCGCGGTTAGCAAAAATTGAATCATTGTCTTTTAGGACTTTTTTCGTTAGTGAAATAGAACTTACAACAACAAAATCTATGCTCCCGATTCAAACTTTGATAACTGGACCATAGGCTTCAGCTACTCTCCCAAAGTAAATATGAAGATCACTGCCACAAGAAAGAAGACTGCCAATTAGGGGTAACCCCCGAGGCCCCGGTGGCAACTGTAATTCTTCATTTCTTTTCTCCTGTCCAGTTCGAAATATGTGCCAGCAAGAAATTACAATAATCAGCACAGCACTTGCAATAGCGAATGTGATTGAGTTTTCGCCGTTGACGTAACCACCTTCCTTCCTGCAACACCATGTATATCCCAATTCTTTCGCTACACTTGCGATAGCCGATATTTTCTTAATTATATTTGTACCTAAACTATCTTGGAGACGAAAATTTTCAGTAATAGGAGGAATAGTTCCAATGAAAATTTAGTCATCAGGGACCAAATTTATCCAAAAATGGAAATGGCTTTTCACCCTGTAGGGGATGAAAGATTCTAACCATACCAGATATTATTCAACTTTTCTTTTTCGAACGAATTTCTTTTTTTCAATGTTTGATAGGATCAAAGTGTATATTGATTGCCAGTTTACCACTAGCTTGAAATAAAGTCTATTAAGTACATGTCGGACATTAGGTAGAAAAAAGGGAGGGATTTTGGTTTGAAAATACCATATTTTCCTTTAGCAACCATGGAATGGTCATAGTGAACAACAGGAAGAGGCGAAGAAGGTAAAGAAGTTGGAGAAGAAGAAGACAAAGGAAGAATAGAATTAGAAGAAAAAATTGAGGTAGTTACAGATGTCAGGAAACTCAGAGCAAATAGAGGAGCAAGGAAATGAGTTTCCATCAATACCATGCCTTGAGATGTACACCCTGCCAGCAGAGACATCCAAGCACTTAGCCTTTATGAGAACCAATACAGCCAATAAAGATAAACTGCTTACTTCTAGGTACTAACTTCTTGGTGGTACAAGGCTTGGGCCATGGGGTGAGAAAAACATCTATCCAAGAGAATCACAAAGATCAGTCAGCACTAGAAATGTTCTACCAATCTGTATGCGTTTCGATTCAGCTGCCCCATTTTGCTCAGGGGTATGACAGGACAATTCATGAATAAAACCAAAAGAAGAAGTAAGAATCTTCAATTCCTAGTTAACAAATCCACCACCATCAGTTTTGATGTTAGGATTCTAGCGCCAAATTGATTCTCCGCTAAAGTCATGAAGTTAACAAGTATAGCATTGAAATCAGACTCGATGTTAATAGTTTCATTGGTCTTCAAGAATACTTCTTAAGACTTCAACACTAAGACTGTTTACAAATATACCAAACTTGGACACTACATAACTTGTTATAACTAGTAACGACTCACGGTTACAGAGGAAACCAAAAGATGTAAATTGAAAGGTAAAGCTCACTTATTATGCCCACTATCTGTCTCGCGACCCATTTCCTCTGAAGCATCTTGGAAGCGTTGATCGTCAATTTGAAGCTGTTACATATAAAAAGAATATAAATCACCAAGGAAGAAACTAAAAAAAAGGGAACGGAATGTTTATAAGAGAATGTTATTCATAGTACAGAAAATATACACATGATATCTATCTGCATAACAGCTCATACAAAATCATATATACTGCAAGAAAAAAAGGAACATCATGCCCTTCTTTGCAAGGTAAAACCAGCCAGGAATTTTTTATAAGCCATGCAGTCAAGTTTTGTGGTCACCATTAATGACAGTGGATGGGCTGCCCAAGCAATGCATTCAACATCACTTCAACCTTCTAACGTGTGAAGTCAGAATCGTAACTTAGGGGGGCCCAAACTAGTCCCTCGTCGAACTACCCAACTTCTCACTACAAGCATTATTTAGCACATACTAATTAAGTTGATTCAATTACAACATAATGAGTACCAAGTAAACAACTTCAGAACTGAAACTTATATCAGTTGCACACACAATTTGTACGCCATCTTGCTTACACCATGAAGGCATTCAAAGTGCAGACTGAACTAAATGTGAGAATAAAAAGAAAGTTCCTAACAATCACTGCTAATGCGAGTCTTTTCAACTATTTTGACCAGATAATACTGATTTCGATCTGCCTAATGCTAATCTTCTCATCTATTTTGAGCAGATAATACTGATATCTGATCAACCATGAATGACCAATTCTATATTTAGTATGGTTTGGCAATAACAGGAGGTAGACCCCACTCGGAAGGCCCTTGTACTTCAATTCTCGCTCCACCAGGTATCCTCCAATCAAGTTTGACAACTTAAATTGGTTAACGTGTTTCGCAATGACACCATCACCATGTTAGTGAATTGTACAGTCATATTTAAACTGACAGGTGGAAAAAAAATGTGAAAGTGGACATCAGTCTTAATCTCTTCTGATCATCTTTAACCCTGCCTAAAACTCATTTGCTTCTTGTTTGGTACGCACTGTTGTGTGCAAATTATTTTAGATAGTCTTTTATACTTAAAAATAAAATGATTTTCTAATATAGATAGACAAAAAACTCACTACTGTATTGCTATGAGTTATAAGAACTCTGTCCGGAACCAGAATTTACCATCTACCTTTATTGACTTATTTACCATAGATAAAATGCTTGACATATAAGTTTCTGAGAATTTTGTCCCTGATTCCACGAATAATTTGCAATTCCACCTTCTAAACTGTTATAATATGACAAAATAAGCATCCAAACAGGTACTGTTATTTGGCAATATGTTCGCCCACAAGAGCATCATCCATTCTCAACCAGTATTTGACGCATTCAGTAATTTCGCCCCTGACTCTATGTACAATTTGTTGTACGCATTCGATACTATAATGGAACGAAATGGATCTATGTTCATGATGAAAAACAGCAGAACAATACAGAAGAGAGGAAGTGGTAAGTCTTCCCATCAACAGTTTAACAAGCACATAAAGATTCTGTAGGATTTCAATATGAAGGGTGCAAACATTGCAAGAGACGGAATTGGATAACAACATACATGTACAAAAATAATTTCATTTCCGCAACCTACATCTCTTCCCATCAATCACAATATAGATATATACAAGTAAAAGTTCAAGCATGATGATGAGCATTCACAGCACACATACCTCGAGCACCGAACGAGACAGCTCATGCTCACCATTTGAGAAACCAATAGGATTTTCAGGATCTTCACAATCACCACCTGATAGAAAAAGAGATCTACATAAGAATGGAAAGCAAAAAAAATAACAGGTAGACAAATACTAGTAGTAAATACAAATGAGTTTTGACTTTACCGTCGTCTTCTTCAATCTGGTCAGCATTGAAAACAAAATTAGGTTCGTCCTCTGGTTCTGCTCAGTTACAAAAGAGACCAGAGTAAAACACAAAGCTCAACTTAATAATGGACATCAACATATTAAAATAAATAAAAAATAATAGTAATAACCTGCGTCGGGGTCAGGGTTTAGTTCGGCACATTGACAGAAGATGTCAAACAAATCATCCACTACCGACAAAGAAAGTTAAGGACCACCAGAAGAGTATTATATATCATATGTCACCGCTAAAACCATGCCAACAGGACATCACGAGATCCACCAAGAAAAATACAGAAAGATAAATCAGGTAACTATTAGAATTTTAGGTTGTAAATATTTAATAGCAAAGGATACACTGAGTAGGATCTGAAGGAATGAGCCTCATTTCTTCAATCTCAGATATGTCTAATGACTGAATACTATCTGAATCTGACTGCTCTTGTCCAGTTGTTGAAGTCTCAATCTTGAGATAAATAAATAAAAGGAAACAAAAAATAATAAACTGATCAGTTAAGCTGCTAATAACAGATTTAGAATCATCGGGCGAAGTCAATATGAGAACACAAGGAGACAGATATATATTAATAAAAACTATGGAGAATGCATGATCTGTATAGTGGCGGTATAAATAACAAAAAGAAGCTAACTAGTTTCTTTTAAGAAGATGCGATGCAAAAATACAAGTAGATTATGCAACATTTGATGATAGAACGCTTAATCTGTAAATAATGAAGCCATGTACAGTTACATGTAGATTATGCAGCATTTCATGACAGAACGAAAAATCAGTAGCACAACCCATGTATAGTTACAAGTAGATCATGCACCATTTAATGCATTCACACAAACAAAATCGCACAAATCCCATAAGCAACCAACCTAAACTAAATTGTGCACATGTAATTTAACAAAATCTCCATTTAGCTTCTCATTTTACCCAAACGAAAACAAACAAAAAATTTACCAAACCCTAGAAACATTAAATATTACCTGAGCATAAATACAAGGCAATGCATAAGCCTCAGGGTCTGTAGAAACGGCATGTAGAGAAATTGATAGGAAATCAACTACATAACCCAATTCCCTCTCTACGTCACTCAGCCAAATAACTCGTCTGCATTACAAAAAAAATAAAAAATTAGATGTAAGAAAAAAAAAACAGAAAAATTATTTTTGGGAAAAAAACAATAGGAATGAGAAATAATAACAATAATAATTACTTGGTGGTTATGTAAAGAGTTCCAGGAGATTCAGGAGGTCGATTTGCAAGAACAATGGCTACTAAGGGTTGGATATGCATCAATTCTTCACCATTCTCAACATCCAAAAGTGGTTCTCCAGCACCATCTCCGATTCTATCTGTGAAATTTCTTATTCCAAGTGAAACCATGATGAAATCGCTCGCTTTTGTTTTGTCTAGTTAGGGTTTAGAGCGCCAATATGTTTCTTTCGGTGTACAGGGAATGAAGATGGTAACATATACTTTATATTGATTATGATGTGCCTCTGTTGTAAAAGGAGTTGTTCAACCGCATGGTTAATATGTCATGATAACCATTAGATTTCATCTACTTTCATTGGATGCTGCTTGGGAAATTGGTGAAAAAGTACAAAATTATCCTTGGGTTGCCAGGGGACCTTTAAAAGATTTTCCGGGATAGGCACGTCAAGGAAAGGAGTATGTCTCCTTCCCGAAGTTGGCCGGATTCCTCTTAGAGCATGGGTTATGGGATAGAACATTCTAACCTTTTTAAAACTGATGACTTGGACTTTGTCGAATTCCCGTTAGAATAAGGATTATGGGACAGAGTATTTTATCCCTTTTAAAATGGATAAGAGATTAGATAAAGGTAGTAACAAGTATTGTCACCTTGATGTTTTACACCGCTTTATGTTTTTATTTTGATCGATAAGCAATAGCAATAGCAATATTGATACATTATATCTCTTTATAACTTGTCACCATAGGTAAAAATAATTTGTAAGCTCTGAAAATTCCTTTGAAATCCAAAAAACTCCAAAGAAGTTGTGATTCAAGATCGTAAGACTTTATTCAAGTAAAGTTTTCTCAATAAGAATCAAGATTTGATAACCTTGGAGTAGCAATAGCAACAAGAGGTGTTGCTTTCTTCAAAACAATGCCAAACTTCTCCGTAAGATCAAGTTTTTCCCCTTCGAGTAATTTCTAATCAAATAAATACATAAGATAAGCTAATACGTAGACCAATATTCTTTCGGCAAGAGGAGTTCCTGCATAAATTTTCCTCCCAGACCCAATGGGAATATAGACAAAATTGTTACTTGTGTAACCATATTTCTTGAGATTATCATCACTACTCAAGAACCTCTCTGGCTGAAACACTAGAGGATTGTTCCAAGCTTTCGAGTCTATATGAGTAACCCATACATTAACAAACACTCTGTTGTCCTCGGGAATAACGTATCCACCAATTATTGCAGATGTAATAGCACGATGTGGAGTCATCAATGGTCCTGCAAGATGCAAACTTAAGGTCTCCTTCACCACGGCTTCCAAGTAAGGAAACTGGTTTATATGAGACTCTTCTACCATGTTATTTTTTCCTACTACTTCATCTAACTCCTCTTGAGCCTTTCTCATAACTTCTAGATTCTTGATCACTTTTGACATTTCCCATTCTAATGTCATTGCCGATATGTCAGTCCCAGCTATTACAACATCCTGAATAGCATATTTATATATGATTACATGATTTAGTTTCAAATTAGGCAAAGAATGTGTGAACTAATATCATTCTATTTGTAGCTTCAAATGGATTATTAAAAAAATACCTCATTTCACAGAATAAAAGCAATATCTAAGAATAGATGAAGAATTACATACCTGGAGCAAGGCCTTCAGCTGAGTCATAGTTACTTGTGTTTTGAGATCATGTTTCTTCGTGAGCTCCAATAGAAACTGTAAAAAGTCTTTACTGCTTCTTTGTTTCTGTCCATTATTCTACTTATCTAATTTCAAGTGTTGATCAATGACCGAATCAAACATCCGATCCATCTCACCAAAAATCTTCCAGGACTTCTTATCGATTCCTTGTATGTCAAATCTTGTAAAAATTGGAAAAAATATATAAAATATTGGGTTTGAGGCCTAACTCAATCATCTCATTAAACAACTGCCGAAACTGAATCCCAACACGAATTCTCGCGTCCCCTTGAATTGTGATACCCCATAACATGTTCAATATTACATCGAGAGTTGCTACAAACACTTCTTCACCAATATTTATGGGCGTACCAATCATGTCGTAAACATCTTTCACCATCCGTCTAATCTCAGATCGGCGTAGGGTATAAGAAGAATCAAGACTTGTGTTACTCAATATTTCATGAGTCAATGTCTTCCAAAGCTTTCTCTACTCTTGATCATTTTGACCCTATATAATATCTTTTCCACCGTATGACAAGTCAATGCTGATATCGGTATATGCCTGCCGGAAAAGTTAACATCTTGGTCTCTAAGAACTTCTTTTGTTGAAAAAGAAGAATTCAACACAATAACACGGATCCTACCAAGCTAAAGGTTGATAATTGGACCATATATTTTAGATAATTTTGTAAAGTACATTGGAGATCACAGATCAGGTTCTATGGAAAGAAGATTTCCAACTAAAGGTAACCCTCGAGGACCAGGTGGAAATCGTAAATCTCTGTTGTTCCTTCTCTGCAATCTCCTACCAATAACTATAAAAATATAAGTTACTAGCACCAAACTACCACAGAGACTCTAGTGTTGATTTTTGTTTCACCATTTGTGACGTCTTCGACCCACCACCACCACCATGACCAATCTGAAATCTGCGAAATCATTTAAAATGAACCTGCAAGTATCTACCAGCCTAAACTATTTCCATAGAGAAAAATTGTGAAAAGGCTGGGTAGTTAACATAAAGAGAATGAACTGAATATAAATATGTATGTAAACTACCACCTACTATTAAGATATCTAAAATAAAACGTGTGGAATCAGATCGAGATTCATGAAGGTTTTGTTCTAATGGGTTTTTTGGGATAAAATACCAAAGTTGACTGATTTTTTAAGTAAAATCATCGAAAAATTTCTCTGTCAGACAGACTGCCATTATTCCAAGTCTTGATTATTTGGAGGGAATGTTTCACCATCTTCTTTCCTCTTTTAAGTAATCGTATTTTATATCCTATTCGAATGTTTTAGAACGTGGAATTACCCAAAGAACGGTTGTATATTCGTTGGTTATCATGTTCATATTTTTGATTCTATTCTATAGAGTTTTGATTATCAGATTAATGGTTCAGTTTCTACACTAGTTACTACTAATTACAATCAGTAAGTAACAGATACGAAACACAGATAAAGAGAAAGATGGACATGTTTTATATGTCGGTTAGAACATTCAACAAACACAAAATTAGTATGAAATCAAACATATCCAATTCCAAACCAGCCGCAATAGATGAAATTATCATAAATGAAAATCAAATTAAAAGGGGAAACATATCAAAATACCCGTTATTATGGTAATGGCCACGAATTCTTGTTACCGTTATAACATTCTCACTCCCTCTTTAACACATTAGGTAATCCAACCCTTGCTAAAATGTTTCTCCTAAAACCCAATGGACAGAATAAGACTCGAGAAGCAGCGGTGTAAAATAGTGTCATTCTAACATTGTCTCCCTCTTAAATCAACTGCAATGTCATGATAATTCATTTATGTTTTCGCATAAAGTTCAGGATATAAAAATCTAGGAGTAGGTAAACCCACACGTGGTGTTGCTTTCCTCGAAACAATACCAAACTTCCCTGTGAGATTGAGTTTTGTACCTTCAGGTAGCCGCCAGTCGAACGAGTGCAACAGCGTAGCTGATAAGTATGTTACCATTCTTTCTGCAAGAGAAATTCCAACACAGACACTCCTCCCAGACCCAAATGAAAGATAGTTGAAGTTATTTCCTCTGTTAAGAAGCTCCCGTGTAGAAACTCTGACGGATTGCTCCAAGTTTCCGCATCCATATGCATTCCCCACACATTGAAAATCACTTTAGAACCTTTAGGAATAGTGTACCCACCAATTGTGCAAGGCGAATCAGGGCAACGCCTAACCAACATTGCCACTGGCGAGTGTAATCGAAGGGTTTTTCTCACTACTGCATCCAAATAAGGCAACTTGAAGAAAGATAGTTTCTTAACATTTATTCTATTTTTAATTCTTGTATATTATAAGGTTCTTTTCTTCTAATATAAAACCATTCAAGAATTACTAATCAAATCCAGATTCGACAGAAAACTTCAAATGTGATTTAGCTAGTAAAACTCTTATTATCGATATAAATCTTGCTTATAAGTTTTCCTCAAGAATTTATCTTAGACTTTGATCTAGATTTATATTCGATAGAATAGTCATGTTACTTGTTTTTCATTTATGCTCAAACAGTCATGTTACTTGTTTTTCTTTTACCACCGCTTGTCGTTGATTTTTCATGTTTATTGTTGTTGAGTGGAAGGAAAATATATCAAAACTAATTGAAGAAATAGTGTGAAAATGGTGGTTGTATAGGTTTTAGACACAAAATGACCACTGCCAATGGTCATACAATGGAAACCATTCATTTAAAAGCCACTAGGGTCATAACATGTGTCTTTTTTATTTTGGAGTTGCTGGAAGAAGGTAAATAGGGGTGATGTCAAAATGTAATGCGAGGGTAAATTAGTACATATTTTGGGATTTTGTGCATTGTATGTGACACATAAAGTTAATGACAAAAATTGAAGGAAATCCAAAGTAGGAATAAAGTCAATATTATTGGAAATAGCAGAGGTAACTCTAAATTGTCTTTTCCAACTAAGGGTAAGGTCAAAATGTCTTTTTTTTTTTAATATAGAATTAATGAATTAAATACGTCGACGGTTTGTTGTTTAACAAGTATTTCACATTAGTGTTTTACACCATTTTTTTTATTTTCATTGATAAGAAATATTGATACATTATATCTCTTTACAATTTGTCACCGCAGGCAAAAACAATTTGTAAGCTCCGAAAATTTCTTTGAAATCCCAAAAATTCCAGAGAAGTTGTGATTTAAGACCTTAAAGTTTATTCAAGTAAATTTTTCTCAATAAAAATCAAGATTTGATAACCTTGGAGTAGGAATAGCAACAAGAGGTGTTGCTTTCTTTAAAACAATCCCAAACTTATCTGTAAGATCAAGGTTTTCCCTCTCAGGTAATTTCCAATCAAATGAATGCAGAAGATAAGCTAATACGTAGACCAAAATTCTTTCGACAAGAGGAGTTCCCGCACAAATTCTCCTCCCAGAACCAAATGGAATATAGTCAAAATTATTACATGTGTAACCATATTTCTTGAGATTATCATCACTCCTCAAGAACCTCTCCGGATGAAACGCTAGCGGATTGTTTTAAGCTTCAGAGTCTTTATGAATAGCCCATACATTAAAAAACACTTTGCTGCCCTCAGGAATAGCGTATACACCAACTATTGCAGATGTAATAAAGCGATGTGGAATCATTAATGGTGCTGCAGGATGCAACCTTAAAGTTTCTTTCACTACTGCTTCCAAGTAAGGAAAATGTTTCATATGAGACTCTTCTACCATGTTATTTTTGCCTACTACTTCATATAACTCCTCTTGAGATTTCCTCATGACTTCTGGATTCTTGATCACTTCTGACATTTCCAATTCTAATGTCATTGTCGATGTGTCAGTCCCCACTACAACAACATCATGCATATTTATGTATGATTACATGATTTAGTTTCAAATTGGAAAAAAGATGTGTGTACCAATGTTATTCTAGTTGTAGCTTCAAATGGATTATTAGGACTTAGTCCGACCTTAATAACTGATATATTGCTCAAATAAAAAGTAATATCAAAGAATAAACAAAGAATTACGTACCAAAAGCAAGGCCTTGAGCTGAGTCATTATTACTTGTTTATAAAATCATGCTGCTTTGTGATCTCCAATAAAAACTGCAAAAAGTCTTTTCCACTTATCTGATTTTGCCTATTATTCTCCTTATTTAATTTTAAGTGTTGATCAATGACCGAATCAAACATCCGATCCATCTCATAAAAAATCTTCCATGACTTCTTCTCGATTCCATGTATGTCAAATCTTGTAAAAATTGGAAATAAATATGAAATATTGGGTTTGAGGTCTAACTCAATCATCTCATTAAACCACTGCCGAAACTGAATTCCAACATTAATCCTCTCGTCCCCTTGAATAGTACCACCCCATAACATGTTCAATACCACGTTAAAAGTGGTTACAAACACTTGTTCACCAAAATTTATGGGTGTACCAATCATACCATGAACATCTTTCACCATCCGTCTAATCTCAGATCGGCGTAGAGAATAAGAAGAATCAAGACTTGTGTTACTCAATAGTTCATGATTCAATATCTTCCGAAGCTTTCTCCACTCTTGATCAATTTGACCCCATATAATATCTTTCCCGTCATATGTGATAGTCAACGCTGATATCGGTATATACCTGCCGAAAAAGTTAGCATCTTGGTCTCTAAGGACTTCCTTTGCTACAGAAGAAGAATTCAACACAATAACGTGCATTCTACCAAGCTGAAGTTTAATAATTGGACCATATATTTTAGATAATTTTGCAAAGTATATATGGAGATCGGGTTCTAAGGAAAGAAGGCTTCCAACCAAAGGTAACCCTCTGGGGCCAGGTGGAAATCGTGTTTCTCCACTGTCCCTGCTCTGGAATCTCTTACCACTAACAATAAAAACATAAGTTACTAGCATCAACAGTACCACAGAGACTTCGGTATTGATTTTGTTTGCACCATTTGTGACGTCTTCGACCTACCGCCACCATGAAAAACCTGAAATCTGTGAAATCATCTAAAATGAATCTGCAAGTATAGACCAGCCTAAACTATTTCGATAGAGAGAATTACAGTGAGACTGGGTAAAGAACATAAAGATAATGAACTGAATATAAATATAAATATATATGTAAACTATCACCTACTACTAAAATATCTAAAAGAAGACGTGTAGGATGAGATCGAGATTCATGAATATTATGATTTGATGGGTTTTTGGGATAGAATACCAAAGTTGTCTAAAGTTATTAAGTACAATGGATGACAAATTTCTCTAGCAGGGTTGTCCACATGTTGATAATATGAAACTTGAAAGGGATGTTTCACCGACTTCTTTTCCTTTTTTAAGTTTATTATTCTTATCCTCTTATTATAATATTTTTGAACGTGGACTTACCCTGAGAGAACGATTGTATATTCCTTGGTTATCATGTTCACATTATTCATGATTTTCTATATAATATCGGGTTCAAATACGAAACTATTAAAAGAGGATAATTCAAATCCAATCAAGTGTTGGTGTTGAAATATAAGAACAGAACAAACAACATTTGGACTAGAATTTGCTAGTTTCCATTAGAGAACTGCATTACTTGGGTAAACTAAAAGATAAAGAGGTAAAAAAATGGTTAACCCGAGTTGTTATATACCATTATAACGACCATTTTTAAGGCATTGCTTAGGAAAGGCCTTGAGCCCTTGCAAATAAATTTCACCAAAAACTCAATGAACACGCACAGACTTATAAGATCACATTATCATTTGCACACCAAGCAACACAAAATCATTACCAAATGAATAGGTGGAATTTCCATACAAGACTCAAGAAGTAGTGGCGTAGATAGTGTCATCATAACAATGTCAATAGAATTCCCCTCTTAAAGTCAGCTACAATGTCATGGTATCATAGTAACAATGTCTTACGCATAAAGTTCAGGATTTGAAAATCTAGGAGTAGGCACGGCCGTAAGTGGTGTCGCTTTCCTAGAAATAATTCCTAACTTCCTTGTGAGATCAAGTTTTGTACCTTCAGGTAACCGCCAGTCGAACAATGCCACAACGTAGCTGATAAGTATGTTACCATTCTTTCTGCAAGAGAAATTATAACATAGACCCTCCTCCTAGACCCAAATGGAAGATAGTTGAAGTTATTTCCTCTGTAATCATATTTCTTCATATTATGAGGAATACTAATTAAGAACCTCTCGGGTAGAAAATCTGACGGATTGCTCCAAGCTTCCGCATCCATATGCATTCCCCACACATTGAAGATCACTTTAGCACCTTAGGATTAGTATATCCACCGATTGTGCAAGGTAAATCAGGGCAACGCCTAACCAACATTTCCGTTGGCGAGTATAATCGAAGGGTTTCTCTCACTACTGCATCCAAATAAGGCAGCTTGAAGATATGAGATTCTTCCACTATGTTGTTCATCCCTAATAATTCTTCTAACTCTGCTTGAGCCTTTTTCATCATGTCTGGATTCTGTATCATTTCAGATATCACCTATTCCACTGTAGTCGATGTTGTGTCTGTCCCCCCAACCGCAATATCCTGTATAAGCAAAGATCAAGACTGGTAAATAACTTGAGCAACAGTAACCAAAACTTGCTCTCAGCAAGCTAAATGGATTCTCACAGTAAGGTGTTGTTACAAAATTGGGATTTCAATATTAATCCAAGTTTCAGATACCACCATATCAAAGGCTAATTGGATCCCAAGCCAAGAATGGACCAAACAATTGGACCCCAAAATAAAAATTCAGAATGTTAAATTTCTTCTCAAGGTATGACGCAATCATGATTCTACTATGTACAGACGTTCGATAATCAATGCTAAACAAGTTTCTAGTAATCGTACAAAATATTTCATTATGCCATATTAAGTTTATGATAAAAAAAATGTAAAGTAAGTGAAATGGTTAAAGAGGACGAAAAAGCAACACCATGAACAATTCTTTCATCTGAGTCATGGTAATTTGTGTTTTAGGATCCTGCTTTTCCATGAGCTCCAAAAGAAATTGCAAAAAGTCCTTGCTTTCTTTATGTTCTTCCTGGGTCCTTTCTAATTTCATATGTTGATCAATTATAGAAGCAAAGATTTTGTCCATCCATGATAATAATGCCTTTGGTTTTTTGTCAATACCTTGTATGTCGAACCACTCAAGAAATGGAAAAAAATCTGAAACATTAGGATGGTGTAATGACCCGACCTTCCACCGATACTGTCCCCACTTAGCCACTGCGGTCATCCGGCAGTGTGGGGTTTTCTACGGGCACCGCTGCGGTCATCCAGCAACAGCTTCCCGGGAGGTCACCCATCCCTGGATTGCTCCCTCCTGAGCACGCTTAACTGCAGAGCTTTTTGCCAACTCTGATCCAGTTGTGCTGAAAAGGCCTCGGTGTTAGGAAAGGACAAACCATTACCTATATTCCATTCGGCGAACCCTACCTGCCGAATTGGGGTATTACAATACCACCACCTTAAATTGGAGTCGTCCTCGGCTCCGGAATATATTCAATCCCAGATCTCCGACGTTCCCTACCACCTATGAGACCAATACCTGGAACACCCTGTCCAGCGTACTCTCTCACCCTTGGAAGGTGACCCGTCATCGGCTCTGATACCACTTTGTAACGCCCCACCTCA
Source organism: Papaver californicum (assembly GCA_023531435.1). Classification (NCBI taxonomy): domain Eukaryota; kingdom Viridiplantae; phylum Streptophyta; class Magnoliopsida; order Ranunculales; family Papaveraceae; genus Papaver; species Papaver californicum. The sequence goes on from JAJJMC010019566.1 coordinate 2,364,426, forward strand.
TAATTCTAGGTCGGCAACCCTAAAATAGAAGTGTGGCATACTCATGGAACACTTTACACACTCAAACCTTCAAGCCAACAAATGGAGATCCGGCTATCGTGTGGTGCTCTTGAAAATAATAGGTTTTTGAAAAAATCTTATTTAAAAGTGACGAGAGTTATAAAAGATCTTTAAAACAAAAGTCTATCTTCGACACGCATGTCGGTTATATAAATTAAACGATAAGAATCTTACTTAAAATAAAGAAATCTAGACTTAAAAACAAACTATAAAACATTTGGCTGTTTAAGCACCTTGAAGACAAAGATGATGTAGCTTTCCGAAACTAAAAGTCGTTCTACTAGTTAGGTTGCTCCGTGGACACCGTTCCATGAAAAATAATAGTAAGTTGGGTCAGACCCCAACTTAAAGTAGGCTTTCACACCCTTATAAAACTTACAAATAACCTAGCAAACCCATGAAATGGCGACAAAATACGAAAATGGTTTATATGAGTATCTCTTGGTAAAATAATAGATTCGACGACTAAAAATAGTTACAGAACCTCATACTATGCATAAGACACGGAGACACCAAAAAAATAGAGGTTAACATGTAGTAATAAAACAGATTTCCCACCTACAGAATTAATCGACATCTCCTCTCTATAATTTCAATCTCTAACCGTACTATGACACGTATCAACTCTTGTGTAGTCCACTTAATTCCTAACCGTGCGTCAAAAAATAAGTGTTGTCGATCTCATTCAAGATAATAGATTCATATCTTCTAGGCGACCCCTCGGTCATCTCCCAACAACATCTGGGATTCGAGCCAACTACGAGTCTCAAACAGATGAAATACAAGCACAACAACCACTATTACTATCCAGTGATATCTTGTTGTCTAACTTTTACACTCAAAACTTCATCATCTATACCATGTGAGTATGTACAGGAGTCTACTGAACTCTGTCACAGTATAACACAACTAATCCTACTCAAATCCGAAAATCATCTCATTCCAACGGTTTATTACCGAATTATACACATTACAACGTGACTGCTTTCAGCATCAACACACAGAATTCAGTCACAGTTCTCTTATGATTTGAGGTACCTAAAATGCTCAGATCTTCATAAAATTTCTACAGTAGGTTAACTATATGTATACCAACATCATAATGAAATTTTAGCTCAATCCAACGTTTAATTACAGAGTTATACACATTACAACATGACTGCTTCCAGCATCAACACACAGGATTCAGTCATGATTCTCTTATTATTTTAGGTACCTAACATGCTCAAATATTAATGAAATTTCTACAGTAGGTTACCTATGTATATACAAACATCATACTAAAATTTTAGCTCAATCCAACGGTTTATTACAGAGTTATATACATTACAACATGACTGCTTCTAGCATCAACACTCAGGATTCAGTCACGATTCTCTTATTATTTGAGGTACCTAAAATATTCAGATCTTCATGAAATTTCTACAGTATATTACCTATATATATAAAAACATTGTACTAAAATTTTAGTTTAATCCGATATACGGATATTGAGAAATCATACAAACAGTTGAGTGTTCAGAGTCTGAATTCAGCATATTGCAGTCTCAGTTTATTCAATCTTTGCAGTAGTAAATTGAACCCGATCCTCATGAAATTCTTACGGTAGATTTATAACTCATAGTAACACAATATATTCAAATTTCATAACAATCTAACAGTTTAATAAAAAGATGCACACATTACAGGATGACTGTTTAGATTTGTTAAATCAATTTGAAATGAGTATAAGAGATAGAAAACCTACCTGGTATGTGAAGCAAGGAAACAAAACCAACCCCTTTTATTCTCTAATGGCTGAAACTCTTTTCTTCTCTATTTTGTGTGCATTTTTTCTATTTTATGTTCTTCCAAAAATAAAACACCAACAAAACCCTAACTAGTCTTCCTAAAACTACTCAAACTTTTCTCCCCCACGTAGTGTTAAACTATCTCACAAATAACTAACCTAAGCCTAATACTAGAGGGCATGCAGTTCTAGGATAAGGGGTTTTACAATCTTCCCCCCTAAAAAGAAAAGTTTTCGTCCTCGAAATGAAATCGTACTTACCAAATTGTTGAAGAATTCAGGGTAACGAGTCACCATGTCCTCCTCACGTTCCCAGGTGACTTCGTTGTCATTGTGATGGTGCCACTGAACTTTAACCATAGGAATGGTCTTCCTTCAAAGGACATGCTCTCGGCGATCAATGATTCTATACGGCTTTTCTTCATAAGATACATCCTTCTGTTCCAGATCCTGATAGTCTATTACTGAGTGTTGATCTGCGTCCCGCACATTCTTTCGAAGCATAGATACGTGAAAAACATTATGAACCCCAACTAGCACTTCTGGTAGAGCGAGACGATAAGCCACCTTCCAATCCTTTCCACAATAAGAAATGGTCCTATAAAACGAGGAGCAAGTTTTCCTTTTTTACCAAAACGTAACACACCCTTCATGGGTGAAACTTTGAGAAGCACTAGGTCTCCAACTTCATATTCCCGGTCCTGGCGTCTCTTGTCCGCATAACTCTTTTGTCTACTCTGTGTTGTGCGCAATCTTTCTCTAATTAGTGCAATCTTTTCGGACATCTCACGAATAATTTCTGGACCCGTGAGTTTGGATTCTCCAACTTCTGTCCAACATAAAGGTGAACGACAAGGTATGCCATACAACGCCTCAAACGAAGCCATGCCAATGCTAGAATGGTAACTATTGTTGTATGCAAACTCCACTAAAGGTAAGTGATTCATCCAACTACCTCCAAGATCAATAATAGTGCACCTCAACATATCCTCAAGTACTTGGTTCACATGTTCGGTTTGTCCGTCAGTTTGAGGATGAAATGTTGTGCTAAAGTTCAACGAAGACCCTAAAGACGTCTGAAAACTCTCCAAAACCGTGATGTAAAAGATGAATCTCTGTCAGAAACGATAGATACTGGGACACCATGAAGCTTAACTATCTCACCCATGTACAACTGAGCTAACTTGTCACCAGAATCGTTTTTCTTGACCGGTAAGAAATGAGCTGATTTTGTCAATCTATCTACTATCACCCAGATTGCGTTGTGACCCTTACTCGATCGTGGTAACCCAGTAATAAAATCCATGGATATGTTTTCCCACTTCCACTCCGGAATAGGTAAAGGCTGCAACTTACCAGTTGGGTTTTGGTGTTCGATCTTTACTTGCTGACAAGTCAGACACTTTCGGACGTGATCTGCTACATCACGCTTCATCCCAGACCACCAATATTGCCGCTTCAAATCCTTATACATCTTATTACCACCAGGATGTATAGTATACTTGCTTCGGTGTGCTTTATCTAAAATTGTTCGTCTCAAATCCTTAACATCTGGTACGTATAACCTTTCACGATACCTCAACCCATCATCTTGACCAACAACAAACCTCTTGTCCGTTATTTCCTGTATTTTCTCTAGTTGACTCTTGCACCACTCATCCTCATCTTGAGATTCCACAATACGACGCAATAAAGATGGACCGATAACCATACTACCAAAGAAAAAGTCTTGACCTTTGGTCGTACCCATGTAGAAATCAAAACAAGCAACCTCTTCTAACATACTCCAATATTGTACCATCAACGAAGCTACTATTTCCATTGGCTGTCGGCTCAGAGTATCAGCCACCACGTTAGCTTTCCCTGGATGATAATCCAACTTGAATTGTAATCTTTTATTAACTCCATCCATCTCCTCTGACGCATATTCAACTATTTCTGAGAGAATCGATACTTGAGACTCTTGTGGTCAGAAAAGAGATCAAACTTCTCACCATACAAATAATGTCTCCAAATCTTAAGCGCAAACACCACATCGGCCAACTCAAGGTCATGTGTAGGGTAGTTTCGCTCATGAGGTCTCAACTGTCGCGAAGCGTAGGAAACTACCCTGTCATTCTGCATCAACACACATCCCAACCCATGAATCGAAGCATCAGTAAAAATTACCTTCTTCACTCCACTCTCTGGAATGATCAAAACCGGTGCAGAAGTCAGCTTTCTTTTAAATTCACAAAAGCACGCTCACACTCAACACTCCACTTGAAAGGAACATCTTTCTTCGTCAGGTTCTTCAAGGGACCCGCCAGAACTGAAAATCCCTGAATAAACCTACGGTAATAACCAACCAACCCCAAGAATCTACGGATCTCAGTCACTATTCTGGGTTGCTTCCATTCTGATACGTCCTGAACCTTAAAGGGATCAACAGATATGCCAGAACCTGATACTACGTGACCCAAAAATTTCACTTCTTTCTTCCAGAACTCACACTTCTCGAACTTGGCATACAACTGATGCACCTTCAAAGTCTTAAGTACCTGATGAAGATGATTTTCGTGATCTCCAGAAGTCTTAAAGTAAATCAGTATATTATCTATGAACACAATCACGAAACTATCCAGAAATTCACGAAACACACGGTTCATCAAATCCATGAATACTGCCGGTGCATTTTGTCAACCCAAAAGGCATCACCAAAAATTCAAATGAGCCATAACGAGTCACGAAAGCTGTCTTGGGAATATCACTTTCACGAACTCTTACCTGATGATACCCAAACCTCAAATCAATCTTGGAAAACCACTTTGTACCATTTAGTTGATCAAACAAATCGTCTATCTTTGGTAAAGGATACTTGTTCTTTACTGTAACCTCATTTAACTTTCGATAGTCAATACATATTCCCAATGACCCGTCCTTCTTCGCTACAAACAACACTGGTGCACCCCATGAAGAACTGCTTCGTCTAATGAATCCTTGACCTAGCAATTCCTCCACTTGTTTCTTCAGTTCGCTCATCTCCATCTGTGCTATACGGTATGGGGCTTTGGCTATAGGTGTAATGCCTGATTCCAGTTCAATACAAAAATCTACCTCCCTCTGCGGTGGCAAACCAGGTATCTCCCCAAACACCTCTGGATACAAACATACCACTTCGATAGACTCCAAAGGTGAAGTATCTGATGATGACCCCTCCAGTAAAGCACTACACAACCTACTGGTATGTTGTGAACTCCTCATCAAGTCGGACACGACAATCTCACCCTCCTCAGGAATAATAAAAGTGATTGTCTTAGCATAACAGTCTAACCTAGCATGATGCGCCGCAAGCCAGTCCATGCCTAAGACCACATCGTACACATCTAAATTCATAACAAAAAGGTCTGCAGCAAAATATATAGTGCCCATACGAATAATGCACGACCTAAATATGTGATCGATAGATGCTGAACCACCCATCGGTGATGAAACAACATAAGAACACTTCTCTAACACAATATGCAACATTTTCACAAACATAACAGATATAAAAGAATGGGTAGCTCCAGTATCCAACAATACTCTACCATGACGAGTGTGAATAAAGAAGGTACCTTCCAGCATTACCACCGGTCCATCACCATTCCAAGGCATGACATCATTCAACCGAAGCTGAGGCCCTCCTCCCCGTGGTTGGTTCTGTCCTTGATGTCGTTCATTTTCCTCTATAATTTTACCCTTTTTTGGACAATCACGAGCCTTGTGTCCTTGTTCTTGGCAGTGATAACATGTTCCCCTAAATACGTATCCCCCTGTTCTCATTAGTTGAGGGGTTCGGACTATGTCACCAGTATTACTATTTCCATCGTATGCTCGTGGTTTCTCCCAACCCTGATTACCCTGGTGGAAATGACGTTTCTGACCACTAGCATTCCCATACTTATTCTCCCTTTTTTCCGTACCCTTATTATCTACTCTTTTAGTTTTCTTCTTCTTTGCCTCTTGAATCCTCAAGCAATGTGCCCTAGAACAATTCACAACCTTGGCATACGTATCAAAACTAGGGTTTGCAATGATATGACGAGCAATCCCACCGTTCAATCCACTCAAAAACCTCGAAATTCGATCTACTTCGTAGGGATGAGGTGAGCAGCAAATAAGGAAAGTCGGTCAAACTCACACTCATACTCCATAACCGTCTGATCTTCTCTCTATCGTAGGTTCTCGAATTGTCTGATCATCTTCTGACGCTCGACGGGAGGGAAATAATGCTCAAGGAAAAACTGTTTGAAAAATATCCACTGGCACTCCATAGGATCAACTGTCCTACTCATGGACTCCCACCAGGTTGCTGCATTTTTCTCCAGTTGGAACACAGCCATTCTCTGCTTAAATGCTCATGAGCAGTCAAATTGAGATAATATCTTGTCCATTCTGTTGCACCATTGCTGTGCTTCGATTGCACCTCTCTTTCTACTGAATGTAGGTGGTTTCATCTTCAGAAAAACTCCTGGTAATACTGAACCCAAGACTTCCCATTTTGGTGTCTCTCACTAGGGAGTGTTCATTTTTTACTGCAGTCTTTACATTCTCCCTGCCTTCACGTGGTCCAAGCCTCTGATCTAGCGCTGCTTTAATCGCATTACTCATCATCGTCTGGAGATTCTCTATAGTTATAACCTGAGGTTCGGCGTCACCCCCGTCAACCCGAATCGTCCTGGAACTACCAGAGGACCTAGTCCTACTACTAGACCGTGTATAATATCTAAACTATGGTTTCCCCCATAATGAGGATACTCAACACTCTCTTCAACGGAAGTCTCAGTCAGATGCTCATCTTGACCACTGCCTCGTCCTCGGCCTCGGCCATGACCTCGCCCAGTAGCACCTCTAAGTCTACCGCGACCTCGAGTCCATTGTTCCTATCTCCATCCATTCTTTTAGAGACAAAGAAAACAAGGAACAATCAACACACAGTTTCATCAAAAAAAAATAATCATTGTGCTCCTAGAAATAACTTGTGCCTATGTGAAACAACAAGACCCTACACCCGCTCCCAAGGATTTTCTGTAACCAAAAGCTCTGATACCACTTTGTAATGACCCGACCTTCCACCGATAATGTCCCCACTTAGACACTGCGGTCATCCGGCAGTGTGGGGTTTTCTACGGGCACCGCTGCGGTCATCCAGCAGCAGCTTCCTGGGAGGTCACCCATCCCTGGATTACTCCCGCCCGAGCACGCTTAACTGTGGAGATTTTTGCCAACTCTGAGCCAGTTGTGCTGAAAAGGCCTCGGTGTTAGGAAAGGACAAACCATTACCTATATTCCATTCGGCGAACCCTACCTGCCGAATTGGGGTATTACAGATGGGCACTCAGCTCAACAATATCAAGAAATAGTTGCCTAAACTCGGCGTTAACACTTGTTTTCTCGTCCCCTATCAGTGTGCCACCCCATAGAATAATCATTATCACATTAAGGTTCGTCATAAACACTGCTCCATAGACGTCAACTGGTGTTTCAATTTTACTGTACAAGTCTTGCACCATCTTTCGAACCTCATTTCAATGAAGAAAGTAACAAGAATCGAGATTGGCGTTGTTCATCAGTTCATGGGCACATATCTTATGCAGTTTTCGCCATTCGCTATCACTAGCACTCCATACCATGTAAATACCACCATAGGATAAAACCATCCCCATGATCGGTCCGTCCCGATCAGCAAACTTAGCATCTTGATCTCTAAGGCATTCCTTTGCTAGAGCTGAAGAATTTAGTACAACACAACACTTCATACCCCATTGAAAATTTTAAATTGGACCCATAAACTTTAGCTAATTTTGTAAAATAAAAATGGAGATCAAATTCTAGAGATAGAAGGTTTCCAATTAAGGGCAGCCTTCGAGGTCCCGGCAACAACTTTCTGCCGTTCCTCCTCTTGCTAATTATAGACCAAGTGATTACCAACAAGGTAACCGTTACAGAGATGACGACTCCATTGATATTTTCAGTATCCTTCCATCATGACCAACTAGAAACTTCATAAATCATCAAGTATATGACATTATATTTGCTACTAACTGAAGATTATTTAGGTAGCCTATGATGCCTATTTTAGGTAATTGAATCTAAGAAATCGTTTCTTCTGTTCTTATGATCAGATCTGAGAACTGGTTTTCGGTTATTAAGTAAGTATTAACAATTTAATAAGCCACTGGGAAAAGAAATAAAGAAAAGTTGCACACTTGCACTATTTAATAGGAGTAGTAGTAAGAGATGTGTGTCATTGGAAACTTGGCACTGGTGTGATCTCAGCTCTGATTATAATATTAAAAGTTAACCAGTCATAATAGAATTTACGAATTTCAGATCTTCATTATTTCTATTACTACTTGGCAGAAAGTCCAATTTTGCAAACTGTCTCTCTGTCTTTTCAGTGTCAACTTTCTTTAGCTTTTTAGATGTATCTTCATTTGGATATAGTTTGGTGCAACCGGAAGTTACATTCATTGTTCATGTCAATAAGAGAGCAAGGACATTCTACACTGTATCGTACAGAGCTCATGGAAAGAGAGGATCCTAAAACACGAGTTACCCTGACCAGGTTAAATTTAGGCCACTGTTCTAACCTGTAGTTTATGTTTTAAAAATTTCTAATGTGACCTTAATTGATCAAGTTCGCTCTGCAAAATGTGTGATTAGATCCGTCCAGTAAAAACACATATAATATGGCTCAAAAGAAAAAGAAACCTGTTTTTGGAATGCTGCTTTTTCTTGAAGGGTTCCAACAAGATTATGTTGTCTAGGATGTGTCATGTCCTAATAGATAGCAAATGTCTAATATACACTTTATTAATTGATAGACCATATTACCTTTCTCCCCTAAATATCTTTGCATTTTTTGGGATGAGAGAAACTAATTTGGGGTTATTTATTTTTATCATCCTTCCCTAGTGGTTATGGGATGTCCTAGTGGTGAGTAAATACTCTTCTTACCCTTTAACTAATACAAAACCTAATAGAAACTTTTTAAATTCATTTTATTACATTTACCTACCGATTTATCCACTTTTTCTCTCATCTTCTTTATCTACCGATTGAGATCAAAATTTCCCTCGTTAAATTTTTCGAAACCGATTTATCGCATCGTCGTACCAAATCATCATCGATTCTACGGTATAAAGATGGCTCGATCAAAACAATCAAGTCGTCAATCTGATAGTAGTAACAAACCCAACTTTACAGGTAGATTAAAACATAAACAAATTATTGAAGAAGATATTGAAGAAAGTAAAGAACACGAAGAACAAAAAGATGATGACTTAGATTCGGCCAATGATTCTGACAATCAGCCTCTCCAACAGTATATGATGGCCCAGTTAGATAAGGGTATATAATTAATTCGTTTTATATTGTTTAAATTGAATGAAATCGTCACTTTCTAGAGTTTTTGGTGATTTCACATAATCAGTAGTTTAAAGATTTATTTTATCTACCGATGGTCGTGTTCTTTATTCCTCAAGAACATCGACCATAATTGGTAGATAACTAGTAATACTTATCTACCAATTAGTCAATGTATTATGTTTTCTGGATACTTTGAAGTTTTAATCGGTAGATGATTGTAATTTTTAACCTTCGATTATTTTAGATGTCTAGGGATGTAGAAGATGAAACAGTATTTATAATCGTTAGATAAGTACTAACATTTACTACCGATTATGTTCAATTTTCGAAAATGAACAAAATTTGGGGATACATTATAATCGGTATTAAAGGGCCTTTATTTATTTACCGATTGTCTTAGCCTCAAAACCATATGTTTTGTGGCCAAAAATGAATTATAATCGGTAGTTTATATTAGACCATTTACTACTGATTATATATAATCGATGGATAGTTTAGCACCCGATTATTTTCATATAATTTCTACCGATTATAATGTGTACAAAACTGAAAACTGTCATTCAATTGTTTTTGAAAACTAACTTTACTTGTCTTGATTTCTCTTTGTTTTTCTTATTAGGGAAAGGGGAGCTAAGAAAGGCAAAGATAAATATGTTATTGCAGAGCCTCGTCGCCCTGGTGGTCAAAGACTATCGGCTAGTGCACGAAGAAAGAAGAGTGCTCCCAAAGTCTCTATCGAAGATGGAATGCAATCATAACCTAGTCAACTAAGTGTATATGTATGACAACCAAGTGCCCTAAAGGAGAAGGACAAGATAAAGGAAAAGATCAAAAGAAAATAATCAAGAAGAAAGGATGACACTTCCCCCCACCTCTTTGATGATGAAGGGTATTCCAGAAGGCGTGATCCCTGGGTTACCAAGTGATATAGAGGAATTGCTATTTGGATATAAACACTCTTGGGCCAAGGTAATCTATTGCACCGAGGTAATAATTTGAATCTTTTGCTTAAGTTATTTAATTTTTATTTGTCGAAGTAATAATTGTTGTTTTAATTATTTTGTAATCCGTCGTTTATAATAGGATCACACTCATGCGGTCCGTCTACTCAAAGCTACATCTGCACCAAATAAAATGCTTGATTGGTACTTAGATGGTGAATATAAAAGGTTTAAGTTGACTATTGATAACTCGGGGTTATCTACTACAGCCGAGAATTCAATGGTTGAGCATGACAAGGTGGCGATATCAGCTTTTGTGGAGAGATTTTATGTGGAAATTGATACCCTCCATCTTTCGTTTGGCTAGATGACGATTACTTCTGATGATGTTGTGCAGATTATGAATCTCTCTTACCAAGGTAAGGCTGTGAAGGATGATTACATGAAGTAGTTGGAATGAAAACATCTTTATGATTACATTAACAAGTTTTTTGGTTGGGACCAAGCGACATCGGAGGTTGAGTTTAAGAGGTACTTTTCTTGCACGATCAGGCAGTTCAACATGGTTAACTTGAATAATAAATTCAGCGGCACCAATACGAAAGAAGAGAATGGAGAGTTGAGTCAGGCCGAAGTGGAGGCGGCAGCAACAAAGTATCTTTTATATTTGTTGGGATGTGTCATTTTCCCCAACAGTACAGGCAACAGGGTCGATGTCAACCTCTTATAGCTTTTGCATCCTCTAAAAAAAGTCTGCGATTATGCGTTTGCCACCCGTACTTGATGGAGGAGTTGAGAAAGGCATCGAGGCAACTAACTGGCCAGATTTCTGGGAATGTGAGCCTACTACAGGTAATTGTTTTCTTTACATGTTTTGTTTTTATCTTTTAAGGATCAATGTTCTTATATTTATTTTGTTATTTATATAGACATGGATCTATGACCACTTCCCAACATTGGAGTTGGCTGATGAAAATGGAAAATGAAAAAAAGGTGAAGTGAGAGGAACAAAATACCTCTTTCAGAACAACCGTTTTAGGAGTAAGTAGCAGGAGTTGGTAAATGTGAGGGTAAAGCTAGACTCGATAAAGGCCGCAGATGTATGATTTGATCCATACAAGGAAGACCGTGTTGAAGGACATATTGCAATCAGGTCCGAGTTGTCTTTGTACTTTGGACCATTGTGGCACCCCATAGGATATATCATGTACAATGGATCAAGGGTGATGCGGCAACACGGTTATGTACAAGATGAAATTCAACCTCCATGGAAATTCAACACGGTTAAAAATCCTCCATGGAAATAGGAGCTTTGACTACCGTGACTCTATGAGTAATAAACTCAGAAAATTCTCTTCTAAAAATCCTCTGGCTAAAATTTCTCCACACGTTACGGTTGAGCGTTTCTCAAATTTGAATTTGAAGACTCCCTAATGCAAGCCAGCTCACCATGGTAAATAGAAAAAACGGTCTTATATGGTCTGGCTCGGAAGGTGCTCAAGAATAAACCTAAACAAGTTTGGCGGGTTAATGCTCAACCAACCAACCAAATTTTGTTATCTCAGTTGCGGATATGGAAATAGGTGAAGGTAATATTTCACCAGATGTTCCATTAGTCATTGATGACTCGATAGATGACCCTATTCCTGAATCTTCTTATAAACATCCATCAAACACCTCATCTTATTCACATATCAAAATCTTTTTGAATTCCCAATTTCTATCCCTAGTTCATTTTCTCCCACAATAAACCTTTATACCATATTCAGTCCTGCCTCACTTCCACCTTTTTTACCCACTCCATTACCTATTATTGTACCCTCTTAAATGAAACCTATTTCTACACCTAACTCCAAGTTCTTTGTCTCGGTACATACTTGTATCAGCAATGAGGTTTCTAGATTTTTTAATTTGGGTCTTAAGCTTGAAATTACTTTTGGATTAATGCATAATCACTTAAAGAGTTTTATGTTGTCGAAAGTTTCTTCTGGGGGTTTAGTTATTAAGGCTCATGATAATTAGTATGCTTCATCAGCTAATATCAAAAAAGACTTTGTTGTTCAAACATTAACTTTCTTTGAAGATAATAGACAGTTATATATAAGAAAACCAAGGTACAAATATGATTATTTAGTGGGTTGCGAGGATATTTTCATCATTCACATTGAAGAGGTGTCGGAAGATTGGTACTCTTCAAAATCTTCTAGCACTCCAATGTTTCCACCTGACATTGTTGTTGTGAATGAAATGTCAGATGATATTAGCTCACCTGCTTCCTCACCTAGATTAATTCTAAATAAACTAATATTTGAATGCAGAAGACTTAGAATCCCAATAGCATATGTGGGTAAGCCTAAATCCAATGCAGGAAGAGTATTATTAGGTAGTGCTAGTTCTAAATGAGTTTTCAAATCCTTTATTGGATTGTTAGAGGGTTGTGCTCTATAGCTAGGAGAAATGCGGTTAAAAAAGTTATTCAGCTTTCTAAGGTGCATATTTACATACTACAAGATTACAAATATGATTAATTGTATTAACTTTGATATTGCTCAAATTTGTGGCAATATCAATTTTGGTTGGATTTTCCAACAATCAGCTAGAAATTCAGGTGGCATGATAATTCTTTGGGCTAAAATTCTTTGGAGATTGTTGATTCTCTTGTGCGTGACTATACCCTCTATATAACATGTACAAGTAAGGTGTATGATTTTTAATAGATTCTCACCAATGTTTATGGTCCTAATAAACCTCATGAAAGGTCTAGCTACTGGGAAGAGCTGGATAATGTTGCAATCTATAGAGCTTACCATGGTGCATTGGTGGTGATTTCAATATTATGCTTAAATGTGAAGAAAAGAAAGGTTATACTAAAACTTCAAAGAGCATGAAGAACTTTACCAACTTCATTTCCCAGCATGACCTTATCAATCCTTCTCTTAAAAGGAACAGATTCACTTGGTACAATAATCAAGATAATCCAATTATGTGCAGATTGGAGATTCTTCATTTCACATTCCTTTTGAACTGCAATTTTCTCCTGCCTCTCAACTTTCCAAACCTAGACCAATTTTTGATCATATTCTTAAGCTTCTTGATCTTTTAGACCCTTCTTAAGGACCTAGCCTTTTCAGATTTCAAATCATGTGGTTTATGGATAATGGTTTTGTGGAATTACTAGAGATATGGTGGAGCTATTTATGTTTTGTAGGTACCCTAAGTAGCATTCTTTGGAAAAAGATTAGAGCACTGAAAGAGAAGCTAAAAACTTGGAATAAAAGACTTTTGGAGACACTACCGCTTATCTGAATAACATCTTGTCAGAAATTTTGGTAATTGACATTATTGCTGAAGATACTATATTTGACTGAAGAGAAGAAACTAAAAAAGATCAATTGCGAAACTATGTTTGAAAAACTCCCTGAAGGAGGAATATTTTTAGAGAATAAAATCCATGACTAAGTGGCTGCAAGAAGGAGACAAAAATACTGTTGATTTTATGAGAATTGCATTTGCAAAAGAAGGTATAACAAAATCAAACAATTGTATGTTGACGGTACTCTTAGCTCTAACAAATTCTAGTTACAAGATCATATTGTTGGTTTTTACAAACACCTTTTTACTGAGGAACACATGATAATACCTGAACTAGAAAAGATTGATTTTGATTTTTTGGATGCAATCTTCACAGATGAGGATGTTCATGATGTTATTACATGGTTGGGTCAAGATAAGGCATCTAGGCATGATGGGTATCCTACCATGTTTTTCTTGAAGTGCTGGAAATTCCTGAAACAGGATATAATGGATACGGTTTTAGATTTTTGGAATACAGTCTCTATAGATACTAGACACAACCCAACTTTCATCTTTTTAGCCCTTAAAAAGGACTCTATTGAGACAACTAAAGACTGCAGGCATATTTGTCATCTCCCAAGTGTGTACAAAATCATTTCCAAGGTTTTATCTTCTAAATTAAAACTTATCTTGGATAAGCTAATATCCCTTGTACAATGTATTGATGTTGAATGTAGGCAGATCATAGATGACATTCTCATTGCTAATGAGTTGGTGGACACAAGACTGGATTCAGGAGATGCAGGTATTATTTGTAAAATTGATTTAGAAAAAGCATTTGATAGAATCAACTAGAAATATATGGAGATGGTATTTGCATAAGATGGATTTAAGCCCCAAATGGTGCAGGAGGGTTATATTTTGCTACTCAAAAACTTCATTCTTTGTTCTCATCAATGATTCCTCTTTTGGTTGTCAAAAAGATCTAAGGGTGTCAGACAAGAAATCATATTTCTCTTATGCTCTTTAACATTGCTATTGAAGGTTTTTTAAGATTTTTATATAGAGATGTTGATACGGGCATAATTCATACATATTTACTGCTTAATTTATATTTGTTAGTACTGGATTTTGTACTAATTTTATTAGTTTATTGCTTTATAAGTGGTTCGTATAAAATCCAAAGCTATGAGCTAAACACGGATAAAAAGGCTGATTGATGGACTTTCTGAAGTTATAATAGAAAAGTGTTAGGTGTTGTTTTAGTGAAAAAGAAATCATAGACTTGAGTAAGGTTGGTCTTTTACAGGTGGCGTAAACAAAGTAGAGTTGGACTGATTGTTAAAGGCAGCAGAAAAAGTGAGACAAAGTCTGACTATTGAGAAAGGTTATCAGGCGAGTGAAAAAAGTGGGGTTTAGTGAAGAGAGCGCACGTGGCTAGCCTAGGCACTAAAGAAAGAAATTGGGCAGATTTTCTTGTGGGGTTTCGGAAGAGATAAAAGTGGCGGTGGATGATTTAGCGTGTACGGAAAGAGAAGGAGTGAGACAAAGTGGGAAATGGAGTAGCACGTGGGTGAAGTCAGACTTCTTTTGAGTTTGGAAGTATGAGAGTATAAAAGGTGAGAGAATAAAAAGTGAAGGGGGAAGCACAAGGGAGAAAAAGGAATGATGAGAAAAAAAAAAGTATAAAAGAAAATACGGTAGGAGAGACAGAAAGGGGCGGTCAGGCGGAGAGAGACTTTGTCTCTGATTGATTGGAAAAGAGAATGGCTGAAGGCTGCGTCTGGTAACCTAGGGTAGAGAGGGAAGAAGTAGGTGGAGGCGGACAAAAGAGCGGAAAGAAAAGGAGAAGAGAAGGTGAGATTGATAGAAAAGAAAGAGAGAGAAGCAGGTGGAGGCGAAAAGTTGGAGGAATAAAAAGAATACCTAGGCTAGGAAAGAAAAAGAGGAGAAAAGGTGAGACTGATTGAGGGAGAAAGGAGACAGTGGAGAGAGGTGGCGGTTGATCGAGGTTCTGGATAGAGAGAGGATTGGATGGGTTCTGTTGGAGATACGGAAAGAGGTGAAACTTCTCCTAATTCTGGAGTTGATTGGTTGGCGGAACAGAGAAGGGGGTTTTCGGAGAAGACGCATGTTTAAATTGGGTTTCATCTTTTCTTCTCTTGTAATTATTTTTTATGGGTTTTGAGAAACCCCTAGCCCTGATCTAATTGCTTTGTAGGTAGGGTTTTATGTTGAAACCACTTAAAGTTTTAGACCAATGAAATTGAATTATTTGGTACAGACTATTATGATTTGAATTGATTAGTTCCATGATTTTATTTATTGATTTAATAATAAAATTAGTTGTTGCTTCGCCGGTTCTGTAATTTACTGTAACCTTTGCGCATAATTAATAGGGTTGCAAATATATTTGTCTACTTATCTGATGTTTCATGTTGGGGATAAATCCTTTGATGGGGTATGCTTAGAATAGTCATGTATTATTTGTGAACCTATAATTAGTTTCTTATAATTTTTTCGCTAACGCAATTTGATGGTGTATGCTGAGACTTAGAGTTTTTGATGCGCCATGCTTAGGGCGTCCTAGTGATATTTACGACTCTAATACATATAATAGGTGATGCCGATAAAACGAACAATAGATAAATATTCAAGAGTTATGTTTCACTTCAGTAATTAAATACAAATAGTGGTGGATACTAAAAACCTTGGTTACAGATTCTCTCTACTTAGTTATTTTATTAGTTCAGTTTGTTTTATTATTTCATTCATATTTCTGAAAAATCCAAAAGATATTATTTCTGATTAGTTTAATTGAGATATTGATTGCAGTATTGTCTCTGCTCCCTGTGGGTTCGACCAGTACTTGTCGTTGTCTACTAGTTAGACGTCGTGCGATTGCGGTTATTATAAATAGGGTATTCCAAAAGCCTGTAAATTTTTGGCGCCGCTGCCGAGGAGCGGTTGTGGAATATTGTAATTAGTATTTTTGATTTTCTAATCGTAGTTTAGGTTTTTATTTTTTTTATTTTTATTTTTGTATATGTTTTTATTTTTGTTTTAGGATTTTTATTTCTATTTGACTTGTTTTGTGTTTTAGCATTTCTTTTCAGGTACTTTTTTGAGGATGAAGACTCCTTCTCAGGAGACGTCATCTAAGATGACACTTCGGGAATATATGAATTGGTCACAGCATAAGGAAGTTCTTGCTTCACCTATGGAGAGTGAAGAATCACCTCTAATGATATATGAGAAGTATTATAAATACAGACCGCTCAGTTTGGAACAAAGATTGAGAGTTTTGGAATGCCAGATATTATTTGTTGATGATGATCAGTCTTGTAGTGACTCTCTGTTCCATACAGAAGATATAGATGACCCTGTGGACGATTGTGTAGATGATTTTCCTAATTCCATAGATTAATCTGTCTCACAAGATTATTCACCCGACTTAGAGGTTGTTTCTAGACCCCTAGACTTCCAAAAGTTACCTAATTTAGGGTTAGAATTGTGTGATTCTCAAGTTTTATTGAATCACTTTGCATCCAAATACCCAGAGGACTTGCCTGTTCCTGACACCGTGCATGAACCAATTGATATTTCCCCAATCCCCATATTATGTTCTTTACGCACTCCCAGGTGTAGTAAAAACTTGGTTTGGGGGTAATCCTCTATTTTTGATAGTTTCAGTATCTCCATGTTGCCATAACATAAGTGTGAAGCCGTCATTTGTAAATATTATATTTTGGGTTGATCTCCAAATTTTCAGGTTGTTAGTGTACGGGGATCCTTTCTGTAATATCCAGTAGGTAGATTCTTATTTTCTTGTTTTTATTTTTTTTTAGACTTTTTTGTTTTTTTTCTTTTTTTTTTCAGTGTTCTTTGTTATTACTATCGTTTGATATGTGTTACAGTAAATAATGCTTTTCTTCCGTCAATCAGGTGAGACGTTCCAATCCCTTTTCTTTGAATTTTATTTGTCTCTCTTATCTATATTGCATACCATTCTAGGTTGCACAGTTTGAAACATTGAGGACAATGTTAGATTTAGGTTTGGGGGTAGAGTTTCAGAAAATTGATGTCAAGAAGAAACTCCAAAATTTAGAAACTTGTAAACAATTCAGGATGACACTAACCATTTTAGATAGATAGAAACATAGCTCTTATCTATAGAAATTGATGTGCCCAACTAAATGGTCTATTCATATCTGGATGCACTCAGGTGTTAGAAATAACATGATAATCATTGAACAAGCATATCTCGGAATCATCATAACCATATCACTTTATGTTTTTATTTTTGCAATTTTATGTTTCTCTAAGTGATTTGGTGGGGCCCTAGTATTGTCATAAGGTCACAGCTCGGATGCATTAGAATTTTAATTTTGTCAAAAAAAAATGACACTTTGACAGCAATATGTGTGTGTGCTCCCTGTCTCCGTCGCCTAAGCAAGCGTGGAATGCAGGATCTATGAGAACTATCATGTAATGTGCTGAAAAGGAGCATGCACTTAGATTCAAAAGATCTAATCATGTAGTCGTAAAAAAAAGATAAAAAAAAAGAAAAAAAAGATGAAAAAAAAAAGAAAAAGAAAATAAAATAAATTATGTATATAAATAATAATATAAAAATAGGAGCATCCGATCCGGATTTTGTACTAATATTTTGGGAAACACCGTTCATCTTAGTCAACATATGCACCATTCATCACTTCCATATCCATTTTCTAATCTATCCTTGTGTTTGAATTTGATTGATTTTGAGCAATGTGAATGTTGACAATTTTATCCAGTTTTGGATGTTCAATGATTATCTGAGTAGAGTTTTGCATTCTTATATGAATTTTAGTACCCTGAGCGCAAAACAAGAAAAAAATCGTCCGCTAAGGCCACTTAGGGGTTTAAAGGCTTATTACATATGCTAAATGTAGTTGCGATTCCTGCGAAAGTAAGTTATGATTTATTTTATTTTTAAATTAGTTTTGCTTGAGGACTAGCAAAATATAGGTTTGGGGTATTTGATACGAGCATAATTCATACATATTTACTGCTTAATTTATATTTGTAAGTAATTGATTTTGTACTAATTTATTATTTTATTGCTTTATAGGTGGTTCGTATAAAATCCAAAGCTATGAGCTAAACACGGTTAAAAAGGCTGATTGATGGAATTTCCGGAGTTCTAATAGAAAAGTGTCAGGTGTTGTTTTAATGAAAAAGAAATCGGAGACTGGAGTAGGGTTGGTCTTTTGAAGGTGGCGTAAACAAAGTAGAGTTGGAATGATTGTTAAAAGGCAGCTGAAAAAGTGAGACAAAGTCTGAATATAGAGAAAGGTTATCGGG
>JAJJMC010019566.1:2412523-2572075 GCA_023531435.1 Papaver californicum
CTCACTAGAAATTAAGGTGCAATTTAGACACTAAAATGTGTCTATCACTTAGCACAAGCGCATTAGCGCTAGCACATTTAAAACAATACTTGACCTAGTTGAAGTGCTAACTTTGAACGTCCTTGACACTAGCTTCCTAGCCCTAACATAATTGATATTTGATAGAAGATATGCATATTGGACTAACTCTTGAGACGTTAGCACATTAGCCTTTTACTAAAAAAGATAGCATATTACTATTTGTGCTAAGTAGCCAGTGCTAGTTTTGCTAGCTACTTCCCTCACAAAAACGCCTTTCTTTTCAATATTGGTCTAATACCAAACCTTATATGATTTTATAATAAGTCTTCTTGCTTAAGAAGCCCTCTACAATATTTGGCCTCAAATGCCTTTCAGACTTATGCTAAGTCACTTCTGAGCTAATACTTAGCCATTAAATATGTCATGTTACTCCTAAGCTAGTACATGATCATTGAACTTACCAGACTCGACACTAATCAGTCTGATCATCAATTTAGTGAGTTGCATGACTTGCCTCACTTACTTAGCAAGTTATTCGACTTGACTTTACTTTAATCAAAATAATAGTGGTTTATAACTCCATTATTTCCACGAGATATCAAATACAATACATAGGGGATTCTCATTGGGGTATTGTTCTGGCGGTCTACGGTAATCGTGCATTGTGGCAACACATCCACGAACAAGAAGGTCACAAGTAATGGACGGTTACAGAGCAGTTGAGAGGATGAGGAATAGTGGTCAGACAGGTCTTCCTTACTTTCCGGACACGACCGCACTACAATCATCACTTCTCCACCTCTCCCTGACTTCCACCACTTACGAGAAATCAGTGTGTCTCCTTCGAACTATAAATAGATAGTTCTCATATATTCAAAACAAGACAACATTACAGAAGAAACTAAACATACAGAATTAGCGATTCATCTCGGAGATAATCCTTTCTTCTTCACACACTACTTATCACACTGATATTTTCTCAACCTTCTTTGCTTCCCTCCCTCAAACCTACTCAATCTTATCCACCTTTGTGATAGAAGCAGGACGTGAACTCCCATATCTTTGGTTTAGGCTCGTCCTGTTCGAGTTTGATCTCTCGAACCTACTTGAAAGTACAATTTTACCGTACATTTATTTTCATCCCAAAACAAGAACAAAGATAAGTATGACTAAAGAGGGAAAAAAATAAAAAACAAAGATCATTTATATCACTACTGCTGATATTAATTACTACCAATTGACAACAACAACTACTACCATTTCTAGCAATCAACAATCACTAATTCAATTAACAACACAATTTTAACCTCTAAAATGAATACAATAGAATCGGTGGATAAGACACATGCTTGTCCACTGATTCTTACCATATAAGGCAACATGAAAACGAATACAACAGAAATGGTGGAGAAAACACATATTTATCTACCAATTCCAATTTACTGGGAAAACTCAAAAGAATGAATACAATCAGAATCGGTGGATAAATATGTTTATTAGAATAACAACATAATGATTTGAACATGTGCAAAACTCTAATTTCTTAATATTCAAGTATCTACCTTCGATACTCAAGGCAAGATCCCAAGATATCGATTTTTCAATATCATATTTGGTTTCGAATTATATGTTTTTCATCCCAGAGGTTTGCATATCTCTAGCAAACTATATTAGTAAAGTACATGTTATGTGCTAGTTAATCTTAGTTGTAAAACTAAGAGTAAAATCGAATATGAGTTGGATATTACTCGGTATTTGCTAATTTCAGAAATATAATATTACTGAATATCTTGAGAATTTTTAAAATTTATAAATAAAGTATTTCCAATTGATGCCTTGGTCATAACACTATAAATAATACGAATTCTTGTATTCTTACAAACTTATTCCAACACACCTTCTGTTGAGTGTGGAAAAGTCAACTTGTTAAAAAGATATGAGTAGTTAGGTGAAACATCTTTTGTTGCCTTTTGTTAAGGTCTTCTTTAGGATCAACAAGCCTCTAGTTTTACCATTGGTGGAAGGCTAAATTGTTATTTAGTTTTCGGTTGATTACTTGTGTTTGAACTAACGGTGTAGTCATCTTCGATTGATCAAACGTATTTAGTATAATATCCTTCTCTTCAGTTATAAGGCCACTCAAGCTTGTTTGAAGATTTGAGTAATACAAATCTAAGTGATTCTGGATCTGTAAGGAAGAATTGTTGATCAGTCAATGTCAACAGACTCCATTATGTGCTATGATCAATAGTGAAATCAAGTTGTTTTGCAGCGGTTACTTTTGAAGATTGAAGACTTTTATTTTTGGTTCCGATCCTTGTGTGACTTTATGCGAACTTGATCTTATGGGATTACAGAAGCAGTTTATCTTGATAAACATCAAACTTGATGTTTCCCCGCATCAATATGGTACAAAGTAATCAAGCAAATTCTTCGACAATAATTTTAGTACCATTAGGTAGCTTTTCATAACCTTTTTTTTTAAACTTAATACCACCCACCTTTTGGTTTTTGAACATTGTTATCTTGCTCAGATATGACCTTGAACTATGGATAAATCTAGACCGAAAGTAGTTCCGGATGATTCTTTTCATCTGAACTTGATTCTTCCCTTGGTAAAGGTATATTGGGTTAATTCCTAGGTGGTTTTTTATTTCTTTTATGGCTAAAATCTTGAGATTGAGACATTTATATTGGGAAAATATAGAGAAGTACGATAAAAACTAGAAGAATTTTCAATGGAGAAAAATTGTAGAGAAGAGTGAATTTGGTATAAGTTGAGTGTTTGAATGGGGGTTAATTTATAGGTATAGAAATAGTTGTTTTATGGATGTTAAAATATAGTCGTTGTAGTTGGAACTTGGGTCGATCATAGAAGGTTGAGACCTAGGTTGCATGGTCACGCCTAAAAAGATGCAGTAACCGTGTTAGACACACATTCGAACACGATACGTCCTGACACTTCCCGACACGATGGATACACCACATCATATGATATGATAATGGATATTTTGTGGACACTGATTTAATACTATCGCACACGCCATAAATAGTTAATATTGAGTTGGAAAATCAAAATAAACTAAATATGATACTAATTTATTCTCTTTTTAGCCAAATCCAAGCATTATTCTTGAAAGAATTGATCGATAATTCATATTATTAATTTTATTTAATTAGTACTCAAGTATTTAGAAATAAGAAGAATCATTTTGTTGAGTAGAGTGTTGTAAATATTATTTTAATGATGTGTATAATACATATATAACATGTCCCCGTAACCTGCTTTTTTAAAGATTTGACGTGTCTCTGTAACCGTGTTGTGTAGTAACTGTGTTCCATATTCGTGTTCGTGCAACCTAGGTTGAGACGATCATCTCAACCTTTTACGATCGATTTAATCTTCTTCGAGAAACTTTTTTTCCCCATTGTGAGAAACTGAGTTTGCCCATTACGTGGACCATCAAATTTGTTCACTTTCCAATTCCCACTGGCTTTGTATAGTAAAATAAACTTGGTTAATCTCTAAAGTGTATTTTCTAAATTACTCGAGACAAATATTGAAATTAATCTCATGACTCAGAAAATAGTGCATTAAAATCCCAAATAATTGTTTCACTGGTGTGATGTCATTCGCTTTTAATGCAGTAATTCTAGAATATTATTTTATCAGTTCTAAACCATATACCGTTAAGAAAAAACTTAGCATAAGCATGATATATCAACTGAAAAAGCATAAACGATCAAGAAATCCACATAAAACAATTAGATGCCAAGCTATATGAAGTGAAATTACCAGTCATTTAATTCAATTCAAAAATACCATTATACAAAACTAACATGAATTTATACGATCAAATTTAGCTTCCATGCAAAACCCTGGCTAAAAAATTAATGGCACATGGCCTTATAGATTTCTTTAAAACCCATAAAAATAATTACAAGAAAGAAAACTGATATCCCCAACATCACTCGACAATAAACCTTCTTTTTTAGTGGTCTTTTTTTAGCTCAGAGGTTCGTTAATCACATGCATGTAGGCATTCTTCCTACTCATTCTGAATTTGTTGGTATAAATAATAAAAGCATATTAGCAAGGATCTTCTCAGTCTCTGTGTTCAAGCCTTGGGAAACCTGAGGAGCTCCGTGATACCTTTGGGGGCCTAATATTCATTTCCATATAAGTGAGGTGGATCCTAATCTTTTTATCATTGCATTCTCTAATTTTGATGACTACTTCTGGCTTATTTCTAATAACCCTTGGTACCCCTTTGGGAACATACTTGCGACAACAAGAACTTATCCAGGTATGCAGATTTAGTTAAGGAATCTCCTTTTTGGGCAAGTATATTAAATGCTAAGCATGAGAATAAGAATCAGGAAATGATAAGATTAATAGAAAGCAAGTTAGGAAGGGTAAGTAGAGTTTGTCCAGGATCTGCTGCATCAAACTCAGACTTTAACCGAAAAGTCTTGGTATGGGTAAATATAGAGAAACCCTTAATTGACAGATTGTTGGTGAAAGTTCGTAATTTCCCTGTTACGGAAATCTTCATTAACTATCTCAATCCCTTCTCAGTTCTGCAGTTGTTGTCTCAGATTTGGACATAAGGATGTTAGTTGTGCATTAAGTCATTTCATGACACTGAAGACATTAATAACATATCCATGGATTCTCCTTACTTTGGAGACGACCTACACTTCATTAATGATGTTCAAGTACAAATTTGGAACCTTAGAGATAATATGGATTATAAAAGTAATTCAATTCCTTTTAACTCTTATCTGGACATTCCTGGAGTACAAGAATACTACAATAATCTTTTTGGAACAAATGTGATTATGGAAAATGATGAGGTAGTAACTAATGAGCCTAACATTCAAGCTCCTGCTGGTCCCCATGATCCTGACTCTGTTATTCCCTTAGTCAGTGACATAGTGCTGGGTAAGAGAACATTTCCTTTTAATTTGCCAAATAGCTTTGATCCTTTGTGAGTTATTCTTCAGATCTGAGTCATATAAGTGATTCTGCTCTGGGTCATTTAGTGATCCTGTTTTTGCTCTGATTTCTGATTTGTTTTCTGTTACGGGTTTACTTCAAGATATTTCTAATCCGGCTCTGTCTAGACCAATTCTATCCCCAATCATTGGCAGAAGATTATCATTTTCCCTTTATGAAAATGCTAGGGATTCTTTTGAATCACCTATTTCTTCCTTTCATGTATCCACTAGAAGTCATCTTTCTCCTTCAACCCTTTCAATCCCAACCCAAGGTTTCAAGATATCTCTTAATGATTCTTCCTCAAGCAGTCCAGCTCATGCATTTTGCATCTCTGTCCCTGCATTTTCATCCTCCTCTAACTCTGGTAACCAAATCCCCTCTTCTTCCAAAATAAATAAAATTCACATTGATCAATATGGATCCAACCTGAAAGAACACCAAACAAAAGCAAAACTTTATCTTCCACTCTCGTTCCCATTATCTTCCTCGCCAAAGCAATTGGAGGAGACTCAGGTTTTTTTCTTATCATTATTAAATTTTTATCTTTTTTGCTCTTATTAATTGTTTTTCTTCTAGTTGCCTAATTGCTTTTAGTTTGTCTGGTATGATACTTAATTTCTTGATAGTAGGGATTTTTCATTTAATATTTAGAATATAAATATTAACTTAGGATGGCACTCCAATCTCTCTCACTGTCACTATGAATATAATTGCTTAGAATGTGCAAGGATATAGAAACCCTTTTACTCACAATCACTTAACATACATTGTAAATTTTGAAAGACCGGAAATCCTTTTTCTCTCTGAAACCAAGTCACAAAAACCTTTAGTTAAATACTTGTTATCCTTTTTCTTTAACACCCATATTATAGACCCAATTGGATTAGCAGGTGGTTTAGCAATTGCATGGATAGATGGTTTTCATTTCGATATAGTTCGATGAAACTTAAATATGATCAGCATTATAGTCAAAACCAACTTTGAATCTAAGCAATGGGTCCTTACATGCTTCTATGGAAAACCTTATCCTCATAATAGGAATATAACTTGGGAATTTATGGAGGAAATAGCCGAATAGGTCAACAAAAATAACATACCTGGTTCTTTTGGGACGTGAATATGATCTTTAGTCAATCTGACAAAGAAGGTGGTCTTCCTTTCAAATTTAAAGATTGTGAATATTACTACAATATTCTTCAAAGGGAAGTCCTTTTTGACTTAGACTTTTTAGGATATGAGTTCACTTGGAATAATCATAGAACAAAACCTACAAATATTAAAAAAAAAAAAAAACTAGATATATCAGCAGCTAATGCCTCTTGGAATCTCCAATTCCCTAGAGCTAATCTTCAACATTTAGTTGTTGTTGGCTCTGACCACAGCCCAGTATCTCTATCTCTGGATAAAGATTTTGAAAAATTAGAAGTGACCTTTAAATTTTATGATACTTGGCTTAAAGAACCATCATATGTCCAGATTACCAGAAACTCTTGGTGTAGTAATATTGTAGATAACCAGCTAACACCCTAGTGTCTACCCTGCATACATTAGGTGTCCAACTTTTGGATTGGAAAAGAAATGTTTTTGGCTCTAAACCAAAACAAATAAAAAATATCCTCATGCAAATTGATAACATTAATTCCTCTCAAAATTTGTTAAGAAAATAAGAAAAATCCAAGATAAGTTGCTAACTCTAGTGAAACTGTATGAAACAGAAAAGGTCATAGCTAAACAACAATCTAAATATAACATAGTTAAACTAAGAGAGAAAAATACAAAAAAATTTCATACAGTCACTCTAAGGAGAAGGAAATGGAACAATATTGATTGCCTTGTGAAGATTGATGGGGAAGTTACCTTTGATAAAAAAAAAATCAACTAACTCTGCGTTATTACAATAAAGCTCTGTTCACTGCTGACCCTGTAGATACTTCTTATCAAGATTCAATTTTAACATCTAGCCTGTTATCTCTGATGTTGATAACCTGGAACTTTTGAGTATCCCTTTTAAAGAAGAGATTCTTGGAGTGTTAAAAAAACATGAAAACCAATAAATCCTAGGACCTGATGGCTTTCCTGCTAGTTTTTTAAAAAAGAATTGGGACTTAGTAGGTGATCAGATGACCTTAGTGATTCAGAATTTCTTTCGTTCCGGGGTTCTCCATCATGAATTAAATAAATTCTTTTTGTTCTTGATTCCTAAGATTAGAGACCCTAAAAATCCAAGTTAGTTCAGGCCAATATGACTTTGCAACACAACTTACAAGATAATAGCAAAACTCTTGGCTAACAGAATTAAAGTTCATCTTGATAACTTGATATCTCCTTTTCAAGTTGCTTTTCTTTCAAAAAGACAAATCTCAGACAACATAATAATATCCCATGAAATCATTCATTCTTTTAAAAAGAAAAAAGCTAAAACAGGGGGGTTGGGTATCAAAATGGACATGTTTAAGGCTTTTGATAGAGTAAACTGGGATTTTCTCATCTCATCCCTTAGAGAATTTGGCTTTAACTCTGAGTTTTGCAATCTTATTCATCAATGCATGTCCACCTCTTCCATTGCAGTTTTGCTAATTGGATATCCAGTGATTCAATTTAAACCTTGTAGAGGTATGAGGCAAGGAAATCCCTTATCTCCTTATCTCTTCCTTATTTCTATGGAAATCTTTTCCAGATTGCTTCTAAATCAGGAAAAAGATAACCTAATTCATGGAGTTAAATTAACTCCAAGAAACAATCCCATTTCACACCTCTTCTTTGCAGATGACTATCTTCTTTTTGACAAATATGATCTAAATGAATGTAAGAATACTCTTAAGACAATAGAAATCTTTAGTAAAGCCTCGGGTCAACTCATCAATTTTGACAAATCAGGTATACTCTTTAGTAAAAAAGTACATCCTAAAATCAAAGAATAATGTCTAAACTCTTAAAAATTAAGAAGATAGTCCTTAAAGTTTTTTATTTAGGGGCACCTCTTTTCATTGATAGGTCTAAAATTAAAACTTTTAAGCATATTGTTTCGTTATTCCTAAAAAGATGACTAATAAAATTAATGCTATCCAAATGAACTTCTGGTGGGGAAATAAAGCAAATTCTAAAGGTTTCTGCCCTAAAGCCTGGACATGTCTCTGTAAACCTATTCATAAAGGAGGTCTGGGCTTTAAAGATACTCATAAAACTAATCTTACAATGATAACAAAGTTAGCTTGGAGACTTCTGAATGAACCTCGTTCGCTTTGGGCTTCCTAACTCCAACCAAAGTATTTTAGAGGGAAGTCAGTTTTAAGAGTTAAACCCCCAGCCACTAGTTCCTAGAAATGCATTTGCAAAGGAATCAAACTTGTTAAAAAATTTAGTATTTAGGAATTAGGTGATGGTAGAACCATAAATATTTGGGAGAGTGACTGGATCCCAGACTTAAACTTCAATCTTTCTCAATTTATAAACACTAGTAACTCTTTTCTTACACTTGTAGTAGATATCATTGATCCTGCTACCAAAAAGTGGAATGTTAACTTGATATCTTATTTATTTCCTGCACATATAACTGATGTTATATGAAAGATAAGAATTTTCCCTCACAATCTCAATGACTCAAAACCAGATTGACTCAGATGACTCCTGACAAGTTTAGGAGAATTCTCAGTCAAATCTTTGTATAATAAACTAAATGAGAATGGGATTAATTTAAATAATCTCAATTTATCAGATAAATTTTGGAAAGACTTATGGAACTTAGAGATTTCTCAAAGAATCAAAATCTTCTTTGAAATTGTCCTTTGAAATTGTCCGTAGAATGCTCTATCCACAAACTCAAAACTGTCTAGATTTATCAAGGATATATTACCTGGTTGTTCTTTTGGTTCTGACTCTGAAGAAACTCTGGAACATTTGTTCTTCCAATGTAATTATGATAAAGAAATTTGGGCTTTAAACCCAAACCCAATTCAACTTCATTACCAAAATAATACTTCATTTATAGATATCTGTCTATTTTGGATAGCTAATCAAGGTAGTTCTGTCTCTATTGAGGTAGCTCTGACTAAAATGTGGTTCATTTGGAAGGAAAGATGCAACAGATGTTTCCAAGGAAAACAAAGTTCC
This sequence comes from Papaver californicum, assembly GCA_023531435.1. Lineage (NCBI taxonomy): Eukaryota > Viridiplantae > Streptophyta > Magnoliopsida > Ranunculales > Papaveraceae > Papaver > Papaver californicum. The sequence continues at coordinate 2,421,657 of JAJJMC010019566.1, forward strand.
CCAACCCAAACTACCTTAGGAATTCATAGACATATCAATTTCTGGAAAACCAATAAGATAGATAAACCTAAATGTAGAATACAAAAACAACTAAAAGAAGACTGGAACCCTCCTGTTAAGGATAAACTTAAAATAAATGTAGATGTTGTTTGGGTATCTAAAGACTATCCCTCAGGGTTTGCTTTAATTTTGAGAAATGACAAAGGGGATTTCCAACAAGGAAGAGCAGGACCATCCACAACAATCTCACCAGAAGAAGCAGAGGCAGTAGGAGTTCTTCAGGCTTCCTACTTGGTAAAGGAGAAGAACATCACCAACTTCAGCATAGAAGGAGACTGTAAGAAAGTTTTTGATTATCCGAATGGGCAAGCAACTATAATCTCTTGGCAGAGTCAGGCTATTCTAGATTAAGCCTTATACATTACTAGTTTATGTTTAAATTTTTTGGGCTTTAATTTTATTCCTAGAACAACAAACACTAGTGCTGACCTTCTAACAAAGGATGCTAAACTTTATAGCTGTAATATTGATTGGGAACTTATTCCCCCATTTTGCATCAGAAATGCCCTTGTAATAGATAAATCTAATGCTAGAAAATATCTTCCTACTCCTACATTAAATGGTTCTAATTTTTTTGTAAGCAGGTCTTTTAGCACCCCAAACTAGAGCCTTTAATGGAAATCTTAATTTGTAAGAAAATAAATAAAAACCTTCTTTTTCTTCATCCATTAGATTCAGTCAATTTCCATCGGTCTTAAAACCTCTCAATCCATCCTTTTGGACACTTCACATGGACACGACCTAAACAGTAGTCGTCCAAATGGCCCATTACCACAGTCATGTCACGACGGCATTAACACCAATTAACATTTTACTTTAACACCATTTAGTTGTTTGACTTCTTTATGTGAGCCCACAAAGTCCACTTAACAAAACCCCTTAACCAAAATAGCTCTCTAAATAACACTCACGGTGACTCGCCAACCCTTTAGACTAGCTTCATTTGTCGACTGACCTATTTAAGTCAGCTACTTGGTCTAATAGAAACATTCAGCACGGTCAGTCAATCATTGTCTATTTTTCACCTGGCGTTTTTGAGGGCTACCCAAAAAGAATTTGGGGAGAATAATTTATACCTATCTAATAGATGTGGCTATGGGATAGTCTAATAGTAGGCAAAAATACCTATGTACCCTTTCACTAATTAAAAAAATACCTATATACGCTTTCACTAATAAAAGTATAAAACCTAAACCGATTATCTTCTTCTTCTCATCTTCTTCTCATCACCGGTTGCTAAGGAAAAGGTAGAACCATATACACTGTCCGAGATCGTGAAGTCATCTCTTCTTTCCTAACTACCGATTGTGCCAAAACCAATTCATCATAAACCAATCCATCATAAACCAATTCATCGTATCATCGTAAACCAATTCATCGTCGTAATCACAATCTAAATATGGCTCGACAAAAGCAAACAACTCGTCAAGCTGATAATACTAATTGGCCAAATTTTGCCGAGAGAATAAGAAATCGAGAGATCGTTGAAGAACATAGTGAAGAACACGAAGATGATGATCTAGATACAGAGACTGATTCCGAAAATCAGCCTCTTCAGCACTATCTAATGGCTCCAATAAGGTAAGGGTTTACCATTATTTGTGTTTATTTTGCTTCAATCGAATGAAATCGTCAATATAATTTCAAGGGTTTTCGGTTATTTGTCATAATCAGAGTTTTAGTGTTGTGTTTTATCTACCGATTATGGTCATGTTCTTCATTCCTCAAGAATATCGACCATAATCGGTAGTTATATTTAGTCATTAACTACCGATTGTATTCTTGTACCAAAATTTAGGCTTAATCGGTAGTTTCGTATAGGTTTAAACTCCCGATTATGAAATTTAGTGATTCCTCAAAAACATACTACATAATCGGTAGTTATATTTAGTCATTAACTACCGATTGTCTTCCTGTACAAAAATTTACGCTTAATCGGTAGTTAATTGTTTTAAAAACTAACGATTATGTTAGATGATTTCAATCGGTAGATAGGTTATGTATTTGACTTCCGATTGTATTAATCGTTTGTTATTGTGTTTATTTGACTACCGATTGTATGCGTGTCCATAGCTTAGAGTTTTCTGTCTCAATTTTTATGCATAATCGGTAGATGATGTAGATCCCGAGCTACCGATTATGCATAATCGATTGTTAATTCGTTTAATTGACTACCGATTATATGGCTTAGAGTTTCTTGTTCCAATTTTTATGCATAATCGGTAGATAATGTAGATCCCGAGCTACCGATTATGCATAATTGGTTGTATATTTGTTTAATTGACTACCAATTATGAACAACGGGTTGATATTTATGTACTTTCTCTACCGATTATGTAGTGATTAAGCGGTGTCTTCTTGGAAATAATTATTCTTTATTTTAGTTTTTTAGGGAAAGGCGAGCTAAGCAAGCCCAAGATACAATTGTTTCGGGGCCTCGCCGTGAAGGAAGTAAGAAAGTAACAGCTAGTTCAAGAAGAGAAAAGAGCGCTAGCGGAATCTCTATCACTGAAGGAACTCAACCAAGTGTTCCAAGAGTTAAAAACCAAGAAGAAGGAGAACCAAGTGCTCCACAAGTTAGAAACCAAGAAGAAGGAGAACCAAGTGGTATACAAGGAGAAGGACAAGGTACAAAGAAGGTAATTAAGAAGAAAGGAGGACACCAAGTCCCGGCCTCTTTGAAGATGAATGGTATTGAAGAACGTCAAATGCCTAGGTTACAAAGAGATGGAGGAGATCTGTTATTTGGATACAAGGACTCTTGGGCCAAAGAAATTTATTCAACTGAGGTAATAATTATAAACACCATTCTTAACCTATTGTATTTTTATTCATAGAAGTGTTAACTGTTATTCTAATTATTTTATAATTCATCGTGTATATTAGGACCATTCTGATGCGGTTCTTCTACTCAAACCTACAGTTGCACAAAGAAAAATAAAAGATTGGCCGTTAGATGGTGAGTGTGAAAGGTTCAAGCAAATTATTTATCACTCGCTGTTATCTACTTCTGCTGAGAATTCAATGTCAGAGCATGACCGGGTGTCGATATCAGCCTTCCTGGAGAGAATATATCCTGAGACCGATACCTTCCACATGTCGTCTGGAGAGATGACGATCACCCCAGATTATGTGGTACAGATTCTTAGTCTCGCTGACCATGATACAACCGTCAAGTTTGATTATGTGAAGCAGTTAAGCTGGGAACAACTTTATTTTTACACTCAAAAGTGCCTTGGTTGTGATCGAGCGACATCCGACATTGAGTTCAACCGGTGCTTTTGTTACAAAACTAGACAGTTCAGCAGGGTTCACTTGATGAATATGTTTAAAGGCACCAAGGATAAAGAAGAAATGAATCCAGAGTTTAGCAACGACGAAGTGAATGCTGCAGCCACTGCATATCTCATATGTGTTTTAGGATGTGTCATTTTCCCCAATTATAATGGCAACCGGGTCGACGCCAACCTTCTACAACTTTTGCATCCTCTCAATAAAGTTCATCACTACTCGTGAGGCACCGCACAGCATGCGTTCTTGATGGAATAGTTAAGAAAGGCATCAAGGGAATCAACTAGCCAAATTGCCGGGAATGTGAGCCTACTACACGTATTTTGGTAACTCTATTGATGCTTTGATTGTTATTTATTTTTTTCTCTTTTAAGAATAAATTTTCTCATACTTGGTTTGATATGTACACTAGACATGGATCTATGACCACTTCCCGGCCCTCGAGTTGGCCAAAGAGAATCTGATATGGGAGAAAGGAACACCCAGAGGAACAAAATACATCTTCGACAACCACCGTTTAAGGTCTAATGAGTAGGATTTGATTTCTTTGAGGAGGAAAATTAGACTTGATGGTGTCCAAATATATATGCTTTGATTCATACATGAAAGACCGAGTTAGTGGACATATAGGGGGAAGGTCTGAGTTGTCGTTTTACTATGGAACCTTTTTGCATCCCACTGGATATTTTATGTAAAATGCCTCTAGGGTGATGCGTCAACTCGGTTGTGTCCAAGAAGAACCTTGGAGTCACATGCGTGACAGGTTCAAATTGGACGTGGAGAATTTTGTATGTGGAAGAATTCTATCACAGTAGTTTACTCTGTAACCCATCCGTTGAAGATTGGAATAAAATGATGCAATATATGATCAATGATAGGAGACCTGTCAACCGAGGTGATGAAGTAGATCCACGCTATATGGTATGGTACCGGGAGCATTCTCATTTTCATGTGATCCGTGAGATAAAGGAAAGACCACCAAGGTGTCCGATTATACTTGTATCATCAAAGACAAACCCTTTGGTTATGAAAGGCTGGTACGTAATGTTATTTCCTTTTGATTTTAATATTATGGCTCAATATTTTAGATAATAATCGTTTGATTGTTATTGCATAAAAATAGAAAAAAAGGTTTACGTTTTTCTCCAAGAAGATTGTTGGGTGTATAAATGCGGGAGTTCATTTATCAATTGAAAAGATGAAAGAGCATAAATACCTAATAGATAACATTGATAATGAAGCTTATGTAAGCAAGTTTGGGGAGAAAACTTCGAATAAGCCTAAGAGGCTAGCAGCAAAGCGCAATAAAAGATCTTGTGGTTCATCGAATGCTGATGGTGAATCCAATGTCCCTGATATTGTTTCCAATGTCCCTGATACTGAAAGATATATTCCTGGTGCTCATCGTCCTTGTACTAAAACCAAAAAATCTAGAAATTAGATTGTGGTTGTTTTGTTAGAGAACATCATTTTCAAAGTTGATTTCTAAGAAACTTGTTTACTCTATGGATATGTCCCTGGTGTTTAATGTTCCTGGTGTTTAATATTCTCACATTGAGTTTACTTTCTAGATAATGAATGGATTAATTTATGGATGATGAATGGATTTTATGTTCTTTTTGTGAATTACCGATTGATTTGCAAGAGACTCATTTTTAATAAGTAACTTTTTGTTGAAATTTTACATTAAAATCGGTTGATAAGTGGTTTGCATCACTATGTTTTAAGCATGTTCATCCACAATCGGTAGATAATTATCTACCTATTACACCTACTGATCTAAAATCGGTTGATAATTATCTACCGATTACACCTACTGATGGAACTGTTTGGTTTCTGGACACATTTTATATTATAATCGGTAGTAAATTTTTTTTATAAGACTACCGATTATAGAGTTTGATAATGTTGGAAATTTGATAATTTGATAATTTTGAATTTGGGACAACATATACAATCGGTAGTCTAAGAAATTTCTAAGACTACCGATTATAGAGTTTAATAATGTTGGAAATTTGATAATTTTTCGATTTTGAATTTGGGGCAACATATACAATCGGTAGTAAAACAAATTCAAAGACTACCGATTATAGAGTTTGATAGTATTGGAAATTTGATATTTTTTTCAATTTTGAATTTGGGGCAACATATACAATCGGTAGTCTAAGAAATTTTTATACTACCGATTATGGATAATGAATATTTTCGAAATTTGAAAAAAAAAAAAACAAATTTGAATTTGGGGCAACATTTATAATCGGCAGTCTAAGAAATTCTTATACTACCGATTATGGATAATGAATATTTTCGAAATTTGAAAATTCTTTCAATTTTGAATTTGGAGAAACATATACAATAGGTAGTCTAAGAAATTCTTTTACTACCGATTATGGAGTTTGATAATATTAGAAATTTGAACATTTTTTCAATTTTGAATTTAGGGCAACATATACAATCGGTAGTCTAAGAATTTTTTTTACTATTGATTATTGAGTATGAAAATGTTGGAAATTTGATATGTTTTCAATTTTGAATTTGGGGCAACATATACAATCAGTAGTCCAAGAAATTTTACAAACAACTGATTGTTTAATCGGTAGTAAGAATTCTTCACGATATTACCGATTATAATCTAATTTTGGCACATACGTGTGTAATCGGTAGATATGGTACTCTATTATCTACCGATTATGAGACGACCACGGCATTAAATGCATGCAAAAATGATTTTTTTTTGTTAACGATCACAAAACATTGCATTAATATTTGTCTATAACCAATGTTCAAAATATATGTTCAAAATCACATGATCAACTAAACTACTCACCATCCTCGGTCAAATCAATTGGTTCCTTGACAAAGTTTGTTAAACGATCACAAGGCTCCATGTTGGACTCGTATTGCTTCATCCACTCCATACAATGGTTAGTTGGGAAGTAATCTGACCACCTACTCAATGGAGGTAATGGACAATCATCCGTTAACCTTAAACCGATAAAATGATTGCTATTAACCCATGCCATAGTGATTCGTTTATCTTTGACCGAATCATCACACACCTTCCTTGTGGGTATAAATATAACACTCACTCATAAGGAAGAAGGACAGAAATAATGTACCACGCAGTTCAATACATCCGCTAAAAGATACCCACATTTCGGCACTACCATCCAATACTTGGATCCGATTGTCTTCAATCCGTTTTGGCATTTTACACGAGTATATAACTCTTTGAAATCTTGTTCTCTAACATGTCTATCTCCTTCTCTTATCATTTTAATATAGAATTCCTTATCCTCCAATAATTGGGCGACCATCTTATTTCTTAAATATTGTCATTGGGTGATATTCTCGTTAACCGCCTCACTAAAGTGTCATATTTGTTTCGAAGCAACGTGAAGACCACAGTTTTCATCCCCATCGACATCGTCGGTGGACAAAACAAATGGTATAATGAGTAAATGGAGTTGTTCCAAAGACTCATCGTGTATATGTAGGGTTTGACTTAGTTGAGAAAGAATCGTAGAGACCTTAGGTTTGACTTGTCGTGAGCTTGGTCCACCTTGATCCTTCCTTGGACGGCCTATTTTCCTTAGAGACGGCACATCTTCATACTCAGCTTCAATATGTTCATGCCTAGAAAGCTCTCATTGACTAGATAACCATTCCTTCAACTATTTTCTTTGAATTGACCTCGGCTTTTCGGTATTCGGCCTACCCATCGCCTTTCCTTTCATTGGTTCTTCAACAACCTTTAGACAGGGGTGAATGGCTTCCTCTAAAATGGTGCATAAATATTTGCTTTTGTGTCCCATTTGACGTAGAGTAACGCTCGAGTATTCGTGCAAACATTTCCGCATCCACGAACGACGCACCATCAACCACCGGGGTGCTTGGAGTGAAAGTTAATTGCTTCCAAAAGGGATGAATATCATTAATGTCAATCACTTCAATACCTTCCAAGCATGTGACGACACGGGAGTCCAATACCTATCATCATCTTGCAATTGCAAACTGTAGTCTCATCATCGTGCTCTCTGTACAACTCCAATTGTTGTATCATGAAATTTATTGTCCACCAAGAAACTTTGTAAACTATACCCCTTAGAAGATTTTTATGTTTTAAATGTGCCAGCGGGAATCTATGCCGACTATTTTCCATTGAACCATAAATCTTAGTGAGGTCACGATTGGTGAACTCATGGACTATTTCTTGGACCGACAACACCCCATTTTGACTACCGGCTAGTATTTACTTTAATCGTTCATGTGACCCCTCTGCAATGCTTGTTACCTCGTTCTTGAAGTTATGATATTCATATGTCCATGCAAACACAAACTTATCCTTATGCGGTCCCAACCATTGTGTTTTGCAATACTTAATTGGTTTGGGATAGTTCTTGCCCCATTCATCCTCAAAGTTCTTCAAGTTGTATTCATAAACTTCCTCTGTCATCGACCAAACTAGATTATCCCATGCTTTTATAAATAAAGACCACTTTATTCCATCCTCGACCCACTTTTCATCAGTCAACCTTTTCTCTTCTTCTCGTTCTTCCACGGTTAGTTTACTAATACGTTCATCTTCTTCCTTCGACCTTTTGATACCTTTGTTTTGTTTTTTAGCTTGGATATGATGTCTGCAATTGGATTTGATGTTGCATTAAATGTGCCACGTACAAAGCAAATTCTGGGCTTCCGGAACACTACCTTTATTGCATTCTTCAAGGCTTGATCGTTATCCGTTACAATAACCCTTGGAAAATGATCGCCATTATAAATCGACTTTAATGTTTGCAACATCCAAATAAAACTCACATCGTTCTCAGCATCCATTAAACCTCACGCCACCGTAAATGTGCATTTGTCCGAAGTGTGGCAACCAATGTTCAACAACGGCATATTGTACCTGTTTGTCTTGTAAGTAGTATCTATCAACAAAATTTGATGAAAGCATTGAGCCAATTGGATCATCTTCGGATGTGCCAAGAAAATACGAATCACCTTACCATCCCTTTCTTATTTTCTCAACGTGTAATTGTGTTTCTCGGCTAACTACTCTGATTGCTGCATAACCATTCGACCATCCCATTTCGTCCTTTTGATCGTTGCTAGCGCCGACTTAATTGTAGACAACGAAGACAAGTTGTTGGGGTCGTCCGCCTTTATCTTGGATAGGATTGCACTCGCTTTCATTACGTTCTTCATGGACTTCACCGTCTCCATTTTCTTTGGTTTTAACTTGCAACCATTACATGCCCAACAAGACTTTCTGGATCTTCGTGGTTGTGACGACCATTAACAACTTTAAACATTTTTTATCCTTTACCTTGCTTACCGTCGGGCTTACTGAAGATAATCTTAAATGGGCATCCAATCTTATTTGAATTACCTCGGTATTTCCTCTCCGTCTTCTTTACGTATTTACGATCCTTTCCCACGTAACTCTTTCGCTCGCCAGCTTTCTTACAAATCATTTTAAATCGATCAACTCTCACGCAATTGTTCTGAACTACAATGCACATCTTTTCTTTCGCCTTGTTGATAAACCATTCCCTTGTCTCCACCTTACTTCCAAATGTCTTAGTGCGCATATAAAAAAATAAATATCATAAGCCTAACCATGTAACATACATTCTTAGAACAAGGCAAGAGTGGGTAGGTAGCATACCAAATTATTTGCATAGTGTAGGGAAGTATCAGGACCCTCGTATGAAACATGATTCATCCATTCAACAATCTACATAAAATAACAATGATTTAGACAACAATAATCGGTAGATAAGTATGTTCCCTTACTACTGATTAACAACAATCGGTAGATAATAATATCCCCGTACTACCGATTATCAACAATCGGTAGTTAATTATGTTCTCCTACTATCGATTATAGCAAGAAATCAAGACAAGTTCTGTACACAAAAACAAGTATAATCGGAGGTTTAATTTGTTAAACAACCACCGATTACAATGTAATCAGTAGATAACGATATACCATATAGTACTGATTATAAAGTTTGCAAAATATAAAGTTTATAGTTGGAGAAATTCATTTTTGGGGCGACAAATATAATCGGTAGATAGTAAGTATTCCTAAAATACCGATTATGCAAACAGAAATTCGAACAAAATTCAATTTGGGGATTTTGTATAATCGGTAGTAAGTAATCTTCACGAGACTACCGATTATACCATTATATATCGATTCTGGGACGTCCATGGCATTAAATGCATGCAAAAATGAATTTTTTTTGTTAACGATCACATCCAAACACATAGAAAGTGGGTTTTTGAGCTTCTTAACACAATACATGATTGTTTGGTGCATTATTATCTTCATCTTGATGTGATTCATCGTTTTCTCTCGTTAAATCGTCGTCTAGGTTTTCTTGCGCACCAAAATTTGGATCATCCAACAAATATCCCAAATCGTCATCTCTAAACGTTATTGAACCTTCAATAATATGTTCTTCATGATGTTTCCCACCTTCTTCCTCATACTCATCCATGTTTGTTATTGATTTTAGGTAAAACCTGATTTCCCCAAACTTCTTCCTCTTCTTCTTCTTCTTCCTCTCTAACACTCTCTATTTCTTTTTTAAAACTATAACTCAAATGTTTTTCTAACACTAACTATAACCAAAATTAAGTAACTAATTAACAAAAAATAATTAACTAATTAGCAAAAAATAATTAACTAATTAATCAACATTAATACTAATTAAACAAGGATAGATTAGCAGTTAAAGAAAAAATATGGATAAGGGATGTACTGATTTTACTTCTTAGTGACCTTATTTTGTTTTATTAGTCGCCCCAAATTCTTTTTAAATCGCCCTAAAAACACCATGATTTTTACTACTTAGAGATACAAAATCACAAATTAGCATAATCCCCCCTCCAAATCATTCAAGGCAAGAGGGCAACTGGACTTAGTCCAGAAAAATTTATCTGAAAGCATAGAAAAATGAACTATCAGATAGAAATATGAGGAAAAAAAATCTGATGCAGGGCTGCTACATCATTACAACAGTTCCCAAATTTGTAACAGCATAATCTAAAATCTAGTATTCCTTGTAAAGATACAAATTAATTGCCAGAATGCCAGTTGTCATATTATCCCACTGATTTAACGCAACTCAACCACTGCCTCGTCTGATTGACATATGGGCTTGTTTTCCTGGCGTAGCTTTGGTGCTTTGTATAGTATAGGAGACTAGGAGTGGCGTTCTACAGAAGTGAAATGATCAAACTCCAGACTCTGATGAACACCACCTCGTTATACGAAGATTCTGGTTACTAAGCTTCCATGGACGGGCCTGGCTCATAACAAGAGTGGAGTGAGTTGGTTCCTCGGCCCTCTCAACCTGCAACAAGCAGATAATCCAATTAACTTTAGAAACTGTATGATCATAGAGAAGCCTTTGGTGATCAAGACTATAAATAAGTCTAAATCCACACTCAACAGTGTGATCTTAGTAGCAATGGACCTATTATTGTTCCCTTATACTACAAACATTTACAGTTTTCATAGAAACTATGAAAACTTTGGTCTATACTAGACCTCGCCACAGCTCTAGCCTCTAAGCACAAGTGAACATCCAAAATTGGACAATAAACTTCAGTCAATTTTGTAACTACACATGAAGGCAGAATATATATATATATATGGGTGTGCATGGAATCGACAGAAGAAGGGGACAAGCCTTTGACTTGCAAAAGCTTCAAATTGAGGTCGCACAAGAAAACATATAGATGAACAATAGTCACATAAAAATTATTATATATCTCTTCAAGTTTTGACAAATCCTTACTCAAACAAAAGGAAAAACACAAAAGAGAATTTTTTAGCCTAAAACAAGGAGATCATGCCTTAGCTATTTTTCTTCGAAAGTTTATTCAATAATACAGGCTATAGAGGTTCTTGACTGCAAGCATCATATGTAAATAACTATCTAGGAGGCTTGCCGATTATTCAGTAAGGTATCCAATAATAACAGCAGCCATGATAAACCTGGCATAGAGACTTGCAAAAGAAAAAAAAGACTGGCTTAAAGAGATATCCTTAGTGTTATCGCAGTGTGATTCCTTACCATTAATGTCCTCTGTTCAATTCTTTAGGTCTGCCGCGAGGGAATCATACTTATGATTTTCTGCGTAGTCCTGTGCAGATCAAGTTTCAAAAGCAATTCAAGAACTCATTCATAAACCTCTAAATTTCAAGGACGAAACAAAGTTCGAAAATAAGGTGATAGTATTAACCTGCTTATTAATGTGGCCCCATCCAGTTTGTATTCTTTAATTGAAGGAAAAAAACAAGTAATGAAGTCCAAATCTTGCCTGTGCTCCAACTTTTGGCATCGCTCAACGAACAGCTTCTCGAGTTGTGGGTAAAAAGAAGACTGTGGTTGTGCTATGCACCATTTCTCCAGGCAATGCAAGTAGCTTAAGGTGAATTTCACCAACTCTGGAAACGGTTGGCATGATTCATGGTCACCATAAAAATCATCACCAAGGCACAGCACAACATCCATTGCGGCAATCGTGAGAACCCTGAGTGATGGAAGTTGCCCAAGCCCTGGAAGTTGTTGACAGAGATAGCAATCTTTAAGTTCTATCTCTACCAGATTTGGAAGAGCCAACGAAATACTAATACCCATCATCCATGTTGGAAACTTCGGATCCAAATAGCAAACAATCTTCAACTTTTCCAAGCTGGGGTTTGGCTGCAATTGTTCCATCCACAGAACCATCACTAGCGCACTCTGCATCATGTGTTTTAAACCTCCATTCGATTATCAAGCTTTGAATGCTCTGTTTCCACTTCAAATTTGCTTTCTGGGCGTCATCTGATCTTGTCACATCTTCAAGATTACTGATCCACAGTTCACCTTCGAGGAGATTTAGGCATTCCAACTCCCTGATGGTACTACAGCCACTTGTATTGCACTTTCCCACCTTAAATTGCGTTAGTGTTTGAAGACGAGTTAGAGATCCAATCTCGCTTGGCTTTGCGCTCCAGCTTCCTGTGTTGTTTAAGAAGAGATGTCTTAAGTTGATCATGTTTTTTATGTTTCCAGGAAGCTTCTTTATATTGCAACAATTTTCAAGCTTCAAAGTCTGCAAGTTGGACAGGTGAGTAATGCAATCCGGCAATTCTTCAAATTGTGTACCAGAAATATCGATGTATCTCATACGCTTCAATGTTCCCATTGTTTCATGAAACTTCCTTAGTTTGTCACAAAATCTAAGATGCAAAGTCTGCAAATTGTAGAGTCCACAAATAAACTTGGGTAATTCTTCAATCTCTGTTCTGGATAGATCGAGATACCTGAGATGTTTCATGTTTTTGATTGAAGGTGGTAATTCTTTAATACTAGTACCCTGCATATCTAGCACCCGAAACTGCTTATTCTTGAGGAGCTTCTGATAGTTAATGCTTTTATCCCCTCCATTATTATGAATGAATAAAGTGCGTAGTTTCGCTGCATTTTGCAATTGTTCTGCATATGCTAACGTACCTTCCTCCAAGATCAACCTCAGACGACGAAGTTCCGATGTATCTTCAGCAACAATTTGACTATCCCTCAAAATCGAGCATTCATTACTTCCAACAATATCTTGTGCAAGATCATGCACAAGATGATGCAGTTTGCAAAATTGAGTGTCTCCATTATGTTCGCACCTTCCTTCTCCATGTAACAATAAATTCTTTAACAGACTGTTGAAATAAACATTTCCAATATCCTCGAGCTCCTTGTCCCGATTTCTGTCAGACTGATGAAGAAACCCTTCCGCCATCCATAACTGAATTAAAATTTGCTTCTCGATACTTGAGTCTTTTGGAAACAATGAACAATATGTGAAGCATTGTTTCAAAGGAGAGGGTAAATGGATGTAGCTAAACCTTAATGCAGGTAACATTTCATTTTTTTCCAGTAACCCCCAATTTGTACTATCTCTTAGATATGACCACCCAGCTTCGTTCCTCGTAGAGTGTAATAGATCTCCTAGGTCTTTTGCTGCCAGTGGCACACCTCCACACTTCCTCCCCATATCTTTGCACATGACCACCAAATTTTGCGTCTCTTCTGGCCCTCCAGGAGCAAATGCTCTTTGCCTGATGATTGACCAACACTCATTTTCGGATAATACCTGTAAAGTATATGTAGAGTTCGCTCTGCCTTGAACAACATCAGCAACTCATTGCTATATGTAGTAACAATTATTTTGCTTCCTTGTTCTCCTACGTTCAACTGATTTTTCAGTTTATTCCATTGATCAACTTTCACATTCCACAAGTCGTCAAGTACAAGCAAGTATCTTTTACCACTCAATTTTTCCTTCATTATGCGTTCCAGAACATCCATATTTGTATCTCTGTCGTAAGCACTTTCCGTTACGGATGCAATAATATGTCTCAGAATTTTCTTCACATTAAAATCAACGGATACGTGGACCCATATTTTCTCTTCAAATATATCAGATACCACTTGGGCATTGAAGATTAGTTTCGCCAAGGTGGTCTTTCCTAGTCCCGCCATTCCTACAATTGGAATGACTGAAACTGTCGATGACGAAGAAGAGGAACTACCCCCCATCAAGAACGAATCTATGATAATCTCTTTATCTTTTTGTCTGCCAATAACTTGTTTTTCTTCTATGAAAGATGTTGTTTCTTGATAATCTCTATGTTGTTCGTTAAATAAATTAAACGCAAGGAACGGCCAATTAGCAAATCAAGCTGAACCCTATCTTTAGCAATGCGATCCATTTTATCATTGACGTTTTTGATTGTATGAGCCATGTTTGGGTGAAAAAGCAGTGGGTTTGATCTTGAAAAGGTCATACGCAGCTGATCCCTCCTACGAAAGCTCATTTCATGAGAACGCATAATTTGGTAGGAGAACTCTTCTAGAATGTTATCAGCTTCATATGCAACATCTTTCAGCTGTTTCAACCAAATTTTGAGCAGATCTTTCCCCAGTTGTTGTTCCTCAGCATCCTCTAAATCTTCTTGAATTATCATCACATTTTGTTGAAGCTTATTCAGCTCTTTCTCCACATCCGAAGCCATTTGAACCTCTTCCCTAACAAATAAGATCAAGCTCTTCAACATCTCCACAGCACAAGCTACAAGAAATTCCTCAAAAACCATTTTTTGTTATTAACCAATCTGAAAGTCTGAATTTAAAGTACCAATACTAAAGTTGAAGTCGATGTTAAATGGTGATGACGCGCACATATGGTGCAAGGGTGTATAAGTATATAACAATGCATGAAGTGTTGTAAACTTCGGCAGGCCCGGGCATTGAATGCGTAACCTACTACACGCCCAATACGCGCAATTTCTGAAAACCATCATGTATTCACTCTATGCGAGCACTTTGTGAAATGCGTAACCTACTGCTTTGTACACATGCATTATACACATCTTTTGAATATGGTGGTACCAATGAGAATATCTAGAACTGTTCAACCTCGAATGGTAGAAAAGATGATAATGTTCATGTGGTTTGAATAAAAGAAGGAAAACTCGTTCTTGTTTTTTCAGTGTACTAGTCATGTGGTTCTTAAGCAAATGACTAGTCCTCATACCAATCACTGCCGTATATAAACAGTGCCTGCCTTTATTGACTCTGAATACAGTTTATTAGACAGGAAAGTAGGAATCTACATCTACACATATGATATCATTTATGCATACTCGAAAATGATAAACCAAATTAGTCAATAATCCTAATTTTAACTTCCCCAATTTCCTGGTCGTCTACAAGGACCACAACTTGCCAAGTGATTCTTTTGTGGGGTAATGATCCACTTGATTTTTGTTTTTCCATCTAAACGCAGGCTAATACTTCAAGAGATTACAGTACTTACTTCCAAGTTTACAATCACTAAGGAAGACTTTTCAGCGAAGTTCAGTCTAAATATAAACCCTAACGAACCTTCCTATACAGAGTGAAGAAATTGAGATTCAAGATACATCAAAAGATATGGTAATAGAACCTTCGTCCTAAGCTACCAAACTGATCACTTCGAAATGCAAAAGACAGGACAAATGATATGCGTAAAAAATAAAAAAACAAACACTTACAGCGGGGAAGAAATTCTTGATCTCAGCTCAACGACTAACCATGGCGTCTTTGTTGAAAAGCATGGTAAATGGAAGAAGAAACATATCAGACAAGGACCACAAGGTATACCATCAAAGGGTTATGACCGTGACCAGCAAAACAAGCAAAAAGAGTTGGGGAAAAACTGAATGGTAACATTTATATAACTGAAATTCTTTGGCTTAGATACGAGGCTTTTATAACTGATGGTTCAAGTGGCTTTGAGATGAAAGAGTCTGCTGATATCCAAATCAGTAGACATTTAACTTTAACATGGATTCAATATATCCATCAAAATGTGACAATAGAACTCCATTTTGACCAATGTTCACATTGGTAAAGATAAGATGAGAATATATGATAAAAAAATCATGAAAAATGTCATTCTAATTCTATCTCATACTTCAAATTATAAAAACAGAAACACCAAATGTATAAAGGTAATTAGACCCAAACATCAAAACTGTTGTTCTTGCATTTATCTCCTAAAAGAACTTAAACAATAACATAATCCCCTTCAGAATTTGAGAAAAGAAACTAATCCAGCTTAGGTCTCCCCATTCCAAGAGCAAGGATATCTTCATGCTCCCAACAGTAACACCACTCTACCTAGATGGAAGTCCAACTTAAGCAACAAGAGTACTGGCAGTTGTAGATTCACTGCACAAGCAAAGGAAAACAAGTATCTGTTAGGCATCGATCTTGCCAACCAGATAACATAATGAAAAATGACTGATAACATGGCAAGTAAAACTGTAAGATAAATAATGCAAATAGTTGCAAGCGCAGAAATTGTAAATGAACTGCAATCGATAACCAACTGAGAATCGAGATCTAACAAATTGAGTGTAATGGCATTTGGAGGCAGATTTCTGAGATGATTGAATGGGTAATTAGTTAATCAATTGTGTAAATATTTGTAAATGAACTGCAATCGGAAACAAACTGAGAATCGACATCTAAATTTTTTTGAGTGTAATGGCATTTGGAGGCAGATTTGTGAGAAGTATGATTGAATGGGTACTTAGTTGATTGATTGTGTAAAGAGAGGACTTAGGGAAGAAAAGAAAAAGATAAATCTTTTCATTAATTCCCCAAAAATCTCAATACAAAGCAAAAAACCCCACAATCAAAAGCACAAAATCTGTACTATGATTCCATCTTTTCTAGAAACAGAAATTGATATTAGGGATAGAATAGCTGAGCACCTTGCAGAAGACCTGCAAGTATTTCAGAGCTACTAAAGAGCTCTCCCCAATTTGCATCATCCCTTATTTTCTTGAAATAATCTCTAATCCATGCATGCAATAAGATGATGCTAGACTATAATTACAGAAACTAAAAATGAGTGATGGTTGATATCCCAGCCACTCAAATTGTACAAAACCACTCATATCTGCTTATAGAGGGCACATAGTAATAAAGCAATAGAAATGTTAGTAATGTAAGCAGCACAGCACTATTCTATCCTGGATGGCAAGGGAAAACTTAATAATATTGGGTTATCTATTTCATTTCAAAGATACAGTTATAGCTTTTAATTCTATAATGCTAGTGATTGACTCCTGGGGTTCACAGAAAATCAACACCGCCAACTAAGCTAACTATGCAACTTGCAATACTAAGTAAATTACAGTTCACATGTAAAGTTCCCATATTATGCTGAATAATCACATTTTATCAGTGCAAAGAAATTCAAGCGACACAAACACACAATTTCACCGTATGGTAATTCAACAACTTGTGAACAGAACATGTACTAGAGGTGTATAAGCAAATCACGTAAAAGAGAAGCGTGGATGCTAAAACTTACTATTTCCAGACTGGGGGAAGCTTCTTGGTCCTCTTGTAATAACGGGCAAGACGATGAATCCTGCTCTCAACCAAAATCAATCTAAACTTAGAGTCCTTGTCCTTCCTGTTCCTCTCCAAATGCTTCCTGATAGCAACAGCCTTCTTGATCAAATGGTACAAATCCTCAGGGATCTCAGGTGCAAGCCCTACAAAGAAACAATCAAAAACCCACATCATCATTTAAATAAATCTCAGAAAAAGAAAAAAAATCAAACCGAAAAATAAAAGTGATAGTCATACCATGAGCCTTAAGAATACGCAAGATCTTGCTTCCAGTAACACTCTTAACCTGAGCAATACCATGTGAATCCCTTAGAATGACACCAATCTGAGATGGAGTCAAACCCTTCTTTGCGAACTTACAAATGTTATCCTCAACCTGTATAATAATCGAACCCAGAAACCCATCATCATTAGTTAATAGTTTTAAAATGAGAAAAATGATATAGATTAAACTAAAGGAATTTGGTTCTTTTTACTTACATCAGGTGAAGAAATCTTCAACCAGCTTGGTGGTGTTCTTTTGTATGGCAAAGCTGATGATGAAATACCCTTACCTCCACTATGCATACGCCCCATCTTCGCACAATGAGGATTGAATTCTGAGTTTTTTCTCTAAACCTAAAAAATACAGCAGCTGCTCTCTCTTCCTCCGCTTTAAGACTCAGAAACCCTAACAAGTGAAAGATGACGAGGGTTTATATTGCGGCAAACCCTACTCATATTTCTTAAAATTCCGATTTCGCCCCTTTTATATAATTTCGGGCTTTACCTAATTGGCTCGCATAAGATGGGCCTTATGGTATGAGGTAGGTTACAAGTTGTAACCATTGCCCAACTCACATTTTCACCTGTGGCCGGAAGGACTTCTTCCGGCACTTATAGTGATCACTGATCCGTAGCTGGCTCTGTGATGTCTACCCGTTGCATACACAGCGTAATGCATGTGATGGCTTGCTCGCGGAAAAATATCAGAACTAATATTTACGAGCATGACCAAGTTTTTGGTCGTGGGTTTCCGAGAGGCTGGAAACAAATGGAGTCTTTAAGCTCTCACATTTTGTTCCGTTGCAGGCGTTTTCATATGTTTTATTTGCTGCAAGGAACATTCAGACTTTCGTAGCTGAGATTTAGTTCACATGGTAGTAGCATGATGAATGCACTAAGAAAGTTTTGTGAAACTTCAGAGCAACAGCAAAAGGAACAGCTTTCGCAGTAGTCTCAAATTTTGCAAGTGCCAAAATTAGTGCACACATGCCATACCAAGACAAACTTTATAGCGAAATTGGCCATTTCAAGTCACATCTTATTCAAAATGCTAGCATCAATAGCATTGTTGATAAAAGTGTTCTGCATAGGTTTATTCATTCACAAAGGAGGTAGATAAAGAGGAAACTCTGTTATCTACAGTTGAAACATTTAAAAGTACATCTCTATTATGTTCTCACCACAATCAGCTCACAATTTGCAGCAATCCTATGGAAGAGTAAAAAACAAAAAATACACTGTCAACCTGTTTACAAACCACATTAAAGCAGATAATACAAATCTAACCCGCATACTACACATTCTGTCTACAATTCAAGCTATGACACCGAGTATTGTACAAATTTTCTAAATACAAAGACAGCAATAAGTAAAGAACTGAATATGAGTGAGTAAGTTCAACAGCCTGAGCAGCTAATATCAACTGAATTTCCATAACCGCTCTAATATCCAAATGCAGAGGTTTCAATTGCCCACCTAAGAGAGATACAGAACTTTTAGGTATCTCTTCATTAACTTCAGAGGTGGTATTTGAACTGCCTTCACCACTATTATCATTTGAGGGGTCATTGTTGGCACCTTCTTTTTCCTTATCCTTGGCATCCCCAGATGGCGATCCTTTAGAGTTATCCTTTGGAGGGTTATCAGAATCTTCTTTTTCCTTATTCTTACCACTTGGGCCTCCCCCACTACCGTCCTTTGGGTTTTGCAAACCTATATCAGGCTTTGCTTCAACTCCAACCCGTCTCAAATGCAGCTGCCAGATTCCATTTTCCAGAAACACAAGAAAATTGAGACGACAATCACATTTATGGGAAGGCGCTGGGTATAACCATATAAGTTTGTGAATGCCATAAACATATAAGTTTGTGAATGCCATAAAGTTTAAGGCGTATGATTCTGACTAGTTCAAGGGAAAAATTCTGCATGCAAATGAAATGCAACGAAAAGTGGAAATATAACTTAAATTCAAATGAGCTAAGTATTTACTATCGAAAGCAAAAACAATTTTTGTGGATACTTGAGAAAGGTGGATTTGTCTGTATGTAAAAATTCACAGATGAAAATTTGACTGATTTGATGTCCCAAGCAGAAGCAATAAAATACAACACAAAAGAGAATAATATGGATTACTGAAAGACTTTTTCTACAATACCTGAAGATGCAAGTTAACTTCATCCGGACGCGAAAGAAATGGAAAATCGCCACCTGATTTTAGGGACGCTCTCCTTGCTCCAGGATACTTCTCACTTAATTGATCTTTCAATTCTCGAGGAATAGCACAATAATCATTTGTCTACAAATGCAGCAAAGTAAAGACAGACAAAACTGTAAGAAAGTGTACAATATTGAACTCCTACATTAGAATACGATATAATTCCAAACAAAAAGATAAGCTCCCAATTTGCTCTACCACAATACTCCTTGAGCATGAAAATAGTGTACCACAGATATATGACAACACTAATCATAAAGTATAACAGCAGAAGTTCGAAGAGGTTTATCAAAAAAAATTAAATCTTTTTTAACTATTTAAGGCAAAACCTAGAGAGACATTTATCAAGCTGTCCAACGAGTAGACCAAATTCACATTAAGCTCTTATCGTGCTCTCTCATAGTTGAATAAATGCACACTGGTGAACAAACTAGTAAAACTCTTCGATATTTCTTAGCTTAACATGTATTCATGGAAAGCCTTGTTTACATGTTCAGGAGGAAAACAAAATTTACAAACCTAAAAGTCAGTACAACTGTGAAAGTCCAGGTATAAAATGATACTGACAGAGTTAAAATCGTTATGACTTGTTTTTTAAGTACTAACAAAGATAAATCACAAACATATAGTACTAGTCAGCATTTACTGACAAGTGACAAGAGAAGAAATATGCTTAGATCATATTATTGAGTGCTTTCAAGATCTCTGCCATGTTTTTATTCTACAAATTTTGAAGGCAGATGTGGTCTCCTAGAAGAGAGATGGCATACATAAGTGGAAATAGAAAGGAATCAAAATTTGGTTGCTTACATCCATTATCGTGATAAATGAATCTGAAAGTAAGAGAGGTCCAATCGAAGCAGCGCCGGAAGTCAAAGTTAACCTTGAAGCAAGATCCTCACGAGAGAGAGTCTCAACCTGAACAGGTTCGAAGTTTATGATACAAATTATATAGAATTCAAGGATCTCAGATTCAAACATGTTAGATCTAATACCAAACAACAGGTAAGAATTGCTTTTCTTTCCAAACATGAGAGTCTTGAACTCATTTTTTTTTGGGCAAGGGATGACTAAGAATTCAGTTATATCCAAGGAAACCTGATAAAAGATAACTTTTTGTATTGAATTGACCGGTGGTTGCTATACTAAACATAGTAACATAACATAGATCAACCTGGGAAACAACAAAATCCACCGAGTCTGCGATGAACGGTTCATGTGGACCATCACGAATTCCTATTAGAACGTATCGCTTCAGCAAAAATGAAGGTGTCCAAGAAACACTGCGATGAAAGGCAAAATACAAAAAAATTGACAAAAGTTTTCAGTATATGAAGTGCATTTCAAAAATTAACTCATTGACGACCACAGAAAGGCAAGATTGATGTGTTAATACTTGATGAAATCTCTATAAATAATTTTATTTATGGACATGGCTTTAAAGTTTAAAAAGACAGTTTAGTATGGTCTACATTTAATGTATAAAATTTCAAGTGTCAAATAGATAACGCCTAGAACCTAGTCTAGAAACAAGCTCAATGAAGAGTGAAGACAAGTTCATTTTCAAAGAGAGAAACATCTGCACCGAGGCTGATGTACAAGTCGAAATATAGCTTAGTTAACAATCATAATTCTTAAATTACAGTAAAACCTCTATTTCAGAATATTATTGGGATCATATAAAATTATTTTTATATAGAGTTTATTCTTATATAGAGGTAATTTTTACAAAGATTAAGTTAAACTGGGACCATAATTTTTTATTCATATATAGAGTTTATTCCTTTATAGAGTATTCTTATATGAGGTTTTAATGTATTTATAAGCTTGGGGCCTGCAATGCAACCGCAAGTTTTATTCACTAAATGTTCGGTGGATCCTATACTTGCGCCTGTCAGTATTGCTTAGTTAACAATCATTACTACTGACAGGTGCAAGTATAGGATCCACCGAAACATTTAGTGAATAAAACTTGTGGTTGCATTGCAGACCCCAAGCTTATAGAAACTTCACAACACAGATATGTCATCAAGATGATCAGCTAACTAATATTGGCACGAGATATTATCAAATTACATACACGGGTGACCATGGCATTGAAGCTGAGAAGCTTTCTGTATCTATAAAAGAATTTGAGAGTATTAACGAGCGAACAAGCCTTGGACGATGCTGAGCAAAGACTTGTGCTAGAAAGCCACCAAGGGATGTCCCATAAAGATGTACCTGTTAAAGGTACTCGTCAGCATATTCAGTATTTAATTTTTATTCGATAAGCTATTTAGTACCATATCGAGCGGCCATTTTAAATTTGAATGCCATAATCTATCTGCTTAAAAAAATAAAAACAATTGCTGAGCGTTCTCGTAATCAATTATATAATCGTTAATCTACAAAAGGTTGCCCACATAAAGATACTAAGATCCTAATATTTTCTTGCATAAAAATAAATAAATGCAGGAACCCAATTCCATATGGATATTTCAATGCAGGTAATATCAAACATGTACATGTTATTAATTCTGCCTTCCTATTGTAAAGGATCTAGGTTACTCATCTGTTATCACCGTTTATAGGTAGATTCCAATTTCTACTACCAAGCTAATTTCCCATTCTCTAACACGAAATCTACGCAAGAAGACTTGGGATTCTAGTTCTATTTACCTTCTCTGTAGCTTTTCTAAAATTGATCAGTAGTTGTTTTAATATAACCGATACACAAATTAACAATGAGTATAATGTTTAGGGATAATGGCTGTTTCTAGAAGGAACAACAAGATGTGAGTCAAATTATACAGGAAGCAATTTATTCCATACATGGTGAACATCGATAGCATCTAGAAACTTTTCGAACGCTTGAATCCATTCATGATGATTCCACACACGTGGTATATCAACAGATATTACTCGATATCCCTGAAACACAAATTTCCACATTATTAAAATACATAAACACTAAGATCTCTAACGAAACAACTGCAAAGTATAGATTTCCCAAGAACACTATGACCAATTAAGAGTACACCCAGCTGCTTATAGAGATAAGCACATATAAACAGTAAAAAAGAATAGAAGCACATAAATCCTACCTTATTTGACAATGACATAATTTGCTTATAGTAGACATCAGCGGTTCCTGGTGTCCCAGGAAGACAGATAAGTGGAGGCACCACTTTTGGACCAAACTCATAATACCTCCATTGTCTTGACCCAATCTGCAATAATTAACTGAACAGAATAAGGACCAGTTTATCATATAACAGCTTTACAAAGAGGATTGAATTAGCCTCCTACTTTTCTATTACCACGGCAACTCTCTCCAAAATTAAATAAGAAACATTGCTTAATGATCCACAAACCAAACAACTAAATGGATTGACATAGTGAAAATATAACGGGAAGACTATTGTCATTGGACACTAATCTGACTGCGAGCACATATAAGTAGTATCGCTTCCTTACAGCACACTCAAAGTCATGCACATTTAGAGAGATCAGGAAAAGAAACCCAACTAATTGCAGTTATAGAGAAATCCCACAAGTAGAACTGAAGTAGAAACCCAACTAACGGAGAAAAACAAAAATTATAAAAGATATGGTCCAACAGTCCAGCATTCAAACCCAATACAAACATGTTGTGGGAGGTTAAGAGTGACATTAAAGCTGCTTAGTATCTAGGGAAAGTTTGTGTGACACAAATGACAAAGAAAAACCTTGAGTTTTAGAACATATACTGAACTTTGACTGATATGTGGCACTACGGACACTAATAGAGAGCCAAAAAGGGTGGTGATCGTAAACTCTAAAAAAATCCCCAAAAACTACAATGGAATCTAACATTGCTTCCTGAACATATTAATGCGCCTTTTTCACGTCCACATGATGCGAATTTTTTCCAGATACCAAGCAGAATCCAAACAGAATGTCATTAGCAAAACTCAATACTATCAAATTCTTGGAAAATTATGTGAGATAGTTAAAACCCTAAGCCCGATATATAATTAGGATATCTAAGATCAAATTTAGCTCATTGACAGAAAAAGGTCAACTCTTGAAAGCAAACAAAAAGAACCTCAATTACAAGATGAAATTAAAGAAAACATTGAGGAATTGAGGAAGAAAACATACAGATATCTTGTGAAGTGGAACTTGAGATTTGAAATGAATATAATCCCCAGGCGCCGAGAAGACGCCTTTCATTGTTTCTTCTTCTTCTGAAAGAATTCTCCCATCAAAATTATGATCTAACAGGTTTTCCAATTCATTCCGATCTCAATTTAATATATCTAGGTATGATCTTTTTTTGTTTGATTTTGAGTTTGGGATTGAAGAAAATAATGGGAAAGAAGAAGAAACCAATGTGGTGGCCCCAAAGACTGAGATAATTCTAACAGTCAAAGAGAGAGAAAAGAAAACAAACGATTATTGCTGAAACTCTTAACAGCTTGTCAACACAAGAAGGAACTACTTCTCCATGTGTGTAGTGTAGCCATTCGATGTGTGCACGATTATTAGTTAGAAAGAATTAACATTGTTCTTTTTTTACACCTGCTTACACCAAGTAATTTTTTCTGTGAATTAACATTGTTCTTTTATTACACCTTGCTTACACCAAGTAATTTTTTCTGTCATCTGTAAGCAAATTTTTCTGTCATCTGTAGGGATAGGGTTGCACAAAGGTCGGTTCAGCTCGGTTCTTAAAAGTACCGTGTATCTGTACCGACTTAAGGCCGGTTTTCTATTTTGGAACCGGTATTTGTCCCGTCTAGGGTCGGTTCGGTTATGGAACCGTACCTATTTTATTCGGTCCTAGTTCGGTTCAGGTTTTGTACCTATGACAGTTTCGTAATTACTAATTTGGTTCACGAGCCGATTTTACCCGTACATAACCGAATTTTCCTTTATTTTTTTGTTTATTTTCCTCTGTAATTTTTACCTGTTCAATCCACAAATAATACATACACATTCATAAATTTTTAATACACACAAATTACAATCCAAAAGTCTATCAACTTTTTGTTAATTAAGTCTTTATTGTGGACTCTGGTCTCAAGGAGCTTGTGTTGTCGTTTTCTAGTGGTTGCATCCATCAAAAACTCATTTTATATTTCTTATTTCTAGTTTTTCTCTTTTCATGTTAGGTTATTCTAACGTCAAAGTTCAACATAAAATGGTTACATTGTGCTTGTTCTGGATTTAACCTTGTAAATTTGTTCCATATATCAAATGTGAGTTTGGACTTCTTCTTGCCTTCATCAACAACATTTTTTATATCTTCATTTTGAGTAGGTGGAGGCTGTGGAGCTTCAGGTGTAGGTGTAGGTTTTGAAAGTTGACTAGAGGATCCAACTTCAGTTTGCAGAGTTGTAGGAGTAGCTTGACTTGAATTTGATGCATCCATCTGAAATCAAATACTAAACATTTCAGTAAGTTAAACATAACAAGTGAAGTCAAGTAAACATAATAGAACAAGAAAAGGAAGTGGGAACAACAAAGTGCAATTTAGTGAAAGAATAGTATATTAAGTAAAAGTTATAACACAGAATCAGAATAACAAATACATAGTTAGCAGGGTAGATGCATAGTAAGCAGAAAGAAACAAATTGTCGCAGAACCTATACTTAACTACCAGTCCATAAAAGAGTAAAAACAAATTGTAATACTTCTCAACGGCAAGAGTAAAAACATGAAAGAAAAAAAGCTACAATTATAATTGTCTGACTTCATTGCGAAAAGCTAACTAAATGACAAAGCCAGTAAAAAAGAACAAGGAACAATCAACACATTCACAGTTACAACTTTCCCGACTAGACCTGAAACGCCATGACGAGCCATCGACCATGTAAACAAGAGCTAAAAAAAAATCAGTCAGCGAAACTGCAAGGCATACGCTGAAATGTCATCATACATTCCCTCCTTCTCAGTCAAGTTTTTTTTTGTTTTTTACCAACCAAAAACACTCAGTATTACACTCAATCAGTAGCGACAATAACATTATACATAAATATCTCTCCCTTCATTTTAAGTAAACTCAATTTGTCTGTTCAAATAAAGTTATATTCAGATATGCCCCCATTACCATCAATATGTGTAAACATATACATATACAAAAACAAAAAAATGAATCAAAATTCACGTCAAGAAAATTGGTAAAAACTTAGTTTTTTAGGTTTTTTCAAAGGATGAACTTTACCCTTCGTGTTAGACCTTGTAATAGTACTCTCTAAGTATAGTAAGGTTTAATACTTTGATTCGTTTGAAAGAATAGAAGCCCTCCAACTGCATTCATCAGAAACCTCTAATTGAAAAGTTAATTGAAAAGAAGTTATAATAGGGTTTTGGACTAGAAACCTCTAATTCAAAAGCATAGGGTTTTAATTCTTTACCTGTTTTTTGTTAGTAGGTGATAATCAAATCCCCATAATCGAAAGCCCTAAAAAAATAAACAAAATTCTTGTTACAAATTGAAAAAGGGAAGAAGAAAAAGAAGTAAAGAAGTAAAGAAATAAAGAAAGAAGTAGAAGAAGAAGATGGTACTGGACCTACTGGTGGTGGCTATGACGAGATAATGGTGGTGGAGGTGGTGTCGCTGTGGTGAATCTGGTGATGAAGAATAACTGGAGAAGAAGAGAAGAAGAAGTGAAGAACTGTGTGAGTGCCTGTGACTAGGGTCGAGTAAGTGAGTGAAATTGAGAATATATTCTAACTTAGAAATAGACGACTAGGATTAAATAATCGAGTAAGTAAGTGAAATTCAGAACAACCGGTATATTCGGCTCGGTTCGGCTTGGTGCTTAGGTAGAACCGGTATTTGGTACCTGGGTATAGTCAGTTCTCTATATTTTCCCTGTACCTGTCCCGAGCTCCTCGGTTCCAGTACGGTGCAGCCCTAGTCATCAATTATGGTATGGAAAATGGGCATGGAAAAATAAATACACCATCTTATTTGGTTAGACATGGCAATATAATGAATCTCGGATCATGGTCTTGTTTTACCCCTGATCAGGATACTTTGACAGTTTTATCTCGGTGTAATATTTGGCGAAATTTCAGAGTCCTTGTTTCCAAAAAATTTATTATGAGATTCTCATATTTCTCCTCGACTCGCTAACTTTGTAACTTATCTCAGCGAGTTTCTCGTATAAAATTTTTGTCTCACTGGTATCAAGAGATTTGTCTCGACCATAGACTGAGACCAGGAATCTCGACCGATATTGACTACATTGAATTCTAATATGGGATTACTAACTTCACGAGTATCCTACTAACTATTAAAATGTTATTTTCGATTTAGAGCACCTGTGAACTTGAACTTTATTTTTTTTTTTAAATTGTCATGTGAGCTAAATTTACCTTATGACTTGAAATTTGCCCCGTAATACAGAATGTACCACTAATCTAATAAATTATAACGAAACCCACAATATGTTTACGGGACTTTGTATTTCCACGTGACTCAAAACTTATATTGTTACACATATTGTGGCATGTGACTTGGGAATTTGTCACTGTCGCCCAAAATCACTGTGACCTATTTTTAGCGACCTAATATTTACAATTGGACTCGAAAATTTTGTGATTTCGGGTATACGACCCCAAATTTGTAAAGTAACCCATAATATACGAGTACTATAATCAAATTATGGTGTATGACCCATATTTGTTACTTCATCCAAAATATACCTTCTTATCAAAAATAAATAAATAAATAAGGAAGGTGATAGGTTGGTGGCACAGTGGACATTTGTCGATTAGAGGACACCTGACATTCTTGATATATAACATATTACATTAATAGATTTTTAAATGCCTTTATCAAATTAGATGCAAATTATACATTTTTTTAAAATTAAGGATCAAAGTAGTTGCTCTCTCGTAATGAAAAAAAAAACTGTATGAATATGAAGATAACTGTATTTTGATGTTCTACTTTCTCAATGATTATGTTCGGTTAACTGGATTTAGCTAGCCGCACTCAGAATCTCAGTTCTCATCTCGTTGTATGGATAATTATTGAAGAACAATTGAAATAATATGAAATGCTATTGAGAAATTAGAGATAAAGTAGAGAATAAATAGAAGATATCGAGTGTAAATATGAATTGTATTAAGTTCTGATTTGTTTACAAGCCTTTTAGCTATTTATACATGTATAAATGATTTAACTTATCACCCAAGCTCGTAGTTGTGGGTTCCAGTTGTGCCCACGTGAAGGTTGGGATCCACAAACTTGCACTTTACTTTCCCACCAATGTATAAATGACATAAAAGGAGATTGAGTGTTGGTTCTTATTATCTCTTAGCTTCTGAAAGCTTACTCAGTTACTGGTTTTTATTAGCTCTCAGCTTTTGAACGCTCATTGTTTACACATGTAGTATTTTGTCTTCTACATATTTGCCCCCAGTTTCAATATAACTAATATGAGCTTTGTTTTGTTTAAACTTAGTACTTCGAATATTTAACTGCATCACATGCTTTTGCATCAATGTGCCAGTTCATCTTTAATAGCTTAGTTGAGCTAATTTCATGTATTTCTGGTACTAGTACCTCTTGGTCCTCTTCCCTAAAAATTGAGTAATCGTGAGTTTCTCAAAAACATTTACTTGATCTGTGTAAGTTCTTTATTTTATTTTTAGTTGTTTAAAACGAGCTACCCCAAACAATCAATCAGTACCCGATGGAGGGTAAATCTTCTCCATTAGATACGATGATATATTTTGTGTTAGTTTTCATCTAGGAGTGAGACATTGTATAGTACTATAATTAGGTCACTTTTGTTACCGTAAATCAACTACTTAATATTTTAAAGCTTAGTTGAAAGAAAGATGTAAGAGTTAGTGTAGCTCATGATGGGGTGTGTTTTACATAAGCATAAAAATGTCACCTTCACCTTCTTTGACCGATAAAAATGTGTATCCTTTTTAGGCGGATAATATATATATCCTAGAGATTGTGTGAATATAACCATTTGTAGTGGGACATTAGTTTACACACGTACACCCTTGTTTCGTTGGTTGTAGAAGAGGTAAGGATGCAACATGAAAACTTACATCTATTCAGTTCTCACTTTTTCTCTCTCTTATAAAAAAGAACAACAATAATTTTTATTTTTGTAGGGCTTAATTAGTATCCCTCAGTTTGTAATCTTGAAGCAAAAGGTTTTCCCTTTTCTATTTTTACTTTTAATACCATTAATTTGTAATCAACTTTCTCGATGACACAAGATGAAGTTAAACCAACGAATGTTAATGAAAAGATGAGAGTAACGAGTAAACCACAAATTCTCCTTTAATAACCTATATCAGATACACCCTGTATAATTTTTTCGATTTTATAAAGATCAAAATATTAATTCAACAAGGTGATCTTGGATATAATCTAAGTTCCAGTCAAAGAATATTCCAAAAGATTAATGTATTACTTTAATTATAAGTGAACAACTATAATGTGGAAAGCAAAGTAATGGCACGACATATAAACTTTGTTAACGAGGAAAACTGCTTGAAAGAAAAACCCCGGGACTTAGTCTGGTTTTAAATACTCTCAAATTAAACCGCTACACAAATGCCTACCCGCAGCCTCGTGTAGTTGAGACCAAATAAACCACCCCTAGCTACTCATTTTCCTCAATATCCATGTGCATACAACCAATCTGGCCTATGCGCCCTTAACAGAGTCAGCTTTCAAGAGTTTCTTCACCGTTATAAAGACTTTTGTAACTCAATTCCTTTAGGACGACTTATAAACAACAAGGAACCAAACTATATGCTAACCACTTACTACCAATCACAATACCAAAGATATTAAATTATTAAGTTCAGAGTCAAGAATCATATGTTTAGATCTAAACTACCAAATAGACAAGATAATATTGGATCATGAACTCCTTGATAAAGATCAACCGAGTTTTACGATTATCAAAGTAATCCACTCGATTACAATACTTATATTTGTAATGAAAATAACTTGTCTTTATCCATAAGTTTTATGTTTATCAAAGATAAACTACGTACTTGTTTGTCCTAGACTATTAATTCAAGTATATCATCACGTAAGATCGGAAATACATAAGAACTTCAAGTATTCAAAGTCTTCAATCTTCTTAATCTTCAATAGTAACAACTTGCACTTGATTCCACCAATCGATTAGTCTCATAAAATAGAGTCTGTTCATTGGCAAATTGTTTCTACCAACAAATTCGGAATCACTCAAATCTGTATAGTCACTTATATCAGAAGAGAAAAACCATAGAATAAACAAGAACTTATTTAAAAGGTAACTATGTGTTAGTTCAACTACAAGTGATAAACGACGAAAACTAAAGTGTAATTCTTAGTTTTCTCCGACAATACTAATTAATAGATCTTTTTGATCCCAAAGAAGGATTTAAACTTAGTTAATCATGTATTTGTCTAAATTGAATCAGAATACTTGTCATTATTGGATTATCTACCACACGATTCCTTTGGTGAGTTTCAGGATTAATTTATAAGAATACAAGCTCCACTGTTTATAATGTTATAACCAAGGCTTGTTTGGAAACAAGATCTACCAAAATCAAAAATCAAAATATATTCAATAGATGTCCTTTCCGAATCCTATTTTGACTTGTAACATAGTTATAGTCAATACTAACTTTGAATCATGTTTAAGAAAAAGCTTTTCTAACATGAGTTCAAATCACGGATTCACCACTATATACTCATATCTAGTTTCCCAAAAATTCACACTAATCCATTACAAGAATCATATTAGTGTTATGTCGAAATCACGAAAGTATAGAAACCTATATTACGTAACTCAATACAATAAGTTGTAGATACAACTGATGTATATCCTTCTTTTGGTACTTAGATCGTAACAATGATTAAGTTATTTATATACTAAAGACATGTAAACAAAATTAGTATGTTATGTTTTCAATGAATATGACTTTCAGAACTTGATAGGAACAAGTCAAGTCAATAGCTACTAACTGATAAGTGCATAATTTACATATGTAGGATGTCAATTTCATGCACTTATTTGCTAGATTTCTTGTGAATTATTGTATATTACGTCTGCTTTTGTTTATTTATCTTTTATTAGGTGGAATCGTCCAAAAGAAGTATTACAAGTGAAGAAAGGCCAAATACCATACATAACTTTCCCAAATCTAAGATTTTTTTCTATTATCATATAGAGAACGAAAAAACGAAGCCAACGGCGAAAGAATAAGGTCATTCCAACTCTGTATGAGAAAGTTATGAGCAAAATAAGAACTAAGAGAAAATTAATCATTTCCAGGGAAACTGCTATTGGCCACCCATCGTATATTAAGGGGCTGACGTGTTACAAGGGAATTATTAAATGCAGAGAGGTCTTTTACTGAGGGGAAGCTTAAGTTCACATATTGTTATAAGCACCAGTTATTTTGTTCAGGGCTACCAATATTTGAATGTTAATAAATGCGCCTGCATTTTACTAAGGGCCCCACTATCTTCTTTATTTCCCACGCAACAATTTATAGAGAGAGATTAATGGAAGAAGTGATTGATCAAAATCATGATTCGATGATGATTGATTTTGGAAGAGATGATTTTTGAGATTTGGTGGACATCATAAAGTCATTAAAGATGATTGAAGGCATGGATTGGAATTGAAATTAGGTTTTGAGAAGAGAAAACAGATTTTAATGGTGGATGTAACATAATGGTTATTCATGGCAGATGGATGGATGCCGAGAAGGGAACTGTTAGTTGTAGCTCAATTTTGTGATTGTTGGTGCTCATGAACGAAGGCAGTTGAGATGAATTCAATAATGTGGCAAAGACGTTATTGACTGATGGGTAAGAGTTGAGATCGAGAAGATGATGGCAGTAATGGTGATTAAATCATCGGGTCTGCAGAGAAGATGCTACTGTTATTATCCGTGAAGGCTGATGCCATTAGTGATGGTGTTTCGGTGGTTAGAAGTGAGTGAGATTGTGGATGATTGATGGAGGCAATGAAAAAACTCGAGTTTCCTGTGATTACCAAAAATCTAATCTTCGGATCACAACCATAAGAGTCAGAAACATAGTGAGATCAAATCTAATATAATGAAAACAAAACATGGTAATAATCAAAACATGAAATTGAAACATGAATCGGCACGATTATTTAACGTGGTTCGACAATCAGATTGTCTACATCCATGGGTGATAATAATTTGGATGATTTTTATTCATGATGGTGTGTTACAAAAGGATAAAATACAATTTGCATCAAGTAAAATTTATGATAGAATTAGTGAACTAGGATTATAATTAACACAATATTGATGTGTTTGTAATAGTGGTAAAAATGGTATCGTTAGCTCAAACTTGTGAAGACTGATTTTAGATTTTAATAAACTAATTTTTAAACTAAGAATACGTACAAAATATGAAAATAATATTCACAAATACTGAGGTTATGGATTTCACCATTAACCAATTAAAGTGATTTAATCTAATTATTATTTATGCAATTCTAACATTTAATTTTATTCTAAAATATTGTAAAAAGTATATTTTCAAAATAACAATTGTATAACAAAAGCATGGAACATCTAAAACCTAGGCCAAAGCATGTACCATCTAACGAAATCACAACTGCTTAACAAAAATCATTAAATCAAATTTCAACCAACGTAAATAATCATAAAGAAATTGCAAAAATTAATTAAAATAAAATTATACCACTTTTATTGAAACAATGGCTTCCTACGTCACCTCAGCATATGGGGTTTAGTTCATTGTACTAGAAAAGCCCTCAAAAATATATTCCATAGCTCAAAAAGTGCTTCCAATGGTGAAATAATAGTAACACAGGAGAACAGAAACACTTATAAGCGTTACAGAGACTTGTTCTCTGTGTTACAGAAGATAGAAAAAGAAAACAGGAGAAAAGGATGGAATTTAGGTGCTGTTGAAATAAGACTGCTTCAGTGCCTGCGTCAGCGACACTATCAGCGACAATTTCTGGGCGCCTTATGTTCTTCACCTTCTTCTTCACCAGCACCAACTATTTTCTTCCTGGAATTTTTTCGGTGATTTCTCTGGCTCCTCCTGAGCTCTCCAACCCCCTAAAGATTTTCTATTCCACTTGTATTTATAGTACAGAATCAAACATCTCCATTAACTTCACCAAATCTCTTCAAATCTTCACTCTTCAATTCTCGGGAATATTTGATCATAAAAAAAATCGAATCTGTGTTGATCTCGTTTAGTTTGTTTCTATTACAACTCGAGTATAAAATCTCTCAATAACTCTCATTTGACTCGAGTATAAAAGCTCTCCAAGAATATCTCTCTTAATCGTTGCGTACTCGAAAAACACTTTTTTCCTGTTTTGTTTATGAGAGAATATTTCACGTGAAATTATTGATTTTGCTATCTTCCCGCACTTGTACGACTCTTACTTATTTGGTAAGAATATATTCCATCTTTTTAAATTTGCAATTAACCAAAAATCTTACGTGAAAAATTCACGCTGTGGATAGGAAGAATTTCCCGCTAAGAACTAAGTTTTGAATTTGAAAGCATGGGTGCCTTTATCAATTTAGTGGGTGCTTTTATAAATTTTTAGCCAACTTTTTCCACACTTATTAATTCTCCAAAAATACCTACAATTACATAAAATGACACAATTAGTACACAATCGAGCTTTAACAATATACAAGTTGGGAACAAATTAGACACATAAATGTGTCTATCAAATACTCATACCTAAACTTTTTCCTCTGATCCTGTTCCTTTTGCCAAATTCTCTAAAAAATTCCAGTCCCCTCTTTCTGTTTTGGAGTTTGATATTTATAGTAAATATAATGGGTCCCTCTAATCTAAATTTACCACCTATTAGTTGTTATCCAAACCTTGTAACGAAGCTTATCCCGCATACTCATTTGTATTTCCCGCAAGACTTGACATGCGTACTTCTTATTTCCCTTAATTTCCCGTACGGTGACCCGCATCTCTTCTGTGGATTTGTATTCAAGTTATTGTTTTTTGGATTTAGATGAATATTGCGGTCTTATTAGAATTATGGCATGTCTGACATGTGGCCACTGAAAGTGTCTTGTCATGCTTTAGTTTCTTTTGTTCCGCAACCTGTTCATCTGAGACGTGTCCATCATACATTAATGTTTGTCAGTTCTAGCCTTTTTGTCAGGCTTTCCCGCAACTTATGTGTCAGTCATGCAACGAAAATGTTTGTTTTGTACAGTGTTCCATACTTTCCCGCAACTTACGTGTCGATCATGCAACGAAGCTGTCTGTTTCAGATATCTGCTTCAGTACTTATCAAAGTTTCAGATGTTTGTTTCAGTACTTATCAAAGAGTTTTGTTTCAGTGTTTCTTGTTCCATCATAATATGATACTCTTTCCATAGTATTTGAGCACGTGGTGTTAGGGATTTAATACCCTCACAGGAAGAGTTTGAGAAGAACTTGGAACTCGAGTTTGATTCGGAATCAATTTTGTGACCGAGAAACTAGAAGATGAGTTCGCTATTGATAACAAATATGGAGAAGATTTCTGAGCAAGACATAGAAAGAAATATCGTGAAGGATTCACTACAAACTGTTACATCAAGCTAGATACATCAACCGTAATTAAAGAAGACCATTGGGTCATATGGTTTCCACTAGAATTTTAGCCAATCAGAAGCCTTAACCATTTTATTATGTTGCTTCGTGAAACAGTGAATCAGAGGCACTTAACTTCTCAAAGGAAAAACTTTTTTCACCGAATTCTCAATGCTTATCAAACCAAGATTTGCCATGTGAGAGGATATGCTTCTTGGCTATATATAGCTTTGTGCAGCTGCAAGTTTTACACACACAAAAAACAGAAGAGAAAAAAAGATAAGATTGGAGACGGTGGAATACCAGAGGGAGTAGGCTTCCGTTGCGATGATTCTTTAGGTTTGCAATTTTAGTTTTATTTTATTTTTATTTATTTAATTCTTATATACCTATTAACTATATCTAGCTAATTTCTTAATTGATTGAGGATGATTTCCTAGTTCTAAATATGATTTAAATTATTTATAAAAACTTATTTTGAGTTCTTCACATAATTATGATTTGTTTTTACTATAATTAATGTTTAAGATTATTTATAGAATTATTTAGGTGGCCAACTAAATTGTTTTATTATTTAATCTAAATCTAGTAAGAGTTGGGGTATCTATAATTGTACCATAATATCTTACACAAGTAGAGAACGTGAGACCTTACAGAGGGATTGTGTAAAGAAATCACGTGTAAATACAACACTAGAAAGTGGATCGAGCGTACTGAGTTTAACTACTAGGATCAAACCTAAATTCACAAAACCTAAAGCATTCGATTGAATTACATCTTGTAAGAGAACCTCAAGGTGGTTCAACCAAATAGAATCTGGAGACCAAGCGTACCTGTTCACCACTGATATAAGGAATTTTGGAGATAACTAAGCGTACTTGTTATCCTACGGTTGGTGATAATTTTTGATTAACAATAAATAAGTGGATATACTAATTTAATGAATATTTAGTAACGAAGAAGGATTCATTGATCATATTTCTCTTCATTGATTTCAACCCAATTACTTTAATTTATTTTGTAATTTATTTTATTCAAAATATTTTGCAAAACCCCCCTTTGTGACGTTAAACAACTGAAACACATAGCTATTTGCAGGAACGAACTCTATTTACTACTATATTAGTCATTAGTAAAGTAGAAAATAAGTGAATTAATTTGTGGACCTATGACACGCATCACTAACCTCAATATGAAGGATGATGCATTCATTTGTTTTTCAATAGTCTTCAATTCTTTAATTAGTAACTGAAGATTGTCTCAATATTTCCATGTCCTAAGTTTAACCTAATGAAATCGACTTTAGTAAGCAATTCAAGCGACTGAGTTTTGGAACTAAACTTGACAACCAAACTTGACATACCAACGCTTGGTGGGTTCAACCGAGCAGTGCTATAATAGTTAATAAGATCGCTGAATATTATGATTTCCCAAAGTATCCTGATCTTCAAATTCGATTTCCTGACCCTACAACGTTCATGTTGCAGAGGTGAAATATTATAAAAATGATGAGCTTTTGATCCTTGAGTCTTATCTCAAGTGTGGGTTTATTTTTCTCATCATTCTCGTGTTCATGAGTACTTGAGGCTTATAGATTGTGCCACGGGGGATATGGAATCGAAGTTTTTTAATCATACAAAGATATTATTTTTGCGTAATGATACAAATACCGAGTAACATAAAATTAATGCCGAGAAACTTCATCAAAGGTATATCTACAACATTTATCCTGATTTTGGTTGAGGTATATATAT
This sequence comes from Papaver californicum, assembly GCA_023531435.1. Classification (NCBI taxonomy): domain Eukaryota; kingdom Viridiplantae; phylum Streptophyta; class Magnoliopsida; order Ranunculales; family Papaveraceae; genus Papaver; species Papaver californicum. Next base: position 2,457,801 of record JAJJMC010019566.1, read on the forward strand.
CGTCAATAGGGAGAGAAGTTTTCTCCGGGTTTAAGCAATTTCAGCCTATTTTACCCAATGGTGTTGATGGAACTAAGGATAATAAGAAGTTCCAATTTATAATATGGATTATGGGAGTTTGGCAGAGCTCCCATACCCGATGAATCTAGACTTAAAACTCGATTCAATCTCGTCCAAGCTACCAACAAGTTATTTAAGCTTTCAGTATTTATATCATGTTTGGATACCGCTTAACAAGTTATTTTTCAACTTCTAGAAGAAAAAAAACTAGAAGTTAGTTTGGGTACAAAATTTTAGAATGACTTCTAGAAGCAAAAAAGTGAAATTTTTGTGAAGCAAATTGTTTTTTTTTATGACTTCTGGGATTAATTTATGCTTCTAGTATCCAAACACCCTCTTAGTTTTTTAGCTCTTTAGCTTTTAATTACTTATTTCTTATTGTTATTCCTTTTTCCATCTAGTTGCACCTGATATTGTTTGCCATATTTCACTATTTTTATTCATTTATTTATTATTTTTGTAGGATTATATTATTACCTTGATGGTTTTAAAAAACAACTGATCTAATTTTTACGAACCTCTTGTTCCAAAAAATTATTCTGAAAATTCTGCCAGAGTAGATGAAACTGTTGAACTTGAAGGCAATGATTTTCCTGTTATTAATTTAATACCTTATGCTAATATATCTTTACCTTTATCTAATGATACTGTTAAAGTTAAGGATGTAGCTTCCGGGCTTGACCATTCTTTTTTTTTTCATCCAATACGAAGTAAGATATGCAAGAAAGCTCTTTCAGTTTTGAAGAAACATAAATCATCTTCAGCTTCTAAAATATTAGTTTGTACTGATTTTTGAATTATTTGGGTGAACGCAGATCTTTTACGGCTAAGGATAAGAAGCATGCTTTGCAGGTCCTTTTGAATACTCTTTGGTCTATTGATTTTTCCTCTCTCAACACAACTAAGCTTCCTCATGTTGAGCAAGAGCTCGTTGTGAGATGTGTTGAGGAACTGAGGTGACTTTAGCTTAGAATTTCATATTTTCATTTTTGTTGATAACTTTTTAAGTTAATTTTGTAAACTTATAACTTATTAGTTGTTTTTTTTTTCTCTTTCAGTTGACCAATGCTTGCGCTAGCATGATTTTACCCTGTAACCACAATTAAACTACTACTATTGCTGAGTCCAAACCTCTTAGGAAAGAATGCTCAGAGCTTAAATCAAGCCCAGGGCTTAAAACAAGAGACTTTCCTAACTTCTCAACTAGAGTCTCAATGATTATAGCTTCCAATACTCTTCTCAAATCTTCTGAAGCTGAGATTGTATTTTTTAAGAATAATCTTGACTTTACACAGAGGAGTTGGAATATGTTAAAGGCCAACTTTCCTCTTATAAGAGCCACGAAAATGTTGTAGCTTTATTTGGTAGCCAATCTTCTAAGGCTAAGAAAACGAATCTTGTTCAAAGTAAGGAATTGTATTTATAATTCCAATGCTTCATTTAGCATTTTTTGTTTTGTTCATTTAGAACTTAATATTTATTTCTCGAGTTCCGATCTTGTGGAAGTTTCTAAAGATGTTGGAGCTAAAGATGTTGGAAATGATCAAGAAATGAGCCTGTAAATAGTGGATTTTTTCAAAAAAAGATAAAATGGTAAAATCGTCTCTACTCAGTAGTAGAATCAAAGAAATAATGCAATTTTTCCTATGCCATTGACCCGACATCAAAAGCATAAAATTCTTATTTTACATTCCACAAGAGAATTGAAATATCGAAGAAACATATTTCACATTCCACAAGAGAATTGAAATCGAATGCCTATTACGGGAAGACCCTAGATGTATTGCACACTAGTATATAACATAATTTTCATCAAAGTATCACTGGTGTTGATTACAATTCTTTCCCAGATGATTCCTTACTATACATAATAAGCATCTAGAACACCTCTTTGTTTTCGAGTGGATGTTAATGCTCCTAGATAGATTGCTTACTAGTATAGAGCAACTTAATTCCTCTTTATATTCCCTAGTTGAATATTTAGAGTGACTTTACATCAATATTCAAACTCTAATTGAATAACATTGATTAATCATAACGCATAACAAGCTGCGCACGCATGCACTAAGTCGAAACATCACACCTTCATGTAGAAACTAAGTCGCCATCGCGCTAAATGCAAAAACTAAATCTCCAATAATGATTAGTCGAGCTTAAACATACACAATTTCAATATTGGTTGCATTAGAATCCCAATATTGGTTGAAATACAATGAAACTCTAATTTTGGTTTCCGTCACATCGCGATATCACCTTGCAAAAACGTGAAAATGGGTGTGGAATGAGGGAAAATATTATAAACAACATATGCTCCCATATTTTTCCACTACAACACACTAAAAGGGTATCCCATTCCGAATAACGGCCTAAGAGATATGATTCAAACCCTAGACGAACTACAATCTGAAAAATTGTCAGAATTTCATCTGAAGGGTTACTGTTTGCTTTGTTTGACAACTGAAACGAGATCAAAACCTAAATCCTTCATCGCAAGGATGTATCCAGCGATCTCATAATTCCGAATTGGGGATGATCATCGACAACGGACACCGTATAAGAAATCTACAGCGTTTTTACTGAAGGACGTCACATCTGAAAATTCTGGACGTGAAAAGCTAACATGTTGTTTCGAAGATCTATAGTCGCGAAGAGCTATAGACGTGAAGAGCTATAGTGTCGAAGATCTATAGGAGGAAAGACAAATAATAACAAAAGAAAGAGGGGTTTGGGGACCAGTGCCAACCGGTTGGCCACCCTTGGTCAGTCCCCACTCCTTTCTTTCTTAATTCTTGTTATTTTTACCTTTTATCTTAGGGTTTCCTAATCCTTTTAAAAGTCCTTTGCTCCTCTAATAGTTGCACACAACAAGGTCCCGCATTCAGTAAGGTCCTGCAACTAGCTAATGTATATATATATATTAAAATACTATTATTATAATATTTCTAAATTTTGCTCTTCTCTTCAGTTAGTCGTTGCATTAACATCATTATTAAATATATGTCAAAATACTGCAAGCGATTATATGATAGATGAAGCATGGAGTCGGGACTACCAAGTCTGCTCTCTCACTAAAACTGTGCTACCGCCTTGGTCGGTCCCTGTAACCACCTTGGTCGGTCCCTGTAACCACCTTGGTCGGTCTCTCTCTCTTCCGCCTTAGTCGGTCTCTCAATCACTCCTTGATCCTGCTACCAACAATATTCTAAATTTATTTACTTTGTCATTTACAGAGAGACGAAATTAAAATTATTTCGCAATTACTAACATTAATGTTACCATAAACTTAGCGTTGACATAAACTTAGTGCTCACACGATTTCACATTCCCATGAGTTCACACCCACGCTAGTTTTGTGCTTGCACAAACCAACGCTTGCATGACACTGGTGATCATGAAATATTGTCACTTGCGTAGCTTCAAAAATCGTATGAATAAATTGTTGTCTCAGCCGATACAATGACACACTTCAACTATCAATGTCAATATCAATTAGACTTTCAAACACAATGATGTATTAACATCATTGTTAGTCTCAACAACAGTTAGACTCAACAACTGTTAGATACAACAACAATTAGACTCAGCAACATGCTAGTCTCTTCAATATACTACGACTAATAGTCTAGCTAGGTCAATAATTTAATTAACCAAATAATACACGTGTATAAAATAGACTCAAACCATGTTCGAGACATCAACAATCACATGGGGGGATATTCACTAGGGGTTTGGTCTGGCGGCCTACAACATGTGCGGTGTAACAATACACCCATGATGAGAAAGTATAAAATTCGTGTAGGCAGTTGAAGGAGTGAATGGAGTAGTGGTCACATAACTGTCAAGTCCCACTAGCACGATAAAAATTAGTTATCAACACACGATTTCCACTTATTTTCTCTTCCACTCCTATGCAACTACCACCACTTACGAGATCAATGTGTTAACTTCCACTTCTATACGTAGGTTCTTCAATCTATCGACAAAGGAGAAGAGTTTTCAATTATAAGAGTTTCATCTCACAAGCACTTGAATGATCACAGAGCTATCATTCTGTCTTTATAGCAGTTCAAACACATACAACCATCAACATTCAACCTTCATTGATCTCAATACTCTCTCTACTTCCCTCCCTAAAAATCAACCTTTTCTCATTCCTTTGTGACTGAAGCGAAATCGGAACGGTCATTTCTTGATTTAGGATAATTTCGTACAAATTGATCTCTTGAATCTTAAAAGTACTTCTACAATACAAATGTTTGGTGATTAAGCGATTTTATCAAACAAGTATTAACCTACTCGATCACTTCCACCTTTTATCCTTCAATCGTTTTTACCCACAAACAGAACCCCTCCAGATTTTCTCAAGATGATGATAATGTTGCCAGTTCTTAAACTTTCAAAATGGAAGCTTCATCAGGTTATTGGGTGCCGACATGGCCATGATTTTCTATATGTAGAATTTAAGTAAAAATTTTAAAGCCAGATCGAAGTTTCATTTTAACCAAAATCATATCGGAAACCAACAAAAACCTCGATAAATCTCTAAAAATCAGTTTTGAAGAAAATTTCAACAAATTAACTAAAACTTACAATAGAAATCATGATCTAAAATCAACTTTAAATCAGAAGTTTTATGCCACGATGGGTGTTAATGAAGTTAACTTTATTTTGTTGTTTTACCTTCACAATAATTATGCTTGGTTGACTGGATTTAGCTCCTCGCACCCAGGATCTCCGCTCTCACATCCTAAACATTCATCTAAGGTCTTTGAAAATTATATAGAAAATTATCGAAGAACAATTAAAATAATATGATATGTTATTTTCTCTATTAGAAAGAAACTAGAGAAAATAAATAAAAGATAAAGTGTAAATGTAAATTGTATTAAGTTATGATTGTTTACAAGCCTTTCTGGTTATTTATACGTGTACAAATAACGTAATTTATCACTCGTAACTGGTTGGATCTAGTTGTGTTTACGTAAAGGTTGATGCCCATAAACTTGCACCTTGATTTCCCACCAGTGTAAAAATGACCTGGAAGTTAATTGAATTATTGGCTCTCAGCTTCTGAATGCTTACTTAGTTTTTGGTCTTTATTAGCCATCAACTTATGAATGCTCGTTGTTGATAGATGTTATATTTTTTCATCTGCAAACCCAAAATCTATCCTAACTCAGAATGTGCTTTAGTGGTAAAAATAATATACACATGGCCTAAGATTTGCCTGATGACACATAATTTGTGTAGTGACCTAAAATCCCCAATTTGCCACTTTAAATTTGCTTCATGAACCAAAGTATGACATGTGACCCAAAATTTGCATTGTGCAACCTGTAATTTGCTCCAAAGTTGTTGCATGCACCAAAATATATCCGTTGAATAATTATTTGCTCGTTGACCAAAAAATGGCGTATTATCTACCTCGTGATCTAAATTATGAGGTATGACAAAAATAAAATTTTTAAAAAATCAAATATGCCTTGGCCCCCATAAATTGCGTCATTTAAAACTTACCCCTGGTTAATAATTCGACATTTTTGCAGGCTGGTTGTTCAATTCGTCGGGTGTACTTTACCCCAATTGCATTCACATACTCCACCGATTTCATTGTACTAGTTTTTTTTTACAAAAAATTGAAGCGTGAGATTTGACCCCAAAAACTATTACTAGTTTTTTTACAAATGTTTGAAGCATGAGACCCCAAAAACTATTACTTCCTAACGCGACCTTGAAGCATTATACTAGTTGGTTGTTCTTTTCAAATAATTTTTTTTAATGGAATACTAGATCACAAATCATACTCCCACCACAATTAAAACTTATTTTTTATTTGTTGATACATGACGGATTTTCAACACCGGACTCAAATCACTAAAACAAACCGTTTTTTTTTTGACCGAATTTGAACTATTTGAATCCGTATAATACTCGTATTTTTTTCATCCGAACTACTCTCCATACCCCCGAATTGCTAACTAGAGACTTACCCCGTAACTCAATGTAGATTGTCTTTACATAAGGCCCACATGTGTTTTTATTAATTAACCATCCCACTCAAAAGAAACCAGTGACAAAAAGTTTTTTTTTGGAGGAATTTTGGAATTAAGGTAGAAGTAGAACAACCATTAAATATGGTTTTCCCTAATTCCTACCCATAATTTTCCTATTTTCCATCCCTTTTACAATTTTTAAAATCAATTTATTTTTTTATTTTGGTTTTTTCTATGTACCACCTATAAAAGTCAATTTAATTCTACCTATGACTATTACCATTAATCTCTCATTTTCATTAAACAAGATAAAAACTATAAGTTAGAAACCTTAGATCAGATTCCTATTAATTATTAATATACCTATTTCTTATCTTTTGTTATTTAATTTGTAAAGACGTAGATGAATTAATCGACGATTAATCGGTAAACTATTAATATGAAGATTTCATTATTGGAGAAAATATCACAACCTTATTTCAATAGAATTTTCAAAAAGATCATGTTAATTTTATTGAAAATCCTTTTTATGAACAAGGTTTAGGAGTTAGTAATTAATCTAATTAATCATCAATTTTCGGTCAGTAATTCTTCTTTTTTTTTTTTTAAATTACGAAGAACTGGTCGTCCCGTTTCGGACGACCCTATAAGAGTCAAACATGCACGATCATGTTCACGATTAAAAAGATCCATGAGCAAAGACCGATCAGCAACAAAATGATCAAATTAAATGAATGGAGAGGAATGAATTCTGTCAACCAATCTTAGTTTGAGAATAACCAATGATCATTCAACCTTATCAATCAACCTATCAGTAAAGACTTGGTATTTCTCTAGGTCTCCATCACTAGACGTTGGTGCACTTTTTTGAAGATTGGTCTGTTCTATTACACTTTTGTCAAGATACATTTGTTTTTCTTTTTGTCCTGTGATCTTGCAATTCAAAGCTTTGGCGATAGTATGATTTGAGAAATAAGGCATGGGACTACAACCAGATCCGAAAGGTTAAACTCTATTTTGCATATTTTTCGCCGAATTAATGCTAATTAGTATGTTAGGTAAAAATTGAAGTCAAAATATAATGGGGTTGTTTGGTAATCATTATTATAATGGATTATGAGCCCATAATCAATTATCCAGCTCATAATCTATTATATAAGTGTTTGTTAAAATTTATAATAACTGATTATTTTAATCATAATTGAAAAAACTTATTATTTTCATAAGTAGAAAAAAGTCATTTATAAAAATTATCATAATCAATTATTTTTTTAACAAAAATGAATTAGATTTTTTCCTTATTTTCTCTAAACTATCAAGATAGAGATTAAAAAAAAATACTGGACTAAAAAAATATTTTTAGATCATCATTCTTTTCTCTCCTATTCGAGAGCATTTTTTTTAAGATAATCAATTATCCCAAAAAATTATTTGTTAAAATTTATTATAATAATGATTAATATCATAATCATTTTTCAATTTATGATTATCTATAATCATAAATGATAATGATAATTTTTACCAAACACCTTCAATAAAATGCGATTTAAGATCTTCTAAAATTTATTTAGAGACTACTTATGATAATTGAGGAGAGGAATCAATATGAATGAAAAATAGGAAAAATAGGATAGAAAATAGAAAAAACCTTAAATATTGTATTAATGTAGGTACATCCATAAATAAGAAATCAATCTTGGATTTCAAAATCCTCAATTTTACGAGTAAAAATTACCATCACATTATTAGATGATTTGTTGTGATGGTGCAACAAAGGACAATCCTGACCAAACTGGAGCTAGAGTAATTGCTAGAAATGAAGACTCTGCGGTTTTTGGGACTCTTAATGTTGGCCTTGGATGGTAGACGAATTATGTCGCAAAGATTTATGTTGTTATATTCGGTCTCGAATGGGCTAGTAGATGGGTTGTCCATCATATATATGTGAAGTCTGACTCTAAAAGTCTTATTCGAGCATTGAAGAATAGTTCGATTCCTTGGAGCATGAATCAGAGATGAAGGTGGCTTGCGCTTTCTATGATCATATTCGTTATGAACACTCTCTACGTGAGATTAATTTTGCTGCTAACTATTTAGCCAAGCGTGCTTGTGTCTTGGCGGAAGGAGAGATTGAGATGTTTGAGGGTAGGCCAGATTTTATAACTATGGTGGAGTTGCCAGACAAGGTTTCTATAGGTTCAATTAGCCTATTATAATTTTGGGGGGACTTTTTTGTTCTCTTTTTTCTTTTCTGTTAGCTTTCTATTTCCTATCATATAAACTTTGTTTTTCTGTTTTTGCTCTTATAAAATTTTGACTTAGCAAAAAAGAAAAGAAATAACCCTCTCCTCTTCGTCTGGTTTTTATCTTCTTGTGGTTTTCGTTATTTTTTTCCACTAGGTTATAGGAGAAATGTTTAAGCGAGGGCTCGAGGCCTTTCCCAAATAGTGTCTTAATAGGTGTTATAGCGGTCCGTAGCCGTTATTGTGTAATGTTTTCTCCCTTTTTTTTTTTTTAGTATACTCATATTTTATCCTGGTTTAATTGGGGGCTTGTAGAATTAATAGGGGATTTTAGAAAAAGATAAAATAGGCCACCCAAAAGTAATACCTAGAACCCCTTAGATATATATTTTTCCAAATTACTAAACTACCCCTATTTGATTAGCCCTAATACATGATTAGTTTAGTTGATTAATTAGATTAGATTATGGTTAGGATTAAAGTCAGAGAATATTTTTTTTATTAGTAGAGAAGAAGAGGGGCTTTTAGAGGTAAACAAAATGAAGAACCCATAACTCAAAACACTCAGGTTAATTACCACTAGCTTACTAATGAACGAATTTTTTGTTAAAATCGTCGAATCATTATGGAAAAGCAAACACACAATGTAAGGGATCATTATGGTCGTGAGGTTACTACCATGACGATTCTGCAAAGGTCGTCATGGTCGTAACATCCAACACTGACGATCTTTATCTACAACTTTACTAAGCTATGAAAAGTCGTCATGGTCGATAAACATAGACCATGACGAAGCTAACTATACCATCTTCACTTTTTCTTAGATGTTTTGGTGTGATAAGGTCGCATTGGTTCACACCATAAACCATGACGACTCCGATATGCCATTATTTGGGTGAGTTGGAGTCGTTATCGTCGACACCAATAAACAATAACGACCCAATTAGACTGTAAATCGTTATGGTTTGAAGGGTCGTCACATATTATATAAATAGGGTTGTCAGGGTTTTAGGTAAAAACCGATGCGATCCTAAATAGGCTCTTCGTCTTTAGGAAAATAACCAGTATGAGTCGTTATGGTCGAAAACCAAAAACCAAAAACCATGACGATTTTTCATAATTTTATCATGTATATGAAAATTCGTCATGGTCTAAGATTTGGGACCATGACGATTACGACAATGAATTAATTAAAAAAAAAAGAATGGAGGAATAAGGGTCGTTAGGGAGAGAAGAAGGGAAGAGGGTGATTGATTTTAGGTTTTGATTTTAGAATAGAAAGGAGGCCGATGAGTTAGGATTTAATGTTTATTTATTAGGGGAAAAGTAAAATAGATTTTCACCACCATTTGACACCCCAATAGTTTACCTGGCTAAATTGGGGTCTACAGGAATTATTTTGTCCCTACCACTAAAAGTTAAAATAGGGTCGTTATGAAAAATATGCAAAAACACCTTATCCAACTATTTATGTTATTAACTTATATGCTTGATTAGTAATAATTAATTCCAATGTTAGTTAAACTTAATTAATGATTAAAACTAGATTCTAGTTAGTGTTAGATGGTAAGAATTAGAGTAGAGTTTTTTTTTTCAAAGTTTCTAGAAGAAGAAGAAAAAGTTGGGGAAAACTAGGGTTTGTGATTTGGTAGTAAAGATGAAAATTTATAATGACGCTGAGGATTCTAGTAGTGATGAAGAAGTGGGTGCATCTACGTATCGCAAATCATATTACGAAAGTGAGTTCGATCCTACCAATTTGGATTATTTATTGGATGAACAAGAACGTGTGAACCAAGGCATATTTGATGAATTTACTCAAGCTAATGAAGAATATAACTGGGAAAATAAAGGTCTTAGTACTTCCAATCATCAGGTATACGTTCTTAAGACCTCCAAACATGTTTTTCAACTCTATAATCGCCCAAAAATGTTTTTTTTGCAAAATTTGAGTTATTCTCTGGGTTACGTACTACCCAGAATCGTTGGATACGATGACATCGTATCCAATGATTCTATATCTTCTGGTGAATATGAACCAAAATCGGTACATGTAGTCATGAACAACGACCGATTCTGGTATATATTTTGGCGGGATTGGTAGGTCAAATAATCAACTTTTATGGACTCATTTGTTGAAGGATTCCATCCCTTGGATATTTGCCCAAAATTCTCCAAGAATAGAATCGTTTGATATGTGTTTCTCTATGCACCGATTCCAATTGAAAAATTGTCCAGAGAGCCCCACTTTATTGAATGCTAAAATCGGCACACAAGTAAGTTCACATGTGCTGATTCTATCCTTTGGGTATTTTTCCAAAAATGTAGATAAGGCCGAATCGGTCGATATGGGATGACATAAAGGACGATTCCGTAGAAATGGTGGGCACGATTGTTCCTTATCCACCGATTATGTTAGCCTAATTTCTTCGATGTATATTGTATATTGTTGAAATTGAAACACTCGCCGACGATCAACCCGAACCTGTGTCTCAAATGGGGCCTGATACTTCTGACTATTACTACACTGATTTGGTGTGGGAAAAGAGAGACGGTGCAAAAAATGGTTTGTGGACAAAGGGATATAGATCAACCAAGAATTAGACTTAGGCAAACGTTTAAGGGTTGATCGTTTGGAAATATTTTGCGAGAGAAGTGGCAAGAATGAAAGTCACTGGGTAAAGGACAAACCGTATGTGAAGAAGACGCACATGGTCTACATTACTAAATCAAAGAAGTATGGGTCCCCGTTTAAGATTATAGTGAATAAACGCAATGGTGTATACAAGCTATCAAGAGTGTTGAATGGTTGTCAAAATCATGATGATCCAAAATCTCGTATTGGATATGCTGCCGTTTGTGGTTTAAAACCACATCAAAAATCAATGGTTAATTCGATGAACGCAACTACAACAAGTAATATCTTTAGACAGATTAAGACGGATGATCTTAAAAACTTGTTCACTTTGAGGCAAATCTACACGGCAAGAGCAAGCATCAGGAAGACGAAATGGGATGGTAGAGTGGTTATGGAACAATCTCAGTGGTTAGACGAGCAACACAACTACACAATGAAGAAGCAGGTAGCGGACGGCAAAATGACTCAAATTTTCCTGGCGCATCCGAAGATGATCCAATTGGCTCAATGTTTCTATCAAGTTTCGTTCATGGATTGCACTTACAAGACAAACAAGTACAACAAGCTACTTCGGACAAATAAACTTTCCCGGTGGCATGGGGTTTTATGGATCGGAAGAATGAGGTGAGTTTTATTTGGATGTTGGAAACCTTGAAAGAGATTTACCATAGCAATCAAATGCTATGATCATAGTGACGGATAAAGATCAAGCACTAGTGAATGCAGTAAATGTGGTTTTCCCAGATGCCAAACAATTTCTTTGCACATGGAACATATAATGCAACATCAGAGCATATTGCAGGGGCCACATCCAGAGGCCAAACCCACAAAAAGGTACTGCTCGTGAAAAGGCTGAAGATGATCGTCTTAGCAAACTAAATCGTGACGAGCGAGAAGAAGGGAATGGCCAAAGAGTTCGAAGATAATGAAAAGAAATGGAAATCTTTTCAACATCATTGGGATTTGATTGTACATTCGATGTTCGGGGCCGAGTATAAATCTAATCTGGAGAGTTTTAAATATGTTTGAACAATGGTTGTCGAGAAAGCGATAGTTTATTGCTTGAAGAAATTGTTGGACCTGTACAAAGAAAAGTTTGTATGCGCGTATACCTACCAACATATGCATTACAAGAATGAGGCGACAAGTATAACGGAGGGGTCTCATGGACGATTGAAAAAACTACTTTGGGGGAGTCAAAATAATGTGGTTACTGTACAATAAGCTATCCATCAATACACCATGGAGGATATCAACAAGATTAAGATCCAAATGGAATAGAGTAGGATGAAAGTTGTGATCACGTACTCCGATGATTACGGTACGTTGCTAAAGGGTATTTCTTATAGGGTGTCACATTGGACTATCCATTATATGTTAAATGACTATAAGTATTTTGAGGATAAAGAGCACGAGAGAAAGAAGATTGTTTGTTCTTGTAAGACGATGATGGTCATGGGGCTCCTGTGTCGTCACATCATTACAAGTAACCCCAAAGGGATTCTGTTTGATCTCATCGATTCGTTTTGGAAGCAACTTACTTTCATAGCAAGCCCGATGGAAGATGCAAGTCAATCATTTATAGACACGGATCTTGGGAGAAAATAATCGAGGGCTACTCCAACAAGAAAAATTTGCAATGACAAATTTTGATGCACGACTTGGTCCTCACGGTTCATCCACATATGCAACCGGTTGAAGAACCAACTAAGCTACTGCCAACGGGTAGACCACCTACCGAAGTGGATAAAAAGCAAGAAAGGAAAAAGTACAAGGCGGCAATGAGTAACCAAAGAGACCATTCACTACATAAGCATATTGAGGCTATGTATGAAGACGCTCCCGCTCCAAAAAAAGGAGTCACCCGAAGAAGCAAGAAAGTGGACTAAGTGGGCAACAAGCCAAGTCAAAGGATCATAAGGATCCTATCGTTCCAACGCAAGAAATTCAAGCGAGTTCAGCACAAGGTAATGAAAAGGTTCCCGTTGTCCCTACGCAAGAGAGTCAAACGAGCACAAGACGAGTACGACTAAAAGGGGAAGCAAGGCAAAAGGGGTCCATGGTTTTCCTGTGAGATACGTTGACTATAAGAGAGGCAATTGGTTATCAATTAACACCCACGGATGTGTTGGGTAGACCCCATCGAACGTGTTATACGTTGTTCCATGAGTATCTTACGAAACTTCCTTCAATCATTCGTCCCTACGTTTTATCTGTTGACGACGTGGATGGGGATGGAAATTATGGATTTCATGTTGCGTCGGAACAAATATGCCATTTAATTTCGGCGGATGAGGAAAACCTAACTCAATGCCCGTATTTTAGAAATATGATGGCCTTACGACTACAAGAAGATAAGGAATTTTACATCTCAATGATGAGGGAATGTACAATGGAAGATAAACAAGGTACAAATGTGGCTCGTGTTCAAGGAACGGAGGGGGATGAACCAATTACCAATAAGAATTGGATGGCCATGCCTCAATGTAGCCATATCTTAGCGGATACGTGGAGTTGCGTTGTTCATTATTTTGGTCAGGGAGCATCTCTTACCTTCACACCAAAGAGAACAAAGTGTGATGAATCACTTAAAGATCAGAATTGTTATAGTCAACATTAGCAACATACATTTTATCGGTCTTAGGATACACGAAGATTGTCTATTACCTCCATCGTGTAGGTTCACTTATTTTGCAGGTTTCACCAACAACACCTCTAAGGAATTGCTGAAAAAATACGAGCCTAACATGAAACTTTGGGATGAATTGGTGAAGCCGGAACAAATCAAGGGTATAATCGTGTTGAATTAAGTATTCGTCTTTTGTTAACAAATGAAATTTAGGATGCCCATGGTTTGTAGCTTTCATATATTGAACAACCAATCTTAATGAATGAAATGTACTTGCTTTTTGGTTACTTTGAATTCTTGTTGGAACTTTTTTAAAACAAAAGCAGTTGCAGGAAAAATTAAAAATGAGTTACTCAGAATCGGTGGATACGACACATATGTATCGACCGATTCTGATTCACATTTACTAGAGAGTCAATTAAAATCATTGGATACATAAATGTTTTGTCCATCAATTCTTAATCTGCAACTGGAATCGGTGGACACGTATGTGCATGGTCCAGTGATTCTGGATCACAATTGCAAACTTTGATATTCTTTACCACCAATTTTTAAACGTAACAAGGAATAACGAACTTCAAATCATTCATATAACATATTCAACAAATAATTCATCCATCCATCTATTCACAAAAATAAAAATAAAATAAGTATCTAAATAAAACAACACAAACAAGTTAACGCAACAAGTCTTAGTTTAGGATAACCAACAAGTATTAAAAACATTGGACTAGGTATCAACCGCAGGAGGAGCGACACCATCAGCTCCACCATCACCGGCAGCGGCGCTAAAAATTGATAGGATTTGGGAAAACCTATTTAAATAACCGCAATCGCCCGACGTCTACAATGTAAACAACGAAAAGTACGGGTAGAACCCACAGGAGGGGGAAAATACTGTAATCAATATTACTAATCGACTAACCAGAAATAATATTTTTGGATTTTTAGAATGAGAATGAAATAAATAAATTCAACTAAACTAATAAAGTAAAAAACGATGGAAAATCGGTAACCAGGGTTTTTAGTATCCACCACTATTTATATTCAATTACTGAAGTGAAGTATAATTCATGAATATCAATTTATTGTCCGCTCTATCGACATCATCTATCATATGTATTAGAGTCGCAAATATCACTGGGACGCCCTAAGCATGGCACATCAAAAGACTAAACCCAAGCATGCACCATCAAAATGCGTTGGCGAAAAAATTATACGAAACTAAATATAGGTTCTCAAATAATACTTGTCTATTCTAAGCATACCCCATCAAAGGATTTAACCCAAGCATAGAATATCAAATAGAGAGACAAATATATTTACGATCCTATTAATTAAGCATAAAATTTACTATATCGTATAGAACCGATGAAGCAACAACTCATATTTTGATTAATCAATAAAAAAATATTCAAGAATTAACTCATTCAAATCATAATCGTCTTTTGCCAAATATTTCAATTTAATTGGCCTAATAATCAAATTGGTTTCAACATAAAACCCTAGTTACATAGTACTTAGAACATGACTATGGGTTTCTCAAAACCCATAAAAATAAATATCAAAAAATAGAGATTAGAAAGATTAAACCGATGATCGTCTTCCTCTCTCCGTTTTCCGTCAACCAACCACTGTTCTCTAACCGCCAACCCAGAACCAACGCCTGCACAACCCCTTTTTTTTCTCTGTACCGAAAACTCAATTAAAAGATAAACGTCTGAAGCAAAAAACTCTCCCAAAGCTTTCTCTTTGTTTTCTACTTATATTACCCAATCACCGACCACTTCTCTCTTTCTTGTGTCCACCTCTTACTTTCTTCTATTCAACCATTCAACCGGACCTACCTTCTTTTCGTATCTGTTGACGTCCACCTAATTTCTCACCATTGAACACCAACTCCAAGGTAACAGCCAACAATCATAGTCTACTCCAACTCTTACTCTCCTTAGCCGATCACCAACTTCCTTTATTCAATTACCATACTGCCACCTCATTTTCTTAGAAGAGAAAAACATCTCTTTTTGTTGCATTTCCTAACCAATCTCAACATCCCACATTCTCACTCTCTGACTCAACTCCCTTCTCAATTTAGGTGCTCTCCAACTTTACTGCGTACGAACTGCCCACCATCAGTTGCATCAGTGGGAGTTAATCTTTCTGTTCACTGTAAAACTTACAAGGACGTCCGGAAGCCAATGAGAGCATTTCATATTAATCCATAACTCCATCATTCATGGCGCTTTTTGTCGCAAACGTCATTTTAGCTCTTAGTTAACCAATTTATTTGTAACGTCGGGTTTGAAGCATATAACCTATAAAAATATAAAAGAGATAAATTAGTACAATGAGAAGTACTAGTAAATATAAATTAAGCTGTAAAAATGTATAAATTATGACCGTATCAAATATCCCCAAACCTATATTTTGAAAGTCCTCGAGAAAACTAATCTAAAAATAAAATAAAATCCTAACTCACTTTCGCAGGAATCGCGACTACATTTAGCATAGGTAATAAGCCTTTAAACCCCTAAGTGACTTTAGCGGACGAGTTTTGTCTCGTGAGGGTTTACAAGAGATATACCCACAAAACCTATACTCCAAATTTTAGCTATCTGTGAATGATTAAGGACAGACACTAACCAAGCTATTTAGTTGGCATACTAAATTCTTAGGCTATAAGAATCATTACCCTATATGAGTCCAATTGATGTACACGAGTTTGCACTCAGCGAACTAAACTTCATATAAGAATGCAAAACTCTACTCAAATAATCATCAAACACTCCAAAACTGAATGGAAATTATCAACATTCACATTGCTCGTAATCAATCAAATCCAAACACATGGATAGATTATAAGATGGATATGGAAGTAATGAATGGTGCACATGTTGACTAAGGTGAACGGTGTTTCCCATATCTGTCCGAAAGTCACTTCCAAGATGAATCCTAATGGATTGAGATACGCTCCCACTGGTCTTAATCCTTATACTAATACCGACTCTGCTAGTATATACAAGGGCCCCAGTGGTCGATGATAAACACATATTTGTGTCTAATTTGATCCCACTTCTCTATTCTTGTTAGTCCTTATTTTGTACTAATATTCATTATGTTTGTAGATATTTTTTAGAAATAATCAATCGTGAAAAATTGGCTCGAAAAAAGTGTTACAGGCACCCAGGAAATTACTAAAGGCACCCACTAGGAATAACATGATAGTTGTTACCATATCTCGGAGTCTATCTCGACCATATCACCTTCTGTTTTAGTTTTGTGATTTTTGTGTTTCTCTAAGTGATTTGGTGGGGCACCAATATCGAATTGTTATCACTGTTAGGATGAAGTTGAGTGTTTGAGATCAAGCCCTATTATTTTATTATTTAGAGCATTATTTAAAAAAAAGTATTGACACTTTGATAGCAATATGTGTGTGTTCTCCCTGCATTCGTCGTCTAAGCAAGCGTGGAATGCAGGATCTATGGGAACTATCATATAATCTGCTGAAAAGGACTATACGCTTAGATTCAAAAGATCTAATCATGTTGTTAGTATAAAGATAATTGTTTTATTTTCAATAAATCGACCGCAGGGGCCCTTGTATATACCAGCTGAGTCGATAATAATTTAAGGATTAAGACCAGTGGGAGCGTATCTTAATCCATTAGGGTTCATCCTGGCAGTGACCTTCAGACGGATATGGGAAACACCGTTCACCTTAGTCAACATGTGCACCATTCTTGTCTATATCCATCTTCTAAATCTTTTCATATGATTGTACTTTGATAGATTCTGAGTATCGTGGTTGAACAACTATTTAAGCAGAGTTTTGAATTCTTGTATGAATTTTAATACGCTGAGTAAAAACTCGTGTGCAGCAATTGGACTCATATAGGGTAATGGTTTCCATAGCCGAAGAATTTAGTATGCCAACTAAATAGCTTGTTTAGTATCTACCCTCAATCGTTCACATGTAGCAAGGGTTTGGAGTAAAGGTTTTGTGGGTATATCTCTTGTAAACTCTCACGAGATAAAACTAGTCTGTAGGGATACCTATGAGTTTAAAGGCTTATTCCACACACTAAGTGCAATCGAAATGCCTGCGAAAGTGAGTTAGGATTTATTTTTATTTTCTAGATTATATTTGCTCGAGGACTAGCAAATAATAAGTTTGAGGGTATTTGATATGCACATATTTGTGTCTAATTTGATCTCACTTCTCTATTCTTGTTAGTCCTTATTTTGTACTAATATTGTATTTTCATTGTGTTTGTAGGTATTTTTTAGAAATAATCAATCGTGAAAAATTGGCTCAAAAAAGGTGTTAAAGGCACCCATGAAATTACTAAAGGCACCCACTCAACTGTTAAAGGCACCCACTTGCTTCTGTTTGAAATAAAGTTTTGGCGGGAACAAATGTAGCTCTCATCTGCGTGAAATAGTAATGGAATAGTTGGAGAGATTTGCAAGAATTTAAGACAGCATATTCTTGTTGCGTTAAGAGTTTTAACTCCACACAAACCTTTCCAACCTAATCTTGTGAATTCTGATTCTTACGTAAAATCAGTTGCGTCAAAATAAAAATAAGAGGAAACAAAAATCTCGAAAATTAGCTTATATATTCTGTCGAGTTAAGATAGGGAAGTAAAACAACAGATAAAACAGGAAAATCAATGAGATAAATCAAGAAAGATAGAGAAGATCAAATCAGATTCGATCTTTGATGAAAAATCACCGAGATATTATTGAGAATATTTGTGAAGATATTGAGATATATGGAGGAGTGAATGTGGCGTGAAGTTGTTGTTCTATAAATAGGAGACGCGAGAACATCATTAGATGGGGGGTCTGGAGAGGCCAGAGAGCGAAAATCAAAAATCCAGAAATTCTGCCCATGATCGTGATGAAGAAGATGAAGGTTCTGTTGCGAAAAATTTGAAGTTTCCATGGCGAAAAGTTTGAAGATTCCGTTGCTAAAGCTTTTAACTTTGGAACGTTTATCTTCATTTGCAACATTTATCCATTCCTTTATAACAGTGAGTTTGTAACGCTTATAAACGCTGCAAACTCGTTGTTTTCATTATTTTCACTCTTTTTCATTATTTTCAAACACTTTGAGCTATTTACAAAACTTTTGAGGGTGTTTTAAGCAAGATGAGCTAAACCCCATATGCTGAGGTGACAGAGGAAGCCATTGCTTCAATAAAAGTGGTATATTTCTATTTTAATTAATTTTTGTAATTTCTTTTATGATTAATTGCCTTGTTTAAAAATTGATTTAATGATTTTTGTTAAGCAGTTGTGATTTCGTTAGATGGTACATGCTTTGGCCTAGGTTTTAGATGTTCCATGCTTTTGTTATACAATTGTTATTTTGAAAATCTACTTGTTACAATAATTTAGAATCAAATTAAATGTAAGAATTGCATGAATATTAATTAGTTTGAATCACTTTAATTGTTTAGTGGTGAAATTCGTAACCTCAGTATTTGTGAAATATCATTTTCATAATTTGTGTATAGTTTGTAGTTCAAAAATTAGTTTATTAAAATCTAAAATCAGTCTTCACAAGTTCGAGCGAACGGTACTTTATTTACCACTATTACAAAACTATCAGTCGACTTGTTGAAAATAAAACAATTATTTACTTTTTTTTATTCAATTTTTTAGGTCTGAATAATGGTCTAAATAAAATACAATAATGGGGCTTGATATCAAACACTCTACTTCATCCTGGCGGAGATAACAAATCGATACTAGTGCCCCACCAAATCACTTAGAGAAACACAAAATTGTAAAAAATAAAAACAGAAAGTAATATAGTTATGCTGAATCCGAAATATGCTTGTTCAATGATTGTCATTTTATTTCTAACACCTGAGTGCATCCTTCTATGAATAAACCATTTAGCTGGGCAAACCAATTCGTATAGATAAGAGCTATGTTTCCATCTACCTAGAATGGTTAATGTCATCCTGAATAGTTCACAAGTTTCTAAATTTTGGAGTTTAATTATTGGCATCAATTTTTTGAAACTCTACCCTCAAACCTAAATTAACATTGTCCTCAATATTTCAAATCGTGCAACCTAGAATGGTATGCAATATAAAATAAATAAGAGAGACAAATGTATTTCAAAGAGAAGGGATTGGAAGATTTCACCTGATTGACGCAAGAAAAGTAGTATTCTCTGTAATACATATCAAACGACAGTAGTGACAAAGAACACTGAAAATAAAAATATCAAAAAGCCTAAAAAGAAAATAAAAACAAGAAATAACAATCTACCTGCTGGATATGTACATAAAGGATCTCCATAAATTAACAACTTGAAAATTTGGGGATCAACCCAAATTACAATATATACAACCAATGACAGTCTCAAACTCTCGCAGTAGCAACGTAAAGATGATGATACTATCAAAAGAAAAGCGCTACCCCCAAACCTGGTTTTTGCAAAGGATATGTCATTGTGAAAAAAAATAACCAAGTCAAAGGATTCGCTAGGGATGCGAACTGAAACTATTTGGAAGACATGCACAGGTAAAGAGAATTTATGAGAAACAAGTTCACTTGGAGCAATACTACCAGCTGATTGTTCTTCTTCTTTCTCTAAATGTCTAATGAATTTGTTTCCACACAAAGTCCTTCCTACGTGAATTTTTATTCAACTGGTTGAGTGAATCTTCTAAAGAAAGACTTAGATCATAAGAAGTATTAGGTATCAACTGTTTAATTAAATCCTCTAAAGACGGAGAAAACACATTATACTCTTATTACAATGTTGCTCATGTGCCGGTTCATGATAATGTGAATCTCTACAAGCATATTCTTCAATCGTTTCAGTAAATAACTCATTTTCTAACTCTTCTCTCTAGAACTTTTTGGATGAGTTCCAAATCGTTTGAAAGGATGTCATGTCACCAGACTCCAAATATCCAAAGAAAGTAAAAACAAAATTTATACAAATAAAATTGGTGCAAATTCAGGTAGTAAAAAAACAAGCAATCACCAATTCATTCATTCCATAAATCACACCACAAAAGAAAAGAAAAAATTGCTCTTATCCTTATAATTGGAACGGAAGAGTTCAAAGAACTCAACTAAGTATTTTCCCACTTCGAAAAGCAGAACTAGTACCTCGTATCAACATTCACAATTTAGGATAATGAGTGTCCAACATGTTCAAATCGTTCAATATATGACTCACAAATAAGAAATTCCTGAGTATTTTACAGCAAACGAATGTTGTTGAGCTAGACGACCAGAAGCAACCCCAAAAGTACCTGAAACAAAATTCTAAGACACAAAACAAGTCAAAAAAAAAACTAAAAATCCTAAAGATAAAAAAACATTGTACAAAAATAAAAATAAATAAATGAAAGCCTAAAATATGATTAGAAAATCAAAAATACTAATTACAATATTCCACAACCGCTCCCAGACAATAACGCCAAAAATTGATAGGATTTGGGAAAACCCTGTTTAAAGACCACAATCGCACGACGTCTACATTGTAAACAACGACAAGTACGGGTCAAACCTACAGGGAGCAGAAAAATACTGTAATCAATATTCCTAATCGACTAACCAGAAACAATATTTTTGAATTTTTAGAATGAGAATGAAATAAATAATTTCAACTAAACTAATAAAGTAAAAACGACGGGGAAATCGGTAACCTGGGTTTTTAGTATCCACTATTATTTATATTCAATTACTGAAGGGAAGCATAATTCCTGAATATAAATTTATTGTCCGTTCTATCGACATCACCTATTATATGTATTAGAGTCGCAAATATCACTGAGACGTCCTAAGCATGGCACATCAAACGATTAAACCTAAGCATGCACCATCAAATTGCGTTAGCGAGAAAATTATAAGAAAATAAATATAGGTTCACAAGTAATACTTGGCTATTCTATGCATACCCCATTAAAGGATCTAACCCAAGCATAGAATATCAAATAGGTATACAAATATATTTACGATCCTA
The DNA here is from genome assembly GCA_023531435.1 of Papaver californicum. Classification (NCBI taxonomy): domain Eukaryota; kingdom Viridiplantae; phylum Streptophyta; class Magnoliopsida; order Ranunculales; family Papaveraceae; genus Papaver; species Papaver californicum. Next base: position 2,479,366 of record JAJJMC010019566.1, read on the forward strand.
TTAATTAAGCACAAAAGTTAATGTATTGTACAGAACCGGTGAAGCAACAACTCATATTTCGATTAATCAATAAACAATATTTAAGAATTAATTCATTCAAATCATAATAGTCTTTTGCCAAATATTTCAATTTAATTTTCATAATAATCAAAGTGGTTTCAACATAAAACCCTAGTTACAATGTAATTAGAACATGACTATGAGTTTCTCAAAACCCATAAAAATAAATATCAAAAGATAGAGATTAGAAAGATTAAACCGATGATCGTCTTCCTCTTTCCGTTTTCCGTCAACCAACCATTGTTCTCTAACCACCAACCCAGAACCAACGTCTGCCTCCACAGCCCCCTTTTGTTCTCTGTACTGAAAACTCAATTAAAAGAGAAAAGTCTGAACCAAAAAACTCCCCAAAGCTTTCTCTTTGGTTCTATTTATACTACCCAATCACTGACCATTTCTCTCTCTCCCGTGTCCACCTCCTGTTTTCTTCTATTCAACCATTCTACCGGACCCACCTTCTTTTCTTATCTGCTGACGTCCACCTAATTTCTTACCACTGAACACCAACTCCAAGTTAATAGCCAACAATCATATCCTACTCCAACTCTTACTCTCCTTAGCCGGTCACCAACTTCCTTTATTCAATTAACCATACTGCCACCTCATTTTCTTATAAGAGAGAAACAACTCTTTTTATTACATTTCCTAGCCAATCTCAATATCCCACCTTCTCACTCTCTGACTCAACTCCTTTTTTCAATTTCGGTGCTCTCCAACTTTACCGCGTACGAACATCCCACCATCAGTTGCATCAGTGGGAGTTAATCTTTCTGTTCACTTTGAAACTTAGAAGGACGTCCAGAAGCCAATGAAGCATTTCATATTAATCCATAACTCCATCATTTATGGCGTTTTTTGTCACAAACGTCATTTTAGCTCTTAGTTAACTAATTTATTTGTAACATCGGGTTTAAAGCATATAACCTATAAAAATATAAAAAAGATAAAATTATTGCAATAACAAGTACTAGCAAATATAAATTAAGCGGTAAAAATGTATAAATTATGATCGTATCAAGCAGCCTCTTTAAGTATCGCATCTTGGGCTCTCCAATTAGCAATATCCTCTCTTAAGACGGATGCTATTTCGAACACCTCCTCAAGCACCTCCATCGCCAACTGACGCAGGAGTTTTATGACTTCTTCAAGTTTGGTATGGATGGGGATGGGGTAGCAGAGGTCGCGCATAACCTTTTTTTCTGGCTACCTATCAATGTCACATTATCTGGTTGGATTATAACCTCTTTTGAGGCCGTCCATAATAGATATGCAAATAAACAAATCGAACAACAAAAAATTGAATCAACAATTACCTAAAAATACAATACCACACAACTACTAGTAGTTCAAGCAATCAATAATCTCTAGTTCAACCACCAAAAAAAAATTATGTATATAATGAACAAAACATAATCGTTGGATAAGCCTATCTTAAGCCAACTGTTCTAACTGCAAAAGCTATCAGAAAACACCAAGCAAGAATCCTTAGATAAGACCATCTTTATAAAACTATTCTAGATGCAAAAGGTAACAGAACACATCATGCCATAATCGTTGTTTAGGTAGCATTTTAGATACCGATTCTCCTTACTTATAAAACCCAAAAACTTTCATATCCAAAATCATTAGATATAACCAACGATTCTCATAGGGTAGTAATAAAAACATGAAAGCAAGGGAATCAGTGGATAATCAGGTGCTTATCCAACGATTCCAAAATAGAAAAAGTAAAAAAAAAAAAAAAACAGAATCGGTGGATAATGAGGTGTCTTATCCAACGATTCAAGTTTAGAAAAAGTAAAATAAAATAAAATAAAAAAGGTAGAATCGCTGGATATTATTTGTCTTATCCAACGATTCTGGCAATGGTAACTATGTACGAGGAATATGAAACGGGAATCGTCGGATGTGGATCCACCATATCCAACGATTCAGCTGCATTTTCTTCATGCTCAGGAAGAACACAACCAGAATCGTTGGATACGATGGTTCCACATCCAACAATTCTAACAAAATCAGGAAGGAATTCACGAAACAAAAATTTCTAAATATGAATCTATCACAAATGTTATTATAAGAAAGGGTTTATAGAGATTTACCTTGTAGTTAACTCGGGGTGATGGAATTTTGTTTTTGGAAAAATTAGGGTTAGGATTTTTAGATTTTAGAAAATGAGGAAATGAAAAGTTTTTTTTGTTTTGTTTTTGTTTTTGATTTGGATTATAGTGAAATGAGGAAAGATTTTTGTATTTATATTTTAATTTAAGTATAAGGGGTAACTAATGAGTAATTTTTATAATAGTTAATTAGACACCCCTTATCTCCTCACCTAGATGGGAGTAAAATTGAATAGGGCCAAAATAATTCCTGTAGACCCCAATATAATTAGGATAATTTATGATGTGTGGATAAATTTGGCATAGCTCCCTGCTAATTTCACAAGCCTCCAATTAAGCCAGGTACTTTACGGCTGTTGTAACCGTGAATGTCAGGTATAGTGCTTCTACCAACAAAGAAATGGGAGAAGGAACATTACTATCAAATTCCATTCCAAACGTTTGCTCTCCTTTCCCTATTTCAACACCAGTACTTGATTAGGTTTAGATTATCCCCACTTTAATAGGTTTTTATTTGAGTTTTATGTTTATTTGTGATAATTTCATCTACTAATTTATGGCTGGTTTAGAATACAACATGTTTGATTTGATGCCACTTTTGTGTTTGTTGAATGTTCTAACTCACCATAAAAAACCGTTTTTCTCTTTATCATTGGATTGACTTTATTCGTATGTCTTGTATCTCCATGAACCAGTGATATTAATTAGTAGTAGCTATAAGCTTGCTTATTGAAATTCTATAGAAATCATTAATAATGTGAAACATTAGTCCATGTTCAAAAACATAAATATTAAGATAAGATACTAATCAAGGAAAACAAGTTTGTGGAACACTCCTTTCAAAAATTCAGCATGTAGAATACTGATAGAGGAAATTTTTCAAACCATTTTTTTTAATGATTTAGTCAATTTTGGTTGCTATTTCGATATGATTTTACACGTTTTCTTTTTGATAATATTAGGTGATAGTTTGCGTATTCAGTTCATTATCTCTATGATCGTTACCCATCCTTATCGTAATTTTTTATGTGGAAATAGTTTAGGCTGGTAGATATTTGCAGGTTCATTTTAAATGATTTCGTAGATTTCAGATTTGTTATGGTGGCGGTGGGTCAAAGATGTCACAAATGGTGAAACCAAAATCAACACTGGGTCTCAGTGGTAGTTTTGGTGCTAGTAACTTATATTTCTATAGTTATTGGTTGGAGATTGCTCAGGAGGAACAACGGAGATTTACGATATCCACCTGGTCCTCGAGGGTTACCTTTGTTTGGAAATCTTCTTTCCATAGAACCTGATCTCCAAAAATACTTTACAAAATTATCTAAAATATATGATCCAATCATCAAACTTCAACTTGGTAGTATCTGCTTTATTGTGTTGAATTCTTCTACTATAGCAAAAGAAGTCCATAGAGACCAAGATGCCAACTTTGCTGCCAGAGACGTACCAATAGTAGTATTGGTTTTTTCTTACGGTGGGAAAGATATTGTATGGGGTCATTGTGATCAAGAATGAAGAAAGCTCCGGAAGATATTGAATCAAGAACTATTGAATAACGCAAGTCTTGATTCTTCTTATTCTCTACGCCGATCTGAGATTAGACGAATGGTAAAAGATGTTTATGGTATGATTGGTACACCCATAAATGTTGGTGAAAAGTGTTTGTAGCAACTCTTAATGTGGTATTGAACATGTTATGGGGTGGTACAATTCAAGAGGGGGGGACGAGAGAATTCGTATTGGGATTGAGTTTCGGCAGTTGTTTAATAATAGTACTGAGTTGAGCCTCAGACCTACTATATCAGATTTTTCCCCCAATTTTTAGGATATTTGATATACAAGGAATCGAGAAGGAGTCGTGGAATATTTTTGGTGATATGGATGAGATGTTTGATTCAGTTATTGATCAGCACTTGAAATTGGATAAGAAGAATAATGGACACAAACAGAGAAGCGGAATTTTTTTTTTGCAGTTTCTTTTGGAGCTCACAGAGAAACATGATTTCAAAACAAAAGTAACTATGACTCAGCTCAAGGACTTGCTCCAGGTACATAATGATTCGTCATGTCTTAGATCACTTTTTCTTTTGAGCAATATATTAGTTATTAAGGTAGGTATAAGGTCCTATTTACTTGGTTAAATATATTAATTGGTCTGCTTAGTAGTCTTATGTTTCATATGGTTCCGGGTTTTGATTTAGTGTTTATAATCCATTTGAAGCTATAAATGGAATGATATTGGTGCACACATTTTTTACCTAATTATTTGAAACTAAATCTAATCATATATAAATATACAAAATGTTGTTATAGCTGGGACTGAAACATCGACAACTATATTAGAATGGGCTATGTCAGAAGTGATCAAGAATTCAGAAGTTATGAGGAAGGCTCAAGAAGAGTTGGATGAAGTAGTTGGCAAAAACAACATCGTAGAAGAGTCTCATATGAACCAGTTGCCTTACTTGGAAGAAGTGGTAAATGAGACTTTACAGTTGCATATTGCAGGACCATTATTGATTCCGCATCGTGCTATTACATCTTCATTAGTTGGTGGGTACACTGTTCCTGAGGAAAGCAGGGTGTTTGTTAATGTATGGGCAATTCATGCAGACTCAGAAGCTTGGAACAATCCATTTGTGTTTCGAGAGGTTCTTCAGCAGTGATGATCATCTCAAGAAATATAGTTACACAGGTAACAATTTTGATTTTCTCCTATTTGGGTCTAGAAGGATAGTTTGTCCGGGAATTCCTCTCGCGAAAAGAATGTTGATCTACGTATTAGCTTCTCTTCTGCATTCATTTGATTGGAAATTACCTGAGAGAGGAAAACTTGATCTTACAGAGAAGTTTGGGATTGTTTGAAGAAAACAACGTCTCTTGTAGCTATTCCTACTCCAAGGTTATCAAATCCTAATTTTTATTGAGAAAACTTGAAATGTTACTCGAATAAATTCTTACGATCTTGAATAACAACCAAGATATCAAAGAAAGATTTAACACTAAACTTATACAGATCTCTATTGAACGTTTTCCTCCTGAAGCGACAAATGATGAAGAGAACTAAGGTATCGGCTCTGCTACTCCCCCATCTAAATCAATATGTGTCGTTTTTCTATTAACTGGTCTATTTCAAATGATTGTCATGTGCGAATGCTGTACATATTAATATTTCGTATAGTTGTCATGTGTGATAGTGTTTTATTATTTAAGTTGTATTGCATTCTCTGTTAGATTGTTATTATAAATAAAGTTGTCTGTATTATGACGAAGAACGTATATTGTAGTCTGCAAGGATCGTTAATGCAAGCAACTACTACTAATAGAACATGTCGATGTTTGATATTTCCTGCTTTCATAAGCTGATTGACATGGGTATGCCGAATTGCACTCGGACACTACTGACATGTGCACACTTTTCGCAGAGCACCACCCTTTTTCTTTTTTATGTTATGCTGGCTAATGGCAAGGAGAGAGCCTTGCTATTTTTTATACAAGTCATAAAACTATAACACAATCCCATATATAGCCTGTTTGGTTGGGATACTTGAAATGCTTACCAAATTGTTCTTTATATTAAACTCTCTCCCTCAGCTATAGGGTCCCTTAAAGCCAACAAAATCGTGATCCTAAATTTACACCTAAAATGGGTGAAGGAGTTTGTAGTACAACATGCGAATCTTTTACTGAACGAAAAATAATTCTTATTTCATGTTTCATCTTACTTTGGTTATGTCATTGTGTTGTTCCATTGCAAATTTGTATTTCATTGTAAAAATCAATGATCGATCACTATTTAGCAAAGACCACATTCTAGAATAAAAAATTTGGTTCAATTTCTTAAGAAATATCCATGATGTCTGTGGGGCTTTGGTTGTTTTAGCACCATATGATGAAGGTACTGACTAATTATTGACTACACTGTTAATAGAAGCACATAGTATTGAGTTCAAAGAAATTAGCCTATAATAAGTCCAATGCACCATCACTTTAGGTGTTTGGAAACCACTTCAGAAATTACTTTCCAACTTCTAAAAGAAAAAAAAAAAGCAGAAATCAGTTTGGATATGTAAAATAAACAACAATTTCTAAAATTTACTTATAAGTCAAAAAGTTTACTTTGGTAACTTGTTTGGATGTGTACTCAGAAGTTACTTTTCAACTTCTATAATCTAAAAGGCTAGAAATCAATTTAGGTATCGTACTTCAAAACGACTTCTAGAAGTAAAATAATTAACTTATCGTGAAGCAAAATAGTTTTTCTTCTGAAATCTACTTTTGGAAAATTAGAAATAATTATGCTTTTGGTATCCAAACATATGCTTAGAGAAGCAAAATGTTGCTTTTGAGAAGTATTTGTTATGTTGGTTGCCTGACGTCCTAGTCATGTTTCTTCAGAAGTCAGAAGGAAACGGTTCTTGCTTCACAAAAATATTTTCTTTTTTCCAGAAGTGATTCTGAATTATGGTTGCCAACTTAACTTTTGATTTTTTAGACTTAATTAACCTAGCGTTTTGAGGGCGACCCAAAAATAATTTGGGGTGACTTATTTATACTTAAACAATAGATATGGCTATGGGAAGTCCTAATGGTAGGTAAAAGTACATATATAGACTTTTACTAATAAAAGTGTAAAACCTAAACTCATTTCATTTAATTCTAACTCTTCTTCTTCTTTTCCTATTTACTACCGATTGTGAGAATAATCTAACTCTTCTTCTTCTCTCTTGACTACCGATTGTGAGAAAAAAAATTCCCTCGTGAAATTTTCAAAACCAATTCATCGTATCGTCGTTAATCGCCGTACCAAATCATCGTCGATATTTCGATATAAAGATGGCTCGACGGAAAAAAACAAGTCGTCAATCTGATAATAGTAACCGGTCAAATTTTATGGAGAGATTAAGAAATATAGAGATTATTGAAAAACATAGTGAAGAAGATGAAGGACACGAAGATGATGATCTAGATACAGAGACTGATTTTGACAATTGGACTCTCCAGCAGTGTATGATGGCCCCAATTAGGTAAGGGTATACCACTATTTGGGTTTATTTTGCTTCAATTGATTGAAATCGTCACTATAATTTCTAGGATTTTCGGTTTTTACCCAGAATCGGTAGTTTCGTATAGGTCTAAACTTCCAATTATGACAGAATTCATCATTTCTCAAGAAAATGGACTTTAATCGGTAGTTAAATTTAGTCATTAACTACCGATTAGGTTTGGTTATTTTCTTTTTGTACCAAAATTTAGGCTTAGTCGATAGTTAATTTTTTTATCTAACTACCGATTATATTAGATGGTTTTGATGTAGAGGAATATAGTTTTGAATCAATCGGTAGATATGTAGTAGTTGTTAACTCCCGATTATGAAAGAATTCATCATTCCTCTAGCACATCGACTATAATCGGTATTTATATTTAGTTATTAACTAACGATTTTCTTTCTATACTAAAATTTAGGCTTAATCGCTAGTTAATTTTTTTATCTAACTACCGATTATATTAGATGGTTTCATATAGAGGAATATAGCTTTGAATCAATCGGTAGATACGTAGTAGCTGTTAACTTACGATTAAAATATTTTAAAATTGAAAAAATGTTAGGGCTACATCATAATCGATAGTTATGTGTGATTATTGTCTCTCGATTATCTTGTGGAAAAGGCTAGCAGAATCTCTATCACCGAAGGAAATCAACCAAGTTTACAACCAAGTGTTCCACAAGTTAGAAACCAAGAAGAATGAGAACCAAGTGCTCCACAAGTTAGAAACCAAGAAGAAGGAAAACCAAGTGCTACACAAGGAGAAGGAAAAGGTACAAAGGAGGTAATTAAGAAGAAAGGAGGACACCAAGTCCCCACCTCTTTGGAGATGAAGGGTATTGAAGCAGGCCAAATCCCTGGGTTACCAAGAGATTGAGGAGATATATTATTTGGATGCAAAGACTCATGGGCCAAAAAATTTTATTCAACTGAGGTAATAATTGTAAAACACCAATCTTAAGCTATTGTCTTTTTATTCGTAGAAGTGTTAACGACTATTCTAATTATTTTATAATTCGTCGTGTATATTAGGACCATTCTCATGCGGTTCGTCTACTCAAACCTACAACTGCACCAAGAAAAATGAAAGACTGGTCGTTAGATGGTGAGTGTGAAAGGTCCAAACAAATTATTTATAACTCGGGGTTATCTACTGTTGTCGAGAATTCAATGTTAGAGCATGACCGAGTGTCGATATCAGGCTTCCTGGAGAGAATGTATCCTGAGACCGACACCTTCCATATGCAGTTTGGAGAGATGGCGATCACCCTAGATAACATAGTGCAGATTCTTGGTCTCTCTGACCATGGTACAACCATCAAGTTTGATTACGTAAAGCAGTTAAGCTGGTAGTAGCTTTATTTTTACACTCAGAAGTGCCTTGGTTGGGATCGAGTGATACCCGATATTAAGTTCAACCGGTGCTTTCGTTATAAAACTAGACAGTTCAGCATGGTCCACTTGATGAATATGTTCAAAGGCACCAAGGATAAAGAAGAAAAGAATTCATAGTTTAGCGACGACGAAGTGAATGCTGCAGCCACTGCATATCTCCTCTGTGTATTGGGATGTGTTATTTTCCCCAATTGTAGTGGCAACCGGGTCGAAGATAACCTTCTACAACTATTGCATCCTCTCAATAAAGTTCGTGATTACTCGTGGGGCACCGCATGCCATGCGTTCTTGATGGATGAGTTAAGAAAGGCATCCAGGGAAGCAACTAACCAAATTGCCGGGAATGTGAGTCTACTATAGGTATCTTGGTAACTCTATCGATGATTTGATTGTTATTTATTTTTTTCTCTTTTAAGAATCAATTTTCTTATACTTAGTTTGATATGTACACTAAACATGAATCTATGACCACTTCCAGTTCCTCGATTTGACCAAAAAGAACCCGATATGTCAAAATGGAATACCCAGAGGAACAAAATACATCTTCGACAAAACTGTTCAAGGTCTAAGGAGCAGTAGTTGATTTCTTTGAGGAGGAAATTAGACTTGATGACATTTAAAGATATATGCTTTGATCCATACAAGGAAGACCTAGCTAGTGGACATATAGTGGGAAGGTCTGAGTTTTCGTTTTATTATGGACCCTTGTGGCACCCCATAGGATATGTTATGTACAATGCCTCAAGGGTGATGCGTCAACTCAGTTATGTACAAGAAGAACCTTTGAGTCACATGTATGGCAAGTTCAAATTGGACGTGGAGAATCGTATATGTGGTAAGGACTCTATCACAGTAGTTTACTCTGGTAACCCATCCATTGAATATTGGAGTAACATGATACAATATTTGATCAACGATGGGAGACCTATCAACCGAGGTGATGAAGTACATCCATGCTATATGGAATGGTACCAGGGGGGATTCTCATCTTCATGTGATCTGTGAAGATAAAGAAAAGACCACCAAGGCTTCCGATTATACTTGTATCATCAAAGAAAAACCATCTGGTTATGAAAGGCTGGTACATAATGTTCTTTCTTTGGATTTTAATATTGCGGCTTAATATTTTAGGTAATAATCGTTTGATTGTTATTGCATAAAAACATAAACATAGGTTTGCGTTTTTCTGCAAGAAGATTGCTGGGTGTATAAAGGTGGGAGTGCCTTTATCAATTGAGAATATGAAAGAGCATAAAGACCTAATGGATAACATTGATAATGAAGCTTATGCAAGTAAGTTTGGGGAGAAAGCTTTGAATAAGCCTAAGAGGCCAGCAACAAATCCCAGTAAACGATCTCGTGTTTCATCGAGTGTTGATGGTGGAGCCAATGTCCCTGATACTGAAGCAAATGTCCTTGGTGCTGAAGCAATGTCCCTGGTGCTCGTCGTGCTCGTACTAAAACCAAAAAATCTAGAAATTAGATTGTGGTTGTCTTGTTAGAGAATATCATTTTCAATTGATTTGCAAGAAACTTGTTTCGTATTATAAGTTTTAACATCATTTTCGTACTAAAACCAATATCGTTTTTAAGGTTTTTTTCTGATTATAAGTTCTAATATTATGTTTAATGTTAATGAACGGTTTTACTTTATGGATGATAAATGGATTTTATGTTCTTTTTGTGAATTATGGATTGATTTGCAAGAGACTCATACTTCATAAGTAACTTTGTTGAAATTTTTCATTACAATCGGTAGATAAGTGGTATACATCACCTACCGATTAAGCTTGTTGATCCACCATCGGATGATAATTATCTACCGATTACACCTGTTGATCCTAAATCGGGTGATAATTATCTACCGATTACACCTTCCGATGGAACTGCTTAGTTTTCGGACACATTTTACATTATAATCGATAGTAAATACATTTTCTTAGACTACCGATTATGGAGTATGCAAATTTTGGAAATTTTATAAAAAATTTAATTTTGAATTTGGGGCAACATCTACAATCGGTAGTAAATACATTTTTTTAGACTACCGATTATGAATATGATAATTTTGGAAATTTTACAAAATTTTCAATTTTGAATTTGGGGCAACATCTATAATCGGTAGTAAATACATTTTCTTAGACTACCGAATATGAATATGATAATTTTGGAAATTTTACAATTTTTTCAATTTTGAATTTGAGGCAACATCTATAATCGGTAGTAAATACGTTTTCTTTGACTACCGATTATACATGTTGAAGTACAATCGGGTGTTAATTATGTACCGATTAAGCTGATGGAACTGATTGGTTTCTGGACACATTTTACATTACAATCAGTAGTAAATACATTTTTTTAGACTGCCGATTATGGAATATGAAAATTTTCGAAATTTGATAAATTTTTTAATTTCGAATTTGGGGCAACATCTATAATCGGTAGTAAATAAAGTTTCATAGACTACCGATTGTATAAATCGAAAGGTAATGGTGATCCCGATACTTCTGATTTTTATATTCGTATGAACTTAGTGTACATATTTTATGTACACTCTTGTTACACCAGGTCTCAACAACTTTTTTTTTTTTTTAAAAGAGCCGTTGGGACTCTAATCTATATAAGGAGGGTGACCTCATCTCATTTATGCACCTCCAATACATTTAAATCTCCAACATCGAAGTAATCATCTTCAATATTAATGGCTCAACCGTTCACGGTAGAAGAAGATTTATCGCTATGTAGGCGTTATGTGCAATTCTATCCGAGGCGAGGAGAAAAACGTAGGTAAAATGGTGTAATGAGTATGAGTTATTTGGAGAGCATTCACGAACATTTTTGCGCTGACACCGGTAACCCCAATAACCGTAATAGAGTTGATCTTTTTTGTCGATTTAATTGCATAAGCATAGAAGTTGATCCATTTGTGAATTTAACTTATCTTATCAATCGATATCATTTGAGGGGTGAAACTAATAATGCAGTTATAACGAGATCTCTCGAGGAATGACGACGATGGAAACGAGCAAACTACCGTTACGAAGCTCATTTCAGTATCCTTAAGGTGATGGAAAGATTCAACCCGTTTAAGGTTCGTCCATGCCGCTTAAGGTGAAGGGAATTCTCCAAGACAGAATATGAATCAGGGAATAATTACCATAGATACATAATCGGTAGTTAGAATATACTATTATCTACTGATTATAGTTTTTGTAGTAACTTTTTGAAAATAATATGACGATACAACTCTCTATGTAGGAAAAATGGGTTTATGTGTTTGATTTTTTAGTATAATCGGATGTTATTGTTATTATATATCTACCGATTGTCTCTCTTGATTTTAACTTGATTTCCTGTTGACAATATTCAACATAATCGGAATTACAATATAATTATCTACTTTCGATTGTTCAAATTAGAAGATAATGTTGATCCCGATACTTCCGATTGTACAATATAATATTGTCGAAAAACTTTCTCCATAAACTACTCACCATCCTCGGTCAATTCAATTGGGCCCTTGGGAAAGTTTGTTAAATGATCCCAACGCTCCATGTTGGACTCGTATTGCTTCAACCACTTCTTGCAACCGTTAGTTGGGAAGTAATCCGACCACCTACTCAATTGAGGTAATGTACAATCTTTCGTTAACCTTAAACCGATAAAATGATTGTTATTAACCCATGCCATAATGATTCGTCTATCCTTGACCGACTCATCATTAACCGTCCTTGTGGGTGTAAACGTAACACTCATTCCTAAGAAGGAGGACATAAATAATGTACCACACAGTTCAAAATACCGCTAAAAGATATCCATATTTCGGCATTACCATCCAATACTTGGAACCGATTGTCTTCAATCCCTTTCGGCATTTTACACGAGTATATAACTCTTTGACCTCTTGTTCTCTAACATGTCTATCTCCTTCTCTCATCATTTCAATATAGAATTCCTTATCCTCCGATAGTTGGGCGGCCATCTTATTTCTTAAATATTGTCAATGGGTGATATTCTCGGTAACCGCCTCACTAAAGTATCCCAATTGTTGCGAAGCAACGTGAAAACCACAATTGCCATCCCATCGACATCGTCGACGGACAAAACAAATGGTATAATGAGTAGAGGGAGTTGTTCCAAATAATCATCGTATATTGTATACGTACCTCGATTTGGTCTTCCGTGTATAGGTTGGATTTGACTTACTTGAGAAGGAATCGTAGAGACCTTAGGTTTGACTTGTCGTGAGCTTGGTCCATCTTGATCCTTTCTTGAACGACCCCTTTTCCTTAGAGCCGGTACATCTTGAAACTCAGCTTCAATATGCTCATGCCTAGAAAGCTCTCATTGACTAGATAACCATTCCTTCAACTCTTTTCTTTGAATTCACCTTCGATTTTTGGTATTCGGCCTACCCATCGCGTTTTCTTTTATTGGTTCTTCAACAACCCATAGACACGGGTGAAGTGCTTCCTCTAAATGGTGCATGAATATTTGTTTTTGTGTCCCATTTGACGTAGAGTCACGCTCGATTATCCTTGCAAATATTTCTGTATCCACGAACGACAAACCATCAACCACCGGGGTGTTTGGAGTGAAAGATAATTACTTCCAAAATGGATGAATATCATTAATGTCAATCGCGTCAACATATTAATGTCAATCACTTCAACATAACTACCAAGCATGTGACAACATGGGAGTCCAATACCTATCATCGTCTTGCAATTGCAAACCGTAGTCTCATCATTGTGATTTCTATACAACTCCAATCGTTATATCATGTAATTTATTGTCCACAAGGAAACTTTGTAAGCTATACCCCTTAGAATATTTTTATGTTTTAAATGTGCAAAAGGGAATCTATGCCGATTTTTCTCCATTGAACCGTAAATCTTAGTGAGGTCACGATTGGTGAACTCATGGATTGCTTCTTGGACCGACAAAACCCCATTTTGACTACCAACTAGTATTTTCTTTAATGGGCCATGAGACAACTCTGCAATGCTTGTTGCCTCGTTCTTGAAGTTCTGATATTCATATATCCATGCAAACACAAATTTATGCTTATGCGGTCCCAACCATTGTGTTTTGCAATACTTAGCTGGTTTGGGATAGTTCTTGCCCCATTCATCCTCAAAGTTCTTCAAGTTGTATACATAAACTTTCTCCATCATCGACCAAACTAGCTTATCCCATGCTTTTAGAAATAAAGACCACTTTATTCCATCGTCGGCCCACTTTTCATCAGCTAACCTTTTTTCTTCTTCTCGTTCTTCCCCGGTTAGTTTACTAATACGTTCATCCTCTTCCTTTGTGTACCTTTATTTTATTTTTTTAGCTTGGATATGATGTCTGCAACTGGATTTGATGTTGCATTGAATGTGCCACGTACAAAGCAAATTCTGGGCTTCCGGAAACACTACATTTATTGCATTCATCAAGGCTTGATCGTTATCCGTTATAATAACCCTTGGAAAAGGCTCGCCATTATAAATCGACCTCAATGTTTGCAACATCCAAATGAAACTCACATCGTTCTCAGCATCCATTAAACCCCACGCCACCGTAGATGTGAATTTGTCCGAAGTGTGGCAAGCAATGTTCAACAAAGGCATGTTGTACTTATTTGTCTTATAAGTAATATCTATCAACAAAATTTGATGAAAGCATTGAGCCAATTGGATCATTTTCGGATGTGCCAAGAAAATACGAATCACTTTACCATATCTTTCTTCTTTTCTCAACGTGTAATTGTGTTTCTCGGCTAAACACTATGATTGTTGCATAAACAAACGATCATCCCATTCCGTCCTTTTGATCGTTGCTAGCGCTGACTTAATTGTATACAACAAAGACAAGTTATTGGGGTCGTCCGCCTTTATCTTAGATAGGATTACACTCGCTTTCATTATGTCCTCATAGACTTCACCGTCTTCATTTTCTTTGGTTTTAACTTGGCAACCATTATGTGCCCAACAAGACTTCCGGATCTTCGTGGTTGTGATGACCATTAGCAACTCTAAACATTTTTCATACTTTACCTTCCTTACCGCCGGGCTTACTGAAGATAATCTTAAATAGGCATCCAATCTTCTTTGAATTACCTCGGTATTTCCTCTCCGTCTTCTTTACGTATTTACGATCCTTTCCCACGTGACTCTTTCGCTCACCACCTCTCTCACAAATTATTTCAAATCGATCAACCCTCACGCAATTGTTCTGAACTACAACACACATCTTCTCTTTTGCCTTGTTGATAATCCATTCCTTTGCCTCCGCCTTACTTCCAAATGTCTTAATGCGCATATAAAAAAACAAATATCATAAACCTAACCATGTAACATACATTCTTAGAACAAGACAAGAGTGGGTAGGTAACATACCAAATCATTTGCATAGTGTAGGGAAGTATCAGGACCCTCATATGAAACATGATTAACCGATTCAACAATCTACATAAAATAGCAATAAGTTAGACAGCAACAATCGATAGATAATTATGTTATTGTACTACCGATTAGCCACAATCATTAGTTAATTACGTCCCGTATTACCGATTAACCACAATTGGTAGTTAATTATGTTCCCGTACTACCGATTATAGAAAGAAATCTAGACAAGTTTTATAGACAAAAACAAGTATAATCGGAGGTTTAATTTGTTAAACAACAACCGATTACAATGGAATCGGTAGATAAATTTGATCTTTAAACTACCGATTACAAAGTTCAAAATATTAAAGTTTAATTCAATTCTTGCTACAATCACAATCGGTAGATATGTGATTTTACAAAGTACCGAGTCTAAATCGATGGATAAAAATATTCATCCACTGCCGATTGTGAAAGATGAAGAGTTAAATTTTTTGTAAATTTGGAGAAATTCATTTTTGGGGCGACAACTATAATCGGTAGATAATAAGTATTCCTAAACTACCGATTATAAAACAAAATTTGAACAAAATTGATTTTGGGGATTTTGATTAATCTGTACCAATCATTCTTCACGAGACTACCGATTATACCCTAATTTTGGCTCAGTACAGCGTAATCGATAGATATGGTACTCCATTATTTACCGATTCTGGGACGTCCATAGCATTAAACGCATGCAAAAATAATTTTTTTTTGTTACTGATCACATACAAAGTGGGTTTTTGAGCTTCTTAACACAATACCTGATTGTTTGATGCATTATTATCTTCATTTTGATGTGATTCATCATTTTCTCTCGTTAAATCGCCGTCTAGGGTTTCTTCCACACCAAAATTTGGATCATCCAACAAATATCCCAAATCGTCATCTCTAAACGCTATTGAACCTTCAATATTATGTTCTTCATGATGTTTCTCACATTCTTCCTCATACTCATCCATGTTTGTTATTGATTTTAGGTAAAACCTAGTTTTCCAAAACTTCTTTTTCTTCTTCTCTAACACATTTTCTATTTCTTTTCTAAAACTATAACTCAAATAATTTTCTAACACTAACTATAACCAAAATTAACTAACTAATTAATCAATATTAACACTAATTAAACAAGAACAAATTAGCCATTAAAGAAAATATATGGACAATGAATGTGTTGATATTACTTTTTACTGTCCTTATTTTATTTTATTAGTCGTCCCTAATTCTTTTTGGGTCATGCTAAAAAATACGAGGTTAATTAACTCGAAAAGTTATTTAAGAAGTCGAAAAGTTACTTAAGATGTATCCAAACACCCCAAATAAAGATTTTTACTAGGGATTTAGCCTTGAGGCCTTTACTCACCAGTGTGTTAAAGAGACTGTTCTAATGGTAATAACGGCTCGTGGCCGCAACCATAATAACAGCTGTGTTATCATATTTTCCATCTTGCAGTATTCTTTTAGATTTCCCAGCTAAAACCATTTTTTCATGGATGTTCTAACATTAACGGTCGGAGATATACCAACAAAGAAATGGAAGAAGGAAATGTTACTAGCGAATTTCATTCCAGACGTTTGCTCTGATCCCTATCTCAACAACAATACTTGATTGGATTTAGTTATCCCCCATCTAACAGGTTTGTATTTTAGTTTTATTTTCATTTGTGATAATTTCATACCACTTTTGAATTTGTTGAATGTTCTAATTGACCATAAAGGTCGTTTTTCTCTTTGTCACTGGATTGGCTTAATTCTTGTCTTTTGTATCTCTATTAATCACTGATATTAATTAGTAGTATTGTTAGTAAGTTGATTTGCTAATTGAAATCATTAATAATGTGAACGTTCATAAAACATTAGTATAAAGGAGAAGAATTGTGGAACACTCCTTTTATAAAGGAATAGTGACAGTCTGACATAGGAACTTTCTCAATAATTTACTCAACTATTTTACCCGGTAGACCTTAAACTCACAATCTGATTTTATGCTTCTTTTAGATATTATAATATCAGGTGATAGTTTACATACATATTTATGTTCAGTTCACCATCTCTAGGATCATTAACCAGCCTTATCGTAGTTTTCTCTGTGAAAATAGTTTAGGCTGGTAGATACTTGCAGGTTCATTTTAAATAATTTCGTAGATTTCAGATTTGTTATGGTGGCGGTGGGTCAAAGATGTCACAAATGGTGAAACCAAAATCAACACTAGAGTCTCAGTGGTAGTTTTGGTGCTAGTAACTTATATTTTTATAGTTATTGGTTGGAGATTGCTGAGGAGGAACAACGGAGATTTACGATATCCACCTGGTCCTCGAGGGTTACCTTTGTTTAGAAATCTTCTTTCCATAGAACCTGGTCTCCAAAAATACTTTGCAAAATTATCCAAAATATATGGTCCAATCATCAAACTTCAGCTTGGTAGGATGCGCTTTATTGTGTTGAATTCTTCTACTATAGCAAAAGAAGTCCATAGAGACCAAGATGCCAACTTTGTTGCCAGAGATATACCAATAGTAGTATTGGCTTTTTCTTATGGTGGGAAAGATATTATATGGGTCATTGTGATCAAGAATGGAGAAAACTCAGGAAGATATTGACTAAAGAACTATTAAGTAACACAAGTCTTGATTCTTCTTATTTTTTACGCCAATCTGAGATTAGACGTATGGTGAAAGATGTTTATAGTATGATTGGTACACCCATAAATGTTGGTGAGCAATTGTTTGTAGCAACTGTTAACGTTGTATTGAACATTTTATAGGGTGGTACAATTCAAGGGGACGATAGGATTCGTGTTGGAATTGAGTTTCGGCAGTTGTTTAATGAGATGATTGAGTTGACCCTCAAACCCAGTGTTTCAGATTTTTTTCCAATTCTTACAAGATTTGATTTGCAAGGAATCCAGAAGGAGGCATGGAAGAGTTTCGGTGAGATGGATCGGGTGTTTGATACAGTCATTAATCAACATTTGAAATTAGATAAGGAGAATAATGGACACAAACATAGAAGCGGCAAGGATTTTTTGCAGTTCCTTTTGGAGCTCACAGAGAAACATGATTTCAAGACGCAAGTAACTATGACTCAACTCAAATCCTTGCTCCTGGTATGTAATTCTTCAGTCATTTCATCGTTCGCTTTTTGTTTGAGCAATAAATTAGTTATTAAGGTAGGACTAAGGTCCTACTCTACTTGGTTAAAATGTATTAATTGGTCGTCTTGGTAGTCACATGTTTCATTTAGTTTTTATAATCCATTTGAAGCTATAAATGGAATGATATTGGTGCACACATTCTTTACCTAATTATTTGAAACTAAATCATCTAATCATATATAAATATACAGAATGTTGTTGTAGACACATCGGCTACTACATTAGAATGGGCTATGTCAGAGTGATCAAGAATTCAGAAGTTATGAGGAAGTATCAAGAAGAGTTGGATGAAGTAGTTGGCAAAAACAACATCGTAGAAGAGTCTCATATGAACCAGTTGCCTTACTTGGAAGCAGTGGTGAAGGAGAATTTACGGTTGCATCCTGCAGGACTATTATTGATTCCACATCACGCTATTACATTTTCATTACTTGGTGGGTACACTGTTCCTGAGGGCAGCAGGGTGTTTGTTAATGTATGGGCAATTCATACAGACTCAGAAGCTTGGAACAATCCATTTGTGTTTCGGCCAGAGAGGTTCTTCAGTAGTGATGATCATCTCAAGAAATATAGTTACACAGGTAACAATTTTGATTTTCTCCCATTTGGGTCTGGAATGAGAGTTTGTCCAGGAATTCCTCTCGCGGAAAGAATGTTGATCTACATATTAGCTTCTCTTCTGCATTCATTTGATTGGAAATTACCTGAGAGGGGAAAACTTGATCTTACAGAGAAGTTTGGGATTGTTTTGAAGAAAGCAACGCCTCTTGTAGCTATTCCTACTCCAAGGTTATCAAATCCTAATTTTTATTGAGAAAACTTGAAATGTTACTCGAATAAATTCTTACGATCTTGAATAACAACCAAGATATCAAAGGAAGATTCAGCAGTAAACTTATGCAGATCTCTATTGAATGTTTTCCTCCTGAAGCGACAAATGATGAAGAGAACTAAGGTATCAGCTCTGCTACTCCCCCATCTAAATCAATATGTGTCGTTTTTCTATTAACTGGTCTATTTCAAATGATTGTCATGTGCGAATGCTGTACATATTAATATTTCGTATAGTTGTCATGTGTGATAGTGTTTTATTATTTAAGTTGTATTGCATTCTCTGTTAGATTGTTATTATAAATAAAGTCGTCATGTATTATGACGAAGAGTGTATATTGTAGTCTGCAAGGATCATTAATGCAAGCAACTACTACTAATAGAACATGTCGATGTTTGATATTTCCTGCTTTCATAAGTTGATTGACATGGGTATGCCGAATTGCACTCAGACACTACTGACATGTGCACACCTTTTGCAGACCACCACCCTTTTTCTTTTTTATGTTGTGCTGGCTAATGGTAAGGAGAGAAGCCTTGCTCTTTTTTATACAAGTCATACAGCTATAACACAATCCCATATGTAGCCTGTTTGGTTGGGATACTTGAAATGCTTACCAGATTGTTCTTTATATTAAACTCTCTCCCTCAGCTATAGGGTCCCTTAAAGCCAACAAAATCGTGATCCTAAATTTACACCTAAAATTTGAAGGAGTTTGTAGTACAACATGTGAATCTTTTACTGAGCGAAAAATAATTCTTATTTCATGTTTCATCTTACTTTGGTTATGTCATTGTGTTGTTCCATTGCAAATTTGCATTTCATTGTAAAAATCAATGATCGATCACTACTTAGCAAAGACCACATTCTAGAATAAAAAATTTGGTTCAATTTCTAAAGAAATATCCATGCTGTCCGTGGGGCTTTGGTTGTTTTAGCACCATATGATGAAGGTACTGACTAATTATTGATTACACTGTTAATAGAAGCACATAGTAATGAGTTCAAAGAAATTAGCCTATAATAAGTCCAATGCACCATCACTTTAGGTGTTTGGAAACCACTTCAGAAATTACTTTCCAACTTCTAAAAGAAAAAAAAAAGAAGCAAAAAATCAGTTTGGATATGTAAAATAAACAACAGTTTCTAAAATTTATTTATAAGTCAAAAAGTTTACTTTGATAACTTATTTGGATGTGTACTCAGAAGCTACTTTTCAACTTCTATAATCTAAAAGGCTAGAAATCAGTTTAGGTATCGTATTTCAAAACGACTTCTAGAAGTAAAATAATTAACTTATCGTGAAGTAAAATAGTTTTTCTTCTGAAATTCTTATGTTTCTGGTATCCAAACATATACTTAGAGAAGCAAAATGTTGCTTTTGAGAAGTATTTGTTATGTTGGTTGCCTGACGTCCTAGTCATGTTTTTTCAGAAGTCAGAAGGAAACGGTTCTTGCTTCATAAAAATATTTTCTTTTTTCCAGAAGTGATTCTGAATTCTGGTTGCCAACTTTTTATACTTAATTAACCTAGTGTTAAGGGCGACCCAAAAAGAATTTGGGATGACTTATTTATACCCATACAATAGATGTGGCTATGGGAAGTTCTAATGGTATGTAAAAATACATATATACCTTTCACTAATAAAAGTATAAAACCTAAACTTATTTCATTTAATTCTAACTCTTCTTCTTCTCTTCCTATTTACTACCGATTGTGAGAAAAATCTAACTCTTTTTCTTTTCTTCTTCTTGACTACCGATTGTGAGAAAAAAAAAATTCCCTTGTGAAATTTTCAAAACCAATTTATCGTATCGTCGTTAATCGCCATACCAAATCATCGTCGATATTTCGATATAAAGATGGCTCGACAGAAACAAACAAGTCGTCAATCTGATAATAGTACCGGCCAAATTTTGTGGAGGGATTAAGAAACAACGAGATTGTTAAAGAACATAGTGAAGAAGATGAAGAACACGAAGAACACGAAGATGATGATCTAGATACGGAGAGTGATTCTGACAATTGGATTCTCCAACAGTGTATGATGGCCCCAATTAGTTGGGAGCATCTTTATTTTTACACTCAGAAGTGCCTTGGTTGGGATCGAGCGACATCCGATATTGAGTTCAACCGGTGCTTTCGTTACAAAACTAGACAGTTCAGAATGGTCCATTTGATGAATATGTTCAAAAGCACCAAGGATAAAGAAGAAAAGAATCCAGAGTTTAGCAACGACGAAGTGAATGCTGCAGCCACTGCATATCTCCTACGTGTATTGGGATGTGTCATTTTCCCCAATTGTAGTGGCAACCGGGTCGACGCCAAACCTTCCACAACTATTGCATCCTCTCAATAAAGTTCGTGATTACTCGTGGGGCACCGCATACCATGCGATCTTGATGGAAGAGTTAAGAAAGGCATCGAGGGAAGCAACTAGCCAAATTGCCGGGAATGTGAGCCTACTACAATTATTTTGGAAACTCTATCGATGCTTTGATTGTTATTTTTTTTTCTCTTTTAATAATCAATTTCTCATACTTGGATTGATATGTACACTAGACATGGATCTATGACCACTTCTCGTTCCTGAGATCTTCAGGTCTAGTGGCATCAATATGTTATCCTTCGCTTTCTTGATCCCTTTTCTGTTATTTGGCTCGAGACTACATGCATTCCCTATCACTTTTTCTCATGTCCTGTTGAGACCAGTTGCGCATCCAGTGAAGTAGCTAGGACAAGTGGGTTGTCATCTAGGTGAAGCGAAAGACCTCGTGTAGGCTGTCGATTTGACCAAAGAGAACCCGATATGGTAGAAAGGAACACCCTATGAACAAAATACATCTTCGACAACAACCGTTCAAGGTCTAAGGAGAAGCAGTTGATTTCTTTGAGGAGGAAATTAGACTTGGAAGCAGTGGTGAAGGAAACTTTACAATTATTGATTCCACGACGCTCTGTTACATCTTCAGTTGTTGGTGGTTACACTATTCCTGAGGGCAGCAGGATGTTTGTTAATATATGGGCAATTCAAAGAGACTCAGATGCTTGGAACAATCCGTTGGTGTTTCGTCCAGAGCTTAAGTAGTGATGATCATCGCAGAAAATATGGTTACATAAGTAACAATTTTGATTTTCTCCCATTTGGGTCTGGGAGGAGAGTTTGTTCAGGAATTCCTCTTACGCAAAGAGTGATGATCTATGTATTAGCTTCTCTTTTGCATTCATTTAATTGGAAACTACCCGAGAGGGGAAAGCTTTATCGTATAGAGAAGTTTGGGGTTGTTTTGAAGAAAGCAACTCTCCCTATTGCTATTCCTACTCCAAGGTTATCAAATCTTGATTGTTATTAAGAAAACTTGAAATGCTACTCAAACAAATTCTTACAATCTTGAGTAACAACCATGATTTTAAAGAAAACTTTAGCAATATAGTTTCGTATCCGTATCCAATTGTCAGTCGCTGGTAGTAATTAATAGTAGTAAGTAGTTCAATGCATTTTTCCATTCAAATGCTTATGTAAACGTTAGAAATGAACCTATTATTTGCTAAAGCCCGGTGAAGCTATGTCATTGTGTTGTTTAGGGGTGAGTATGAACCGGTATGGATCGGTTTTCACCTCATCCGCATCCTATTCAATTCATAACAGATTTTAAATTTAGCATCTGTATCCAATCCAGCATCCAATAAATTTACATCCAATAGATACACTAATGGATAGATAGGATGCGAATAATCCAATGAATTTGTTTTATAATTAAAATTTATGGTAGAGAAGTAGAGGCAACAAGTTTATAGATCATTTTAGAAGTAAGACTACGTTATTTAAGGGTTTAAAATTGGATTTAAGTGTAATGTTTTGAAGTTACTCAAAACTTGAAGAGGAAGAAAAACCCAACCCCTTCGAAATAAGATGTTGTATGACATGAAAAGAATACCTAATTTGGCAAAAAACAAATATAATAACTTCACATTTGTAATGAAAAAGTTCGATAAAAAATGCACTAACGGGTCCGTATGTCCAACGGATTTTTAAGGTCGCATCCACGTCCAATCCTTAATCCGTTGGATTTCAAAAATCTCATCCGTATCCAACCCATTAGCAAACGTTCCGACCACCCATCCACAAAAATACGGTTGGTCCGGATCAAATCCGCGGATCCCGGGCCAAACGCTAACCCTGTTCCATTGTAAATTTGCATTTCATTCTACAAAATTACAAATAGATGATTGATGCCCAAAAGCCCATATACTAGGATAGAATATCGTGGTTCTGTTTCTAAAGCAATGCGCATGCTGTTTGCAGGGGTTTTGGGTGTTTTAGCACCATGCAGTGAAGGCACCGACTGATTACACATTTAATAGAAGCACCATCATTAGTCTATGCGTATGTTTACTAAACCAGAGATCCATGAAATGAATGCGCGAAAATCTCTATTTTCATTCTCCAGTGCACACCACCCATGGAGCTCTCTACAATCTTTCCCACCTTGTATCCTCTGTTCTTAGCTTTCCTCATCTTTTGCATTGTTTGTAGTTGCGAAAGCAACCAAGAAGAAAAGCTCAAAACTGTCTCCAGCGCCATGGAAATTACCTCTTAAGGAATTTAAACCAACTATTTTGTCGTGGACCACACCACAACATGCCCTCACAGAATTGAGCAAAAAATATGGTTTCCTTATGCACCTACAAATTGGTGAGGCCTCGACTATTGCCATATCTTCATCAGCAATGGCGAAACAGATAATGAAGGCACACGATCTCAATTTCTGGGATAGAGGGGAATCCCTTGTAGCGGAGTTTATCACCTACAACTATAAAGATATGAACTGAATTGGCTCCATATGGTGATTATTTGTCCTCTGGTGTGATATTTTTAGTTGTCATTCACTGTGTGTAATATTTCCAGATAATTCAAAACAGGAAAGATTCATCAGCATCAAATACTACGATGAGGGTTGGATGTTTAAGAGAAGTCAACGTTATTTCAGGATTACCGGCTGAAACAAGCACTGAAAGATTAGATATACTCGATGATGACCGACATGTCACTGGTTTTAGTATCATTGGTGGTGAACATAGGTTAAGAAACTATAGATCTATTACCACTGTCAATGAATTTAATGATCAGAAGAAGATCTGGACGGTTGTTTTAGAATCATATGCCGTTGACGTACCTGAAGGTAATACTGATGAACATACAAGGATGTTTGCTGATACAGTTTTTCGATTGAATCTACAGAAATTAGCTTCTTTGACTGAAGGTATAGCCCGTGATGGTGGTGGTATTCAAGAACAAGACGGTGGTCATTAAAAAAACGAAAAGAAAAAGGTGATGCCTTTACTTTATTCTGTATTTTTTTTCCTTTTTTTTTCTTGGAGGAGTTGATGTGGAATTACAGATAGATACCTTTGATGGTGATTATGTGGTGGAATCGACACACGCCAAAGGAAATGAAGTTATCTTGTTTCTAAATTAAGATGCCATTATCGCCCTCCTGGTTGGGTGGTGGAGGGAGGACTCAATTTCAAGTTGTAATGTGCTTTTGTGATCGCAAGAAATGAAGTTACTCTTGTTGAGTAATAATTCTCATCACATGAAATGAATTTTTTTTGATACATGTTTATTTATTGATGTTTTGGGATAAAGTTTTTTTTTATTCTTCTTACCTAGTTTACCAACAGTGAAGTCGACTCATCAGCATCTCTTTATATGGGAACCATCGATCTAGTTTAGATTACAATTACAAATACTTTCACCATTTCTCTAAGAAAATATATTAGAAAGGAAACTTTGCAGAGAACTACTGTAGTTTCCTGTACTAGAGAGAGGAAAACACCATCAACTTCTGGAATTTCTTCAGAAATGCCTATGCCCAGTCATTCATCACAAGTTTAGGTTGGCAACAGATTGTGAGCGTGATTACATACTCTCTACTGCACATAGGATCTCCCCCATTCTAAAATCATGTACGGACATTGTCCGGTTTTCCCTCTGATAGCAATAGTAACAATAGGGATAGGAATGGGTTTCTTAATCAACTATTGCAATCAACCACAACCAAACAGATTGCAATATCTTGCTGCACATCACACAAACTTAAGCTACATAAGTCAAAACCACAGTCTGCATTCTGCAACATCTCACATCACACCAACTGAAGAAACTACATGAACAAGTGTTCAACCAAAATCAATGGCCTAATGAAATGTGAGTTTTGACATTACTTGGCCTCACAAGACACTATAGTGCATTTACAAACAATGAGGCAGAGCAGTAGAAGCCTAACATGAGAAATAAGCTGCACCGCAAACCCTATTAGATTGTAACACACTGATACACATGAAACAGCATCTCTTTTTCTCCTTTAGGTTTTGTCAAGTTGCAAAGGATGAGAGATGACAAGAAACAACACCCTGATAATGAAACAGAATTTGCAGATGAAGTTTTTTCCATCTTAGTTGCATCACGTATATCTCAAACCACACCTTCTAACTACAAGTTCAACTGTTTTCAAAGAAAGCGGACATCCAATTGAAATATAAATCATAGTCGTATAATAGGCAGAACCTATCTGATTAAACATAGATGTCTACCAGAGCTCCACCTTACAAAGTATTCTCGCAAATGTTAATTTGTTCCAATTCAATCTTTCATTCATGAAAGAAGTGATAATAGAATTGAAAAGGTGATCACTTAATGCTGAAAGTTTCATCTCTTAATTTTAATGCGAAAACCTTCGAAAGACCCTCAAATTCAGTCACGTTGCTAGTACGGCTCCATTATCTTCCTTATCCTCCACAATACCTCTCTATGTAGTTTCTCTTATAACATTGAAACAGCTCCTAGGTCCTAACCGAAAGGAGACTGACATACTATGGCTATTGACAAACAGAATAAGGTAGCAAAATTCAAATACTAGAGAATTACATTGAACTTGCAAGCTCAAAAATTCATATCCCCATTTCTTTTCATTCAAATGTTTGAACTTCTTCCGTTTGGAAGACAAATCCTAACTAGATTCTATAAGAAAAGTAAGATACCCTAGCATTCATAATTCGTGTCTTTCGTATTTACAGCCACTAAACAATTAAGATAGACCAAGATAAGAAAATCCTAATCATTCATCAATTCTGTAATCAGATCATTCATGTGCTCACAATCAATTCTATTATCGGATCATTCGATGTGTTGACAATCAAATGCATCATGAAATGTATGAGAACAAACATTATGAAAAAGCGAAATTACATTAACTTAAGAAATTGTTTCACAAAGAACAACATAAACAAACACATTACATATACACTTATGCACACAAGCAAACCCTACACACAAGAGTAGAATATAAGACTTTGAAAGGTTAGTTTCAGAGTTTTTTCAGGAATATAAAACAAACCCTAAAATTTCCCAAAAATTAAATGCAGATATAAATTGGAGAGAGATAAGGGATTTGGTTACGGATTGGAATTACTTGGCAACCATTCTGAGGATGAAATCATCATAACGAATACGACCATCAGATCCAACATCAACTTCACGGATCCATTCATCAAACTCGGCAGCTTCAAGTTTCTCACCAATACTTGTTAGCACATGACGTAGATCAGAAACAGCAACAAAACTAGTGGAATCTTTATCAAGTACTTTAAAAGCATCGCGAAGTTGATGATCAAATAGTTCGGGTTTCATATGTTTAGACATAAGATCAAGAAACCTAGGAAAATCAAAAGGTTGTTAGATTTTCTTGATGCACAATATGTTTTAATTGTGCTTGTGTTGGATTACCACCTAGAGATCTCATTAAGATCCCTAATTCTGATGCTGCTATTTTACCATCACCATCTGTATCAAATAAAGTAAATGCCTCCTTCATTGATGCTACTTGATCTTCACTTAGATCTTTCCCCATCTTCTTTCTCTACGGAAAAATTTCTCAGATCTCTCTCTTTTCTTCTCCTGTTCTCCCTTGGTGGCTCTCTCGTTTCTTTTTTTTTTCCCTTCTCTCTCTGGGATGATTGAATGACGCGAGTGGCACAGTTTCTTTTTGCCCTTTGTTTTCTTTCGGGGGTTTTCTATAAAGGTGATTAAGTTCTAAGGATTTGGAGGTGATTAAGTTAATCGGAAGTACTTCCTCATTACACTGGGTCTTATGGATACGGGGCTTCCAAAGCTATTTCCAACCCTTAGACTAAGCATTATAGCGAGGTTTTTTTACTTGGCTATAGTTTATTATAGCCAGGCGATGGAGAGATAAAAAAAAGATCATTATGGTGTTTGGTTATAGTTTGGCTAGTTGAGACGGATATCTTTCTCGTACTGGATCTCCTTCAATATAATTTTTGGGTTCACATTAATAAAGTAAAAATGTAAAGAAAAATAGTAGAATTCAAACTTTTTGTTTTTGACGGATACTGGATCTCTTTTTCTCTTTGATCCCTCCTCTAGCCAAGCCACGCGTTTGTCTCCCCATATATTTGAGCTACATTAAGCTATAGCCAAGCAATTTCCCTTACCATAGTGTTTTGCCCTTAGGCCATGTACTATAAGGAAAATGTACCCTTAAGTAGAGGTTTAGTCAAATATAATCAAGTTGTGTATATCTTAAAAACCATATTTCTTACCCTGATTCCAGAGTTTCTGATTGGGGAATAAGAGAATAAAGGAATGTTGATAAATGATTTAGCGCTTGGTAAAATACTTTGGGATCAATGCATTATACTTCAACCGGGAAAAGGATATGCGTTTCTAAACGGATTTATGGATGGAATCAAATATGCAGTAATTAAAGACAAAAGTATTCGGTTATTGGGGAACAATCAATATACTTCTAATGTCGAATCAGGATCAACTAGGACAGAAATAAAGCATTGGGTCGAACTCTTCTTTGGTGTCAAGGTAATAGCTATGAATAGTCATCGACTCCCGGGAAAGGGTAGAAGAATGGGACCTATTGGACATACAATGCATTACAAACGTATGATCATTACGCTTCAACCAGGTTGAAAAAATATATTAAAAAAACAACACTAAGTCCTTTGGTTTTGCGATGGACGACTATTTACTATTCTTTCCGTCGTGAAATAGTAAGCAATCCCCCCTTACCTCTCTCAATTATCTAATCCATAAAGAATCCGTCGCGAAACCAAGTCCTGATCGAGACTCGGTATTGTTTCTTTTTCTTTATCTTTTTTGTTTTTTTTTGTTTTTTTTTATTTTTTTAAGTTTTACTTTTAAGGTTGTGTCAACAAATTTAAGTTTATCACCTTTATAAAGTTTGTATCACTATTATAAAGTTTATATCATTAAGTTTATATCATTGTTACCAAACAATATAAATTTTGTAAAAATCTATTTTTTTTAAATTGTTATTAACAATACTTATAAAAATAAATCATAAAAATCTAAACTTTTAAAATTCGTTAACACCAATATTAATAAAAATATAAAACTCTAAATTTTTTATTTTAAATCATTTAACAATACTAGTAAAAGCAAATCATAAAACTCCAAACTTTTCATTCAAATTTCTTAATACCAATACTAATAAAAGCAAAATAATAAAAATAAGTTTTTTTCTTGAATTGTTATCAACAATACTAATAAAAATAAATTATAGAAATTTGAATTTTTCAAAAATTCCTTAATGCTAATACTAGTAAAAACAAAATCATAAAAATCTATTTTATTTTTATTTTTAATTGTTATTAACAACATTAATAAAAACGAATTTAATACAAACAATTAATAAAAATCTAAAATAAAAAAAATTCAGTTAAAATCATTATTAAAAATGAAATAAAAAACCAAAATACACCGAATAATGGATAAAGGTATCCAAAATTTGGAAAAATATAAAAAGAACAAAACGAATAATTAAAAGAATATAAAATATTGGAAAATATTAAAATATAAAGAATGTATCCCGATCGGTTGTTTCACTTGTTTCAAACATTAAAAAAGTGCTTAAAAAAATAGAAACTTTGTCAAATCGGTATTAATAATACCGATGCTTTGTCCAAATATCGGTTGGTATATTGTCTACCGATCAGGATAAATTTAAGATCATCCACAACAAGTGTAATTATTTGCACAAACAAGACTTGAAGTTGATCATGAAAGTCTGCCTCATAATACATAATATGGTTGTAGAAGATGAACATCGTGACCCAAGATGGAGCTGTGTGATGGATGGGCTACAACCACCTATAGTAGGAACAATGAGGTTGACAAGTAAGGTCTTGCAAAACCCATACCTCCAGGAAAGACTACGTGTTGATCTTACTGCTCATATTTGGGAACGACATGGTTAAGGTTTAAGGGATGGTGCGATGCCAGGAGATGTCATAGACAATCAAACAGACTCTGAAGAAGATATATACGAGGTAGATATTGATCAGGATCTGTACCAGGATGATGAAGGATTTTTTGGTGATGGACAATAAGTTGTTATGTTTGGACATGTAATTTTTATTTAATTAATCTTTTTAATGAAAATTTAAAATGAAGATTACAGTACAATATCATGTGGTTACTAAGTTAAGCATATTATATTAATTAAAAAATATTTAACTAACTAAGAACATTAATCAATTAGATAAATTATTAATTAAGTACTCTTGCTACATTAAATGTTTAATTAACTGGGATTCGTGGTCCAAGTGACCCGTTGGCACAACAGTGAATAAACATAGAACCTCTTCAGTTAGCATATGCGGTCATAGACTCCTCCTTATCATTATTCAATTGAATTAGACAATTTCTGAATAATATACAGTTCTTTTTTATTATCATAAGTCGAATTGCAAGCATTTGTCTTATTCTAGCGTTTAAATTGATAACTAATTGAAAATATTCTAAAACAAGTGCCCATAAATTCTCACTGCTGGTATATCCAATATTTGGTATATCAATTACTTTGCAATAACTGCGGACCAATTGGTTGTCTTCCTGAATGGTAAATTGAGGTATTTTCTGGTATGAGCTTAATGTTATGAGATTAATGTTGATGATAGAAAGCTAAGATAAAAACTTTTGTGTCAATTAAGGAACTCTGATATGTGACTTTATATAATGTTTCCTTATTTAAAGGTTGTCTGACCCTTGTTGTTTTTTTACATTTTTTAGGCAATTCACAAAACGGAAAATCGTTTTCCGTTTTATGATTTTATCTATTATGTCAACATAGCCGTTGTGCTTCCGTTGAACATCTAACGGCTGGGTCATAAAAATGGAAAATGGAAATTCGTAATGCGGTAATCATTGTCCATTTTTATGACTTAGCCATTAGATCTTCAACGGTAACACAACAACAATATTGATCTAACGGTTGAAAAGTTATAACTGATAACGATTTTCTATTTTCTGGGTTTTGAATTCCAACGAGCAAATCAATCACCACCAGTATATAAACTCATGTGTTTTACCTAGATCAATTACACCAGCAAATCTACTTACCTTCCTCTACTAGATTTGCATTTACTCTCCTAAATTATTTATTTCATTTAATTTTTTTGGTAAAAGAAATGGTTAACTTTTCAAGGGCAGAAAATATTGCTTTGGGAAAAGACTACATAATGTTTGCTACAGATTCAATAGTAGAGAGGTATCAAGACAATGATACATTCTAGGGGGAATTGTTGAAGAATTGAGAATTTTTTAGCCACGTACACAAAGAACATTAAAGGCATTACAAAGCAGAATGAGCGCACTAAAAAGGGATGTTAAGAGATTCGCATCAATTGTCGCGGCTTATCTTAGGAACAACCTGGGCGGTTGGACCATGGAGACAATAGTAACTGGTTTTTTATAGAAACATTTCAATTACATAGTTAACTTAATAGTAGCATTCCATTCGTATTTTTGCTTCTTAAATAATTGTAGTATATAGAAGTTAAAGGGAAATTTACAGAGGGTAAAAACGGTAAACAATGAAAACATGACCAAGTTTTTGAAATTTTGAGGCATAATTTGGAAGGTTGTGACCTGGAGACTATAAGAGACCACCATGTTCAATCCAGTCAATGTAAACAACCGTCGTATTCTCAAGCTTTATCCGATGATGATGGTGATATATTACCAACTCAAGATATAGACGGTTCAATACCAACATCTATACGATTTTTTTCCTCCGAGAAACCAAGACCACCGGGTAAAGACAAGGTTAAGGAAAAAATGAGTATGGCTAAAGTTACAGAACGAGGATGGAATAATATGATCTAATATTTTGAAAAAAAGAGAAGAAAAAAATGATGCATCAAAGGCCAAAGAGATTGATGATGAGAATGTCAGTCGAAGAAAAGGAAAGGAAGATCCAGGTTTATGAACAAAAACAGATAATTGAATAATAAGAACAATGAAATGAAAAATTGGCCCTCCTTAAAAAATAAAGAGATAAAGACATGGAGATATTATTGATTGATGTCGACAATTTTCCTGAATGGGAGAAACCAATAATATAAAGATGCAAGACGACATATGTGTTCGATTGAGATATGATCCTCGTGTTTAATATATTATTTAGGTTTTTTATTTCCCAGTAGTCATTAAATTATGTTATGTAATTTTTAATTTATCTTTTTTAAATCAATCTACGATTAATATGTTTTAATATAAGTCATCGTTTTTATTTTTCAGGTGATGCAGTATGTTTTCAATTTAATTAGAATTAGTGTTATCACCTAAATAAACCACGATAAACGACATTATTTATAATAAAAACTCGATTACATTTAAATATTTATAATGCATTATATGTACCAACACAATCCTTTTAGAGGTTATATAATGCATCAAACTTAGATGGTTTCTTTGTGTCTAGACGAAAGTCAATACGCGCTCGTATATCTGAATTAAACAAGGGAAAAAGTTAGTATTACACATCACAACGACCAAATCATTAAATGGCAAAAACAAAATTAAATAATATTAGGATACTCACCCGATCTTCGTAAGACAAATATGGATGCCTTAAGCTTACTTCAACCATTATTGTAGCATAAATTTCAACATCATTGTTGAGCAAATTGAATCAATTTTTAACCGATATCTTAGTTCTATTATTAGCATTTCCATTCAGTTGTTCAAATGCTTGAAAAATCCTTTCCCAAAACCTATTTCCTTCATTTCTGGATGACCTTTCAGTGATAGAATTTGTGACCGAAATCCATGCTTCTACGACACCTACATCTTCATCATAAGTAATTTCATGATTAATTTTCTATAAGTTTTTCAATGAGATAGGACATAAATGAACACAACTGATTCTATTATATATACACATAAAAGAATATTAAAATTACAATACGTACATCACATTATTGCACCACTTTGTTATTATCTATATAAAGACGAAAAGAATTAATGAATAGAAAATAATATAAACCATTTAAAATTAATAGTGCACAGACACTAGCTCCTTTAATTAATGGTGTGACGAGATGTATTGATAGTCAATTAAATTTATGAGTTGACAATACGTATAGGTATGAAAATTTTAGCACGATCGGTTTAAAATGTAAATAGTGTTGATGGGCAGTAATTGAAGTGACAATACGTACATCACATACTCGCTACAACTTGTTATCACCAATATGAGGAAAAAAATAATAAATTAATATAAATCATCCAATTCTAACGTAGAAACATTAATTGATTTAATAAATATTGTGACGTAACATTACACAAAATAGTGAATTAAAGTTGACACTATAACCATCAATAATACTGAATAAAATTATTTGATATGATACTGAATTATCCGTTAAATTGAGACCCTCTCAACCAAATATAATACAACTTGCAATCATCAATTTTTTCCTTTGTATCTCCTAACATACAAGACCACTGAAATGACAATACGTACATCACATTATTGCAGCAAGTTGTTATAAGCCATATGAAGACAGAAAACAATAAGTTTATACAAAATAATATAAACCATTCAAATTTTATAGTGTACAGACGCAAGCACCTTCAATTAACAGTGTGACGAGACGTACCGATATGTCATAGAAAAATGATGAGTTGGCAATACGTTAATAAAAAGTAATGATATAAACCATTCTAAAGAATGTAGAGACATTATCGATACGTTAGAATTGAATGGTTGCTGTAGACTGGCTAACTAGTCCAAAATAAAGCATGTAGATATATCCAAAATAAAGCATGTAGAGACATTACTAAATAGTGTGAGAAGACATTACACAAATAGTGAATTAAAGTTGGCACTATAACCATCAATAATAATGAATAAAATAATTTGAAGTGATACACTAATCCTATGAATTAAGATCCTCTCTACCAAATTTAATATAACTTGCAATTATTAGCTTTCTCGGTGTTGTCAACTTTCTTCTATGTATCTCCTAAATTTTTTTCATGCATTTTAAAATCATGGTTGTTAGGTACACAAGAGAGAAAGATGTTGTTATTATCACATCTTGGTGTAACATCATTTTTTCACCCATTGTAATACAACACCAACTACCCGGTCTAGAGGTATGGGTACTTGTGAGAGAATATTTTGCAAGTACTTTTGGCAACCCAAACGATAGAAGTGTGGATGTGATTAACAAAGAGTGGGAGATTTCAAAAAAGAAGTTAACAATTATGTAATGATCTTACTGTCACTTTACCGAAACACCCCATTTGTATGGACGAAGCGAGATATTGTAAGTAATATTTTGATTTAACTACACATTTTTAAAACCGCCATATTATTTTAAATACTAAATCAGTTTATTGGTTTCATGTAGGAGCGACAAGCAGAAGATGACTATCTTCGTATTAGAAGATGTCAATATAAACTGATGAAATGATTGTAAGTTAACATTTAAGAAGATATATATTTTTAGAGGGTTTCTAATTATATACTACTTGGATTAAATATTTTGTCTGGTTTTATAGGAGGAAGCGGCTTGTACTAAATTTCTTGAAAAAAATGGAATGCAATTCCGTTTTTTTAACTGCTACTTAATAATGATACATAAATTCCAAGAATTTAACCCGGAACTTTTAGGACCTGAAGCAAGTTCGCGCGGTCCACCAACTCCACAATAATCACATAAATACTAAGATCGATAATAAAAGGTTTTGTGGGTATATCTCTTTATAAACCCTAACAAGAAAAAACTCGTCCATTGGTGTCGGCTAATGGTTCAAAGGCTTCTTGTACATGTTAAGTGCAACCGTGGCTCCAATGGAAATGAGTAAAGTTTTTCGCATATGTTTGGTCTTTAAGTTACTAACATATACAATGTTTGGTATTATGTATGTTATGACTTTACATTGTGGTAAACTTATTAATAAAATAAATTATTATTTTTATTTTTAAAATCGATGTTGTCCTGCTGAGTCATTGAATGAGATCGATTGTAAGTTTCGAGATATAACTTTATAAACGAATTCTTTCATATATTTCCCCATAAATTCACGGCTTAAACACCAATGTAATACACACAAAATTCTCAAGTAATCAAATTTTATACTCCTTTCTTTTCATACCTTCTTTTATAATATATTTTCAACAATGTCTCCTTTTACTCACTTAGAAGATGAGGTCCTAATTAGAGCTTTCTCAAAAATTGTTAATACCCCTTTAACCGGTTTTAATATGTCTCATAGGAATTTATGGAGGGAGGTGCACACAAAGTTTATTGATTTCACCGGTAACTCATTCGGCCGCATCCTCAATTCGATCATGCATCAACATGTAAGTATAAAACGAGGTGTGAAACAGTTTGTGGTTATACTAGTACCATTATATCAATCGTGCCCTCCCGAGATGACGAACGAGGTGATTTTACATGTTTCTCATATAATGAAAATATAATGTTAATATGATTTTCCAATTACAAAGTTATTGAATGGATATTTGGAAGAAGTCAAACGTACAGTCTATCTAGTAAAATACGAAAAGTTGTTCCCATTTAGTCATTGGTACTCAATGGTAATAGAGAATTATCCACATCTTAACCCGGAAGCATTAGCACGTCAACCAAGTCCTACTAATTTCGATGACGAGTAACGTGATTGATGATAGATTTTGTGGATATATCTCTTTGTAAACCCTCACGAGACTATACTCGTCCATTGGCTATCCGATGGTTCAAAATCTTGTTGCACATGCTAAGTGCAACTATGACTCCTACGAAAATGAGTAAAGGTTTTCGCATATGTTGGGTCTTTAAGTTACTACATATACAGTGTTTTGTATAATGTATGTTATGACGTATGTATTGCGGTAAACTTATCAATGAAATAAAATATTAGTTTTATTTTCAAAATCGATGTTGACCTGTTGAGTTATTTGATGAGATCAATTGTTAGTTTCGAGATATAACTTTATCAACGACTTCTTTCATATATTTTTCCATAAATTCACGGATTAAACAACAATGCAACACACACAAAATTCTCAAGTAATCAAATTATATACTCATTTCTTTTTCTACCTTCTTTTATAATTTATTCCCAACATTGCCTCATTTTACCCACTTAGAAGATGAGGCCCTCATTAGTTATTTTTCAGAAATTGTTAATACACCTCCAACCGGTTTTAATATATCTCAGAAGAATTTATAAAGGTAGGTGCATACAAAGTTTATTGATTTCACAGGTAACCCGTTCGGCCGCGTCCTCAATTCAATCATGCATCAGCATGTAAGTAAAAGTGGTGTGAAACGGTTTGTGGCTATACTAATACCACTATATCGATCGTTCCCTCCCGGGACGACGAACGAAATGGTTGTAAGTGTTTCTCATATAATGGAAATATAATATTAATATGATGTTCCAATTACAAAGTTATTCAATGGATATTTGGTTTATTGTAGGAAGTTGGACGTACCGTATATCTTGCTAAATGCAGAAAGTCATTCCCATTTAGTCATTGCTACTCAATGATAATAGAGAACTATCTGCATCTTAACCCAGAAGCATTAGCATTTCAACCAAGTCTTACTAATTCCAATGACGAGTTACGTGATTGATGATATGTTTTACGGGTATATATCTTTATAAGCCCTCACGAGACTATACTCGTCCATTGGGGCCACCCAATGGTGTAAAGACTTGTTGCACGTGCTAAGTGTAACCGTCTCTCATGTGAAAATAAAATTTATTTCAAGCATTGTCGTGTACTTTAAATTTTTATTTTGTAATTTGAAAAGTGTACCATTTCACCGCTGATGTGTTTTAGAATAGTAGTAAATAAGGTTCAAACTCTCGAACTTGTGAAGATTGGTTTTAGATTTAAGAACTAATTTTAAATTATAAAATATACACAAAAGATGAAAATAATATTCATAAATATACTGAGGTTATGAATTTCACCATTAACCACTTTTAGTTGGTTCCAAAAATAATAATTCTAAACAATTTTAGCTCAAATAAGTGATTCTAATTTTTGCCAAAGGTAGATTTTTAAAATATCAATTGCAAATCACAAGCATGGTTAATCAAAAGCTCTAGGTCCCAGCATAAATCATCAAATAAAATCACAATCAACTAAGAAAAATCATAATTTCAATTAAAAATAAATGCAAAAGTCATAAAAGAATTATTAAAAGTTACCAATTAATCATGAAAAAATGGTTGCCTCCTTACCTCAGTGATGGAGTTTAGCTCCTCACACTCTCAAAATGTGTATTCATAGCTCAAAAATTGTTTACAAAGATGGAAAGAGTGAAAATTGTGTAAACAAAGAGTTTGCAACGGTGTAATGGTGTTGCAGACAACCGTTTCCACTGTTACAGAAGAGAAAGTGCTTCCGCTGAAGATAAACGTTGTTGTTCTGAAGATATCCGTTGTTGATGGGTTGAAGAAACCGTTGCAGTTGAAGATAAATGTTGAAAAGGCGAAGATATCTATTGTAGATGGGTTGAAGGAACCGTTGTTGTATCATGTTCTTCACGTTTAGCAGCAGTAATTTTTTTTCTTTCTGTTTTTTTTTTCGGCTCCCCTTATATGATTTTTCTTCCTCTTCTTTGCTATTTATAGGTTTAGTAAACCCTAAAAACTCCTCCTAAATCGATAAGGACCCAAAATACAATCCAAAACAAACTCAGATTCATGTAAATCCGAATCAGGGAATGAAACTCTTTTTCGGCGTGAACTCGAATTTTCACCCATTTTTCTCGGCTTGGGACTCTTAATTTGACGTGTTAAACCTTATTAAGTCATAACAGATTAGTGTAATCCAAATCCAAGAGAAAACCCAATTAAATCTCTTCCCAATCAAATCCATAAATCACTTCACACGTAAGGGAATTTTTCCCGCCAAATCCGGATTTGAATTCAAAATGAAGGATGCCCCTAATCTATCTGGTGGGTTCCTTTATCAATTCTCCCGGGTGCCTTTAGTAATTTTTTCGGGTGCTTATAACAACTTTTTGAGCCAATTTTTCCATAAATATTTATTTTCCAAAAAAATATACAAAGACATAAAAAACCATGATAAGTACAAAATTGAGTACCAACAAAATATGAAATTGAGAACAATTTAGACACAAAAAAATGTGTCTATCAACCGTAAACAATAAAAAATCACTCAATTATTAAAGATAAATGTCATGTTATTGTTTTGTCTCTTTCATACAAATGTGTCATTTTTTGTTTATGAACAATTACCAATAGAATTGTCACTTCTTCGGTGGGGCTCAGTATTGTGTAATCATCCAAATGTGTTGATATGACAGTGTTTGCATATATTCGTTCTATCTCGTTTATGTATTCCTATCATAGCGAGTCAATATTTTTTTTCTATAAATACAACACTTCTCGCCCAATATTAACACACATCAAATTATTAAGTTCTTTATATACCCATTTGTTTTACTCCTTGCTAAATTTTAATCTTTACGCTTTCCTATAATAACTTTTTATACTCATGACGAAGACCTCACCCTGATCAAGTGTTACTCAAACGTCGTAACTAATACAATTGGTGTAAATGTCTCTTGGGTGGATTTATTAAGGCAGGTGCACTAAATTTTCGAGGAAACAAGTGGGAACCCCAACCATCACAACTACCAGTCGGTCCAATTTCGTTTTTCGGTTATTAGAAATGTCGTGAGAAGCTTCGTGGAGGATTCTTTGTTACCACTATATCGAACCTGGGGTCGTGGGACGACGAAAGAATTGACTGTAAGTGTTTGTCATTTAATTTTATTATTTTTATTAAGAGGATTTTCCATTTATACACTAGTTGGTTGGATTTTTGGTTGTTTATTGTAGGAGGAAGTGGCCCGTACCTATACATACTTGAAAATAACGAAGGCCATTCCTTTTTGATCATTCATACTCAATAATGATAAATTTTATTCCTGGTTTAAACCCAGAACTGTTAACACGCGAACCAAGTCATAATAATTCTGACGATGCCTAATTGGTCTGTTGATAGGTTTTGTGGGTATATCTCTTTGTAAGCCCTCACGGGACAAAACTCGTCCACTGGGGCAACCCTATGGTTTAAAGGCATATTTCACGAGCTAAGTACTACCATGGCTCCTGCGAAAATGAGTTAGGGATTAATTAGGGATCGTAGTATGCTTTTGTTAATTGTACTCCAATGAATATAGTTACTTTTATTAATTATTTTGAGATTTTTACGGTTCATAAAGGAAATCATTCAAACCTTGGATTACATTGAATATAATGCTAATATGGATCTACCACTCTGAAAAAAAATAGACATCTCACTTCTTTTAATTTGATGATGTAGTCTTTGCACGCAGATAATGTTTTCAATTATATACGGTTTGGTGGTATACACTACCGGTGGTACATTAGGTGAAAACAATAATTCATTATCCAAATAAATAGATAAAATATCGGGCATGCTAAGACACATTCAATTTCACCCAATCTACTTGCAATCTACAAAAAAATATATTAATATTTTAATTTTAAAATCATGGGGCATAGGTTTACAGAGGCAGATGACTTAGCAATCGTTAGTTCCTGGGTGGCTGTTGTTAGAGAGGAAGATGTGGAAAGAAGATAAGTTAACGGATCAACCTTTTGGTCTAGAGTGATGGCTGATGTTGAAGATAATAATCTCAACCAGAGACTAAAGTTTGTTGTTCAAAATAGATTTATAATGATAAAAAAAGTTGTAAAAACCTATTTAGAGATGTAGGTGGTTTTTTATCGAAGGGAGTCACCTACCCTGAACCCTGAGAACATCGTAGGTGACTATCGTTAGTTATACACATATATTTTGTATTCTCATTAGTTACATAAATACATATTACATTATTTGTTGCAGGAGCATATATACCCACAAAATCTAGTATTCTTCGCGCAGTGTCTTGATTTTCATCTCCATTTTGGGGAGGATTGCAGGGTGTGAATGTCGGGTTAAGTTCTGGAAAGTTGTCCTTATTAATTAGGTAGCTTTCATAAAACTTGAATTCTTTACCTGTACCCGAAAGTATAATTTTTTTTTACATATTCCTCATACACAAAACAAACATAAACTAGTTTAATGTTTAACTGGAAGAATAATATTTTAAGATATGTAAGTAAATGAAATCCACTTACAGTTCTTTCAATTGTCATTTGAGGAGTGTGTTCTGCTCTGTACAAATTCGTTTTTTGACGTGTACGTAATGTCTCACTATTTTTTAAATTACAGCAACCTACCCTTTATACTTGTCATTGTTCTGAATTCTTATGTATGATTGTCGTAAACCTGGTTCCAAAAGATATTACCCAAAATTAGGTGACAATCAACCTCAGACAGAATCGGCACATTTACCTAAGAAAAACAGTGAGATATTTTTTAACCCTAGTGTGCGTTCCTGCATCCTCCATTAGACAAATTCTCCAATCCCAATACATACAATCAAGGCTACAAAACATCCCCATGAAACCTTGGGATACGTTATCATTTATAAACCACTTAGTATCTTTAATCGTGGGACGTCTCATATATTCCCCATCTAACCCAAACATGACGACGTCTATAAACTTCTTAATATAATATGAGGTAGTGGATGCACTCATACAGATATAGTCATCTATGCTACCGGGAATACCTTTGAAAGGCACTTCATGAAAAAATACATTTTCATGTGTGGGTTATGTCTTGGGATCGTTATAACATCATACCTTTGTAAAAAGTATGGATCGACCTCACAAACCTTTTGTAAAATCCTTATAACTAGTGGTTGATACTGTTTTAGGGTGAAATAAAATGTATTGCAAAAGAGTACTTTCAAGTAGGTTCGAAAGATCAAGCTCGAACAGGACGATCCTAAACTAAGAAATGGTCGTTCATGTCCTGCGTCGATACAAAGGTGGAGAAGATTGGGTAGGTCTTAGGGGAGGGAAGCAAAGAAGGTTGAGAAATAACATTGTGATAAGTAATTGCAGTGTGTGAAGAAGAAAGGATTATCTCTGAGCTGAATCGCTAATTCTGTATATCTTAGTTTCTCTGTCTTGTTCATCGTTTCGAATAGATGAAAACCATCTGTTTATAGTTCAAAGAAGATACACTGATTTCTCGGAAGTGGTGGAAGTGATAGAAGAAGTGGAGGAGTAACGATTGTGGAGATTGTAGTGGAGTCATGTCTGAAAAGCAAGGAAGACATGTATGACTACTCCTCATTCTCTCAACCGTCTTATAACTGTCCCACCACTTGTTACCTTCTTGTTCGTGAAGGTGTTGCCATAACGCACGATTGGCGCAGACCGCCCGACCAATACCCAATGATAATTCCATAATATGTTGTATTTGATATCTCGTAAAACGATAGTGGAGTCGTGAGCCACTACTATTTTGGTTAAGTCAAGTCAAGTCAAATGACTTGCTAAGTCAGCAAGGAAAGTCGTGTAACTCACTGAATTGGTGATCAGAATGATCAGTGTCGAGTCTGACAAGTGTAATACTCATATATTAAATTAGGAATAAGATGACATAACTTTAATGGCCAAATGTTAGCTTAGAAGTGACTTGGCATAAGTCTGAAAGACGTTTAAAACCAAGATTGTAAAGAGCTTCTTAAGCAGGAAGGCTTATCAGATAATTATGTAATATTGATGTTGGCATCATGCAAATATTGAAAAGAATTATGTATTTCTAAGGGAAGCAGCTAGTAAAGCTAGCATTAGCTTCTTAGCACAAATGCTAATGTGCTAGCTCGTCAGTCGTAAAAGCTAAGACGCTGGTGGCCAAGGACGTTGCTTGGCTTGAGACACACTAGCCAAGGATGCTGCGCTCAGGGACGTGCTAGCTAGGCTAAGACGCACTATCCAAAGACGTTGCGCTCAGGGACGCGCTAGCTAGGCTGAGACGTACTCCAAGGACGCTGCGCTCAGGGACGTGCTAGCTAGACTGAGACGCGCTAACCAAGGACGCTGTGCTCAGGGACGCGCTAGCTAGGCTAAGACGCACAACCAAGGATGCTGCGCTCGGGGACGCGCTAGCTAGGATGAGATGCACTAGTCAAGGACGATCCACTCAGGGATGCGCTAGCTAGGATAAGACGCACTAGCGCTGGAACGTGTTTGCACCGGGATTCGCTGGTAGCTGAGAAACTAGCGCTATGGATGCTTACTCGAGGATATTGTTGGCTGGGATGCTAGTG
Source organism: Papaver californicum (assembly GCA_023531435.1). Lineage (NCBI taxonomy): Eukaryota > Viridiplantae > Streptophyta > Magnoliopsida > Ranunculales > Papaveraceae > Papaver > Papaver californicum. The sequence goes on from JAJJMC010019566.1 coordinate 2,520,983, forward strand.
CCAATGCGTTTGCTAGGACGCCACCATCCAAGGAAGTTAGCGCTTCTTGCGCTAAAGCTAAGATGTTAGCTCCAATGTGTTACTAGGACAAGAGGCTAGTGCTAGCTTGGCGCTAATGCAGGAAAAGGCTAGAGTTAGCCTAGCTCAAAGGCATAATATCTTTGGAGATATTTCTCCTTGTTTGTGGCGCGTCCAAGAATAGCGGTGTATAATTCGTGGCTTGTCTTTGAACAAAGTGCTAAAGTGGCGTACTTTAGGCTCAGGAGAGCAATTTTTGATGTGTTCATTGCGAACAACGCGTTAAGCTAGAATTTATTTTGGGGATTAAGTATTAGCTACTCCCATATTATGCGTATAGCAGTAAATTGATGTTGTTTAAATAAGAATAGTATCGATATTGCTCTAGGAATAACACTAGAGAAGACGTCGGATACAGAATAAGCTCTAGGAATAGAACTAGAAAAGACGTTAAGCTCTAGGAATACCACTAGAGAAGACTCAAGTTGTTCTATACTAGCGGGAAATCCATCTAGGAGCTTGAGACTTATTAGATAGATTACAGGGTCAATATAGAATACTTGTAGTTATTTGTAGAGACTGTATTCCCAATTCTCCCGCGGAATATAGGTAGAAATACAATATTTCATATTCTGATGTGAAATTAGAAGTATGAGCGCAAATATGAACAGATACTTCTATGTTCTCGCAACTAGGCGGAAGGGCGATTTTATAATTCTGACCCTTGTCAAAAACTCACCATCTACAGATACATAACTAAACGACCATGAAACTTCTTTAGTCTCCAAGTACAACCAACATTAAAATCATTTTGCATCATCCTTGCATCTGCTTCCACACGACCTCTATAAATCAATTTTATGTGCCTAACTTCTCCTGGAACCGGCTGACATAAATTATGAGAATCGCTTGATTAAGTATGAGAATATCCCAGCTATCTCATCATCATCGGAATCATTCCAATTATTTCCAAAGGGAATCACATATTTAATTCACAAAAATATTGTTAAAGTCATGGTGCGTATGATAACAGTAACAAAGTTACGATCAAACAATAGCTCACAGAAAATAACTCTTGAAGATAAATTATGTACAATTAAACTATCATCAAATTATATCATAAATAAAAAAGTTATACCAAAGAACATACCCACCAACCTTCAAGTACAACAAAACAATGAAGCACTAGATAAAACAATAAATTCGACTACTAAAAAGGATTTAAATTTGATTAGAGTGTACATGATTTCAGTGATACAAGCACTGCGGGAATAAATCAAATGTCATCTGGGTGTCACTCAAAATATTCATATCCAATTTTAATCTGCATTAGAATTTAGATAGGGGTTTGCATTTTTACTAATTTTTATATTAAGATCCTGAACATTAGCATTACTACCCTCCGCAGGCAAAAATAAATGATAATTTTTTTTTTGACTTTCCAACGTGCCAATAGCTAGACTTTACGAATACCATCTGCAGGGGTCTCTAATCCCATCATATTAAATAGTTTTATGTTGGGATTGCTCAAAACTAAATGGACTTGTAAATGTGTCGCTAGTATGTTTAGGACCATACACATAACGGTCGTATAATATCTTCTCGAGCTCCGACATGTATTCTTAATAGTCTTGTGCCAAGTGATTCCATTGAGCCTAAAAAGTAAAAAGTTGGAAATAAGTTAAATTGCAATAACAAAACAAATGAATGCCAAAATGTAATAAAATCAAATATCTACCAACCTTAATGCCTGAGTTGAGACTCTAATCATGGTTCTTATACGGCCACACGATTTATATCTCGCATCACATCTAAGTTTACATAAGGAAAATATCATCGTACTATCGAAAAATATGATGTAGGCTCCGTTTGAGTATACAGAAAGGATTCTGAAAATTATCAAGGAGGAGGTACGCTTGGAACCAAGCGAGAACTTCAGATGTTACCAACTCCAATCTCATCGTGGTTGTCTACATGATACAAGTTTGTCAACAAAGGTTCCATGTTGATATGTTTCTAATAACTTGCATACTTTGTCTCATTTGCCATTTGATATTGCTTATCTTTCACAATTTCATGGTAGAAGTTGTGCTAAAATCATAAGGATCACAAGTGAAAAGGGAGAGTACCAAGTACACCACCATCATTTTCGTTACGAAACCTATACACTTATTCCTTACGTGAACTTCAATCAAAGAATAAAGCAGACAAGAAATATCTTTGGATAATCTCAATTAGAGATTCTTAAATCACAAGGATAAATTAACATATAACTTGCTTGTAATTTTAACTATAAAAGATAAAATCAATATAATGCGGAAATTAAAAGTAAAGCAAAGCACACGCCAGAAGTTTTGTTAACGAGGAAAATTGCAAGTTAGAAAAAACCCGGGATGTCTCCCAATTTGATCACACACTGTATTAAGGAGCTACAAACAATAGTCTATTATAAGACTTTGATCTAGAATGTTGTTGAGACAGAATAAACCCTTCCAGGCTACTTTTCTGCAGGTGCCTCTATGTATCATGATTTTCACAAGAATCTACGCACTTGATTCCCATAATTGATGTCTTTTACATCCCTAAGAGTTTCTCCATAGTATGCCGTGAACACTAGTATTATCGTTCATCCAACCGGACGCCTGGTGATTCCTTTTTTGATTCTAGATCAAGGATGTAAAAATTAATTCCCTAAATTTGGACGAATTTAAATCCAAGACTAGGTTTTATTTGTAGAGATAGCTAGTTTTTATCTATACAAGAATCAAAATCTAGATCATAAGCTAAGATGTATTCTTGTGAAAAACTCACAAACAAGATTTCAATGATAAGAGTTACTCAATCTTGTTTGTAGTTTTCTATCAAATCTGGATTTGATCTGCAATTCTTGAATGCATGGCCTTATACCAGAAGAGAATGACATTAGACTAGTCAAGAATAATACGCATCACAAACATGTATATAGGTTACGAAACTATCTTTCTTCAAGATAGGTGAACTTGTGATTCACGAATCCCAAGTGAAGTCTTTCAAAGTTAAAACTTAGATCACGAAGATCCTTAGGTCTTTGGAGGACAAACTTGGCAACAAGATACAAAGGAGTGTAGGGATTGAGCTTTCAGTGTTGTTGATATCTCCAATTTTTTAGTAATCAATTAAGGATGGGTTGCATAAGATATAAACAATCAATTTTTTGTAACCCAAGTTAATTCTCAATTGCTAAATAAAGTTATTTCCTAAGATACATAAAGTTTTTTTTGGAAATAACTTGACTTGCGATGAGGTTGTCGAGTAATTTTAGCTCGACTAAATTCTATGAAGAGAATTACTACATAAGATAGCTTCAATCTTTCAAAAAAGGAACTAGACTTTCCAACCAAAGAAATTAGCTAAAAAATAGCAATTAGTAATTGTATGGAAAATTTTCCATAAAATCCAAATAAGAATGAATGAACCCAAAGTAACTAGAGTTATGGACCAACTGATCACGCTTTAAGTAGATCTGTGAACCAATAAAAAAGAAACTATAAGTTTTTCTTTGTAGGTTTACGAACTTCAATGCAAAAATGCTAAAAATAATCTTTATTCTTGTTGGGTTCGCGAACTCACTATATTAGGTTCGCGAACTCAAATGTTCAAAAGTAGGACTGTCAATGGATCCCCCGACCCTATTATCTTTTACGGTTCCAGGTCCGGTTCATAAATTAGTAGATCCAGAACAAAAACCCGATTACACGGCCAGGTACCTACTGGTTTCGGGTATTAAACAGGTATTCTATGTTCAGTTATTACACATTGTTATGAATCCTTATTCTTAACTGTATAAGAGGTTCCCTCCCATCTTAGTTCCTATATAATTAATTAAATCCATATACTTTATCTTCCAGATCTATAAACAACCGTCGTCATCATCCATGATAATGATCAGTACCACTTTCGTCCATCTTCAATCTCCCACACTTGAAAATAGACCATCTCCATCACCAGCAAGATCTAACCATTAGTTAAGATGCTTAGATATACTATCGATTGAGGATGAATAGAAGATAATTAATCATTGAGGTAAATAATCATTAATAATTTCATAAACTAAACAATTAATTTTATTATAATCAGTCAAAATCCTCTAAGTAATTAAGAAACCAAATCAAAGGTATACAATTATATATCATGGCAGAAAACAAATTTTGAATACACAACTACAAATTATAAAATATAACAACTTTGAATTTTAGCTTTTAGCTATAACCCATCGTTAAACATAACTTGTAACACATGAAAAGATGAAAATTTTATCAAGAAGAAAAATAATTACGCAGGTGGAGGAATCGTAAGCAACAATTTTAAGTGGAGCTTGGAAGAGAGGATGAAAGTAGAAGAGTTAGATGCGGTAAGTTTAGGTTAGGTTTGTCTGTAGTTGTTAAGATTATATATATAACCCTTCACATGAAGAAATTAACCCTAAAAACAACTAAGATTTACAATACCCGACTACCCGCGGGTAACCGACAGGTAGGACCTGGATGAAACCATTTACTATCGGGGTCTACTCAGGTCTACCTGTTAAGATGTAAAAATCACTAATGGGTCCAGTTTTGGGACCAATACCCGGACCCGATTCACCCGGTGCGGGAGATGGGTTCAGGTATTTGGGTACCCATTGACAACCCTACTCAAAAGTGTACATGATAAATCTCTTGTACTAGGTTCGTGAATTTACCCTTTTAGGTTCGCAAACTCAAATGACATTAAAGCTTATGAGAAGTTTTTCTTTTAATTTGCGAACTCATCGTAATAGGTTCGTCAACTCAAAAGACAAAGTTTCTCAGAAAAATTCTTTATAATAGGATCGCAAACTCATCATAATAGGTTAGCAAACTCAAAGACTTTTCCTTGTGTTTCGAATTCTACAAGCTTATAGTTTCACAAACTCAATTCTTAGGTTTGTGAACTCAAGTGATTGAAAATCATTAATAGTAAGCTACAAAATTAAAATTTAAAAAATCAAGAATGATTTGAGATTTTCATAAACTCTTTTGCTTTTCTCTCAAGCTTAGTTTTTAATTCTAGACAAGCAAGTGCTTGGAAGTATAAACATCACTATACCTAGAACGGAACTAATTCGTGATATGATCTTCTTTGAATATGATGGTATACAAAAGTCCTCGACATTTTCACATTAGATAGATAGATAGATAGATAGATAGATAGATAGATAGATGGATAGATAGATAGATAGATAGATGGATGGATGGATGGATAGATAGATGGATGGATAGATAGATAAATAGATAGATAGATAGATAGATAGATAGATGGCAATGAGCTTGTAAGGAAAGACCAGTCTTTTTTATTTACCTCGGTGAAGTTCTTCAAATTGATTTCTTCTTGTGATCTCCAACTCTTTATCCGTGTCGAGTAACTCAAAAAATCCTAAGACTTTACTACCTAATCCATTCCAAACGGAAGCTGACTTTAATAGGCTAAATCAAGAAATAGTTTTGACAACTAAATATGAGAACATACTTGACATTCCAAAGCATGTAGGTTCAGTGAGCATGCACTCTAACAATATCAATTTTCGTGGCAAAACTTAAAATACATATGCACTTTTATAAATATGACTTTCAACATAATCTCTATAATACTTTTTTGATTTTACGAATCTTTAAATTTCTTCTACGGTTCTGCGTGTATTCAATAAGTTCATGTGACTGAAAGATTCCTATTTTAAGAGATAATCAAAACTCCCCCTTAGAGTTTGCAAGGATGATACAAATTCCATGCATCATTGTTATCTTAATAAGTATTATTTTTAATCACTTTAAGCATAATGTACCTTTTTAAATGTAAAGTGATACTACTTCAAAATGTGATATGAAGTCCCCCTTAATCTTTACGTGTCTCTTTTATGCTAGATTTGATGATGAACGTACAGTTTAGTTCACTCTCCTTTAGATATTGCTTCGTAAATCTATATGTTATTAGTATTTTACTACTAATATATCTCCTCCTTTTTTGTCACAAAGTTGACAAAGGTGATTAGAATTGGGTTTTATATGAATTAAGCCAATAAGTGAACTGACAATACCAAAGAATTAAGAATATCAACAATGATGATTCTACCAAGTTTTACAAATAACTTAGTTACTCTCATCGTGGAGATATTAAATGTAATCCTCTTTCCTAAATTCCACGGACACACTCCCCCACAAAGATAAGTCAATTAAGCACAAGTTCAATTAAGAACGCTCTCCCATTGGATGTCATTATCAAAAGAGAACAACAAAAGGCCCACCTTTACAACTAAACGATTTTATACGGATTTTTACAAATATAACAAGAAGATGTAAGCTAGAAACCAATCATCAAAAGTTCTCAAGTTAAGTCGTTCAAAAAGAACATAAGAGTTAAAAGCATAACCTTTTGAAGATCATCTTGAGATCAACCAAAAATAAAAATGGCTAAAAAAAAAGTTATCTCATGATAACCAAGCAATACTAATTTTCCTTAAAAATATTACTTGCTTCTTCTAACATGTACTTTTAAGAACTTAAACATATATCAAATTAGATAACTCTAAAATAAAGTCATTGTTTATGGATCATCAACCTGCATGAGTTTTATCTGTAGAATATGAAAAGATATATTCCTTATTCATATTTTTACATATGGATTATAAGTTTTATTACTATAAGTACTCAACCTTTAATCCATTATTACTTAAATCTTATGGAAGAAATTATAGATGGATAGGGAGGTGAAAAGTGCACATGCTGAACTAAGGTGAACGATGTTCCCTAGATATATGTATGATTATCATATCTTGATATATGTATCCAAATAACCTATGTTTAACTCCCAACATCATGATTAGATAAATTTATCTAAGTGCATAAACTTCTTAGCTTATTATGTAGTTGTTACCGTGGATCTTGTTCCCGACTCTTGCCTTAGGAGCCAAAGGCAGGGAGAACTCTATATATAACAATGTTGATACCCACACCGAGTCATTATATTTTGGACTCACTATTAGATATGTGGTAGCACATTGAGCCGGATTTTTTTTATTGCGACTCTTAACCTTTTATGGGTGCTTCGAAGACAATATGACAACCACTTTGGGATTTATAGTCACAAAACCATTAAACAAAATATCACACAATCTTTTGAGTATGGAATCAACTCCTTGGAGCAAGAGGAATCAATAAATGGAGGTGAATTTTTTTGTCTTTTCAAATCTCAAGTAAAATATTTAAAAAATTAATCAAGATGATACTAGGATCCTCACAAATCACTTTGGAAAACACTAAAGCGCAAAAAAAAATAAAAAAATATGATTTTGGTAATAATAGATCAAGGCATCAAACATATAGTAATAAAATCAAGAAATCTGATCAAGTTAACATACATATCTTTTAGAGAACTCTTCATGATTCTTACGGCTTCACCAATCTTTTACCTCATAGGTTATTAAACGTTTATCCAACAGATAATGTGCCCTAATTCTTGTGTTTTTCTCACTAATTTTGAGACTTGGGCATTCTTGGTGAGGATGCACTTACAACACGATCAAGTTGGGTTGGGGCGAACAATATTTTGTTCGATTGATACAGTATCTCATACATCTGTGGATTTTTCACCATAAATAGGTTTTGGCTAGGTTTTTTTTTTCTTCCTCTTATTCTTATTTTTCACCTTGGATTTTTCTGTTAGATCATTTTCCTTGGCTTTTGTTTCTCAATGGAAATTCTTTGGAATCCACTTTTGGATGGGTTTGGCAACAAATAATCGTTTTTTCCAATCATTCTCTCCAAGATCTCTTGGGAGAAAACTGGATTGACTGTCCTTTTACAAGCCAGTCTTTCTCCAATTGGGAATATTAATTCTTGTCTTCGCATTTACAAAGTTATTTTATGTCCTGTAATACCTATGACTATGAAGGGACTTTGTAGAGCGTTTATATGAAAACCTTGGCCATTGCAATAATTACTTTTTACAGGTGACACGTAATTCAAAGATAAAAGCAGTATTTAGTCACATAAAGAATGTGATACTTATTGTTACTTGGATGTTAGAGCTTGATCGAATTTTCTCTTTTCATCTTTGACTGAAAGTGAAGGTATTTTAATATTGACATAGGTGGAAGCCTTTGGTAGAGAAGAATCTTTAGCCTTGCAAGGAAGATCTATTCCTTTATATCCCAATCCTCGTGTATGACGATGATTTATACTTTCTCTTGACATTAAGGTTAATTTTCTCGAGCTATTTTGGTTTAGGCGAAGAGACTTATAAGTTCTTAATTTAGTACTTTGATCTCAATACTTTCTCTGCTTCCCTCTTTAAGATCAACTATTATCCTCCTTTGTAAACAAAGCAATGCTCGAACAACCATTTCTTGGTTTAGGCGAGTCGTGTTCGATTTTGATCTCTCGTTCCCATACAAATTTCAACTTACCCCTTACTTTCATTTTATTATTTTTTTAATCTAAAACAACAATGACTTCTAAAATCATTGTCGACATGATAAAATTAGTTATGGAAAAGATTATGTCTCCTTATCAAGATGCATATGTCTCTGGCAGATTGATAAGTGACAACATTGATATCTCTCAAGAAATAATACATTTTTGAAAAATAAAAAAAAGGACACAAATGATGGATGCCTCTAAAGTTAGATATGTCTAAGGCCTATGACAAGCTTGAATGAAGTCTTCATATTAAAATACTTAAGTATTTTGGGTTTGTTGAAAAATGGTGTGGTCTAATCTATCAGCGCATTAGTACAATAACTCTTACAGTCATGCTCAATGGATCTGCATGTAAATAATTTAAACCAACAAGAGGTATTAGACAAGGTGATCCTTGATCCTCTTTCACCTTATCGTTTCATTTTAACCATGAATTTCTTTCTTGAAACTTTCAAAGGCTCAAGAAAAAAAATAATCAAAGGAATTAAAGTGCATGCTCAATCACCAACCATTAATCATTTTCTCTTTGAAGATGATTGCTTGATTTTCATTGAAGCAAATATTTCTTATGTGAATAGTCTTCTTCAATTATTACAAGAATTCAGTTATAAATTTGGTCAAGTTATACACTTTGACAAAAAAAAATCATTTTAGTAAGTAGAATGACAAGGATATTGCAATCACTTCGACTTATATTTTAGGAGTTAAAAGCTATGAATTCCAAATAAAAAAAATATTTAGGTTCTCCTCTCATGTTGGGACACAACAAACAAGAAGCTTTCAGTGTTATCAAAGACAACTTTGAGAAGAGACTTGCTAGCTGGACTTTAAAATCTTTGACTCAAGCTGGCAAAACTACTTTAGTTAAAACATGTTTTAAATTTCGTTCATCTTTATCAGATGGGTATTTTTTAAATTACCAAAAAAAAACTCATTGGAAAACTAATTACTTCTCTTTAAAGAAGTTTCTGGTGGTGACATACTTCTAACAGGGAAGCAAATCTCATTGCATGACACAAACTTTACAAGTCCAAGGATAAAGATGGATTGGCATTCAAAGAGTTATAACTTATAAGTTCTTAATTTAGCACTTCTAACAAATCTTGTTTGGAGCGTATGCAATAATCCTGTCCAGTTGTGGGTGAAAGCACTTAAATCTAAATACTCACATATGGTGATTTGCTTCATAAAGATTCTAAATTTAAAGACTTTACTTGGGTTAGGAAAGGTACAGAGGAAGGTATGTCTATTTGAAGCTGAACTACTGTATGGATGTAAACAATGGTAAGACTACCAAAATTGGGCTTAGTATATGGATTACTAGTATTCATCATCCTCTAACTCCTAGAGATAACAACCAAAAAAAACTATGTTTTTGTCTCTGAACTACTTCTGCCTAATTCTAACACTAGGAATGCTAGTATTCTCATTCACTTATTTGATAGTCACATTGTTTCTAAGATTCAATCCATGTTCATGGATATCACCCAAAGAGGATGTGATGATATGGATGCCAGTTAAAGATGGGAATTTCACTGTGAAAAGTAGATATAATAAAATTTCAGGAAATGAGGTTGATCTGAACAATAACACTAGTCATAAACATTGTTTATAGGATTAAGATTTTTTTCTGGAAATGTCGGTCCCAATAAGATGCAGATCATGTGATTAATAACTCAATTAAAAAGGTATGTGCCATTTGTAGAGAACATGATGAAACTATATAATATTTGCTATGGGAATATAGGCATTCTAGAGCTATCTGGAGAAGCATCATTGTTAACATTGATGCGGTCAGAATAGTTGTACTTGTGTGGTTGAAATTTATCATTTCTTAATTTTATGATACATGTATCGAAGATGATAAGCTTCAAAGTAAATAGGTCAGCTATCTGAAGATTGATATTTGGATAAATTGGAAAGACAATTGTGAATATGTTTTTCAAGGAAGTACTCTCAACCCTTTTTGCTCTGTTTGTAGAATTAACTAATATCTCAGACAATGCACTTATCTTAATTATGCACCTATCTTAATGATTCTAATTCTAATTCTGTTTATCATACAGATAGGTAGTAACACTCATGCAATCTCAAATTGGATACCATTAGAGTTAGGGAATCACTAAATTTAATATTAACGCATCTTTTGATTACTTAACTAATCAATTGGGAGTTGGATTGGTATTTCGTGACCATATAGGGATTTGTGGAGAGATCAAAGAAACTTTGGAAGAATGAATTCTGAATCCCGAAAAGGGAGAGTGCATGGTTGTACGTAAATCTTTGAGATGGGCCAATAGAAAATGACCAAATTAACAGTAACTCATGAATCTTATATGAGCGAGAAATCGTAATTCCCCCTTAAAAGAGTGTATGATCAATTCATTGCTGCTGCTTCTTGAAAAAGTTTCTTCAATTCATAATCAAGATCTAAAGCCTAAAACGAAAAATCTAATTCAAACTAAAACCTAAAAACAAAAAATCAAAGTAGAACTAAACGAAAAAGAGAAAAATTGATAACAATCAAAGTTGAAATCAATATAACCTAAAAAAAATCTCAGTTACTCGGTTGAAAGAAAATCAGCAACTCTGTTTCTCTTCTCGCCTCTCTCTCTCCTAAAAGAAAAGTGTAAAGTCCACGAATCAATAGAAAATGCTATGAAATTAGTAAGCTTGAACTTACAAAGTTATGACTCCATGGGCTATAAGACCTTCGTGGTATAGCTTTGAAGAAGCTAAAGGATGACTTCCCTAACCACACAGTCACTCTAGTCCAAAGTTTCATATTTTTATTTTGTGTGCTTAGTACCTGAGCCTAGCAAGCTTATACCAACATTATCAAGGTTGGGCATAGGTGTTCACTGCTTCACAATTCTTAGTTTCATCCTTGTTTCAGGAAAGATGTTTCAGAGAATAATAATAATGTAAAAGATTAAGGCAAACGAAATACAATATTCGATCAGAATGAAAAGAAACGATGTCATACACTCACTCCTTTTAACCTCCCAAACAATATCTCACATCTTTAGCATGTTTGGTACCTAATGAACTTGTTTTTTTCTTAAAATCCTTTCTTTTGTGAGACCAGCTATTTCCCCGGCTGTTTTCTAAATCAACTAGAACTAAAAGCATTTGTATTTTTTCTTCTTTCAACTAAAGCTTAAATTGTGTCATTATCAACAAGATGTAATATCCGAGTTCCTTTTACTATAAGGAGTCTCTTTTGTAGATAAAGAAAAGAATAAAAATGGAATTATACTCAAGAGAGTTTAAAATCATGTTCCTTGGTTATAAGATTGGCAATCTACACATAAATTGATACATTGGAGGGAATTGAATTAAAAAGGAACAACCGAACAAGCAATTTCTTTGTACTTCAGACTTCTCATAATCTTTTTTCATGCAGTTACGACAACACCTTTGTGATTTCCACTTGTAGAGTGTCTTAAGCTGTTTACTTTCTTTATCCGTTTTGAAGCTTTGTTTACAAAAAATATCTCAAGAAGCTTCCTGAAAATTAGCTCAGAAGTAGTCCATCGAGACCAAATACTTACATACAAAGATGGATATTTCATCCAAGATGTAGCAACATAGTATAGTAATAAAGTATGACCTCTATTCCATATCCATACGGCATACACTTATTTTAAGGTCCATTCAAATATCAACCATGATGCTCTCCAACTCTAAAGTGATGACATTTTTGAAATCTAGAGTTGTACATATTCTCGTCATGAGTCCAAGAACTATTGCAATTTGCAAGGCCTTATAACTAGAGTGGAAGTGAATACAACAAAGGTAGAAAAATGGTTATTAGAATCAAGAGCATCGATGCCATTAAATCGAAAACACATAAACAGAAAACATGGCTAAAACAGAGTTTACTTGGTTTGAAACATGCAATAATGCAGTACAAACTTAAATACGAATATCCCATCTTCTTGAATAATCCAATACAAATTTCTTTGTCATTGGAGATTAAAGAACGTCAAAATATGTAAATAACAAGTACGTTAAAAGGGTGTTTGTCTGTTTGGATACCAGATGAAAAGTTATTTTTAATTTAATTTGGAAACCAATTGTAAGAATGACTTTTTTAATTGTAAAAAGTATTTTTTTGTGAAACAGTTTTTTTTCTTCTGCTTTCCAAAGACAACTTCTTTTGAAGAATATAAACACTTTTGATTCTGGTTGACAAAAATAATCATATAACAACTGTTGGGGACCTGGTGGAATATGGTTATTCACTTCTACAGTTAAGAAGAAAGATGGAGGTATTTAAAGACGATAGAGATATGAGAACGAAAGATGCCTCACCTCTTGACTCTCGAGGGACCATCAGAAAGCTATGGAATATGTAGCCTGGCCTTTAACTTTAAGGCTAGTTGTGTAAATTGGGACGTGCCAGCCCACCAACCTAACCCAGCACGTGAGTTAGTCTAGCACGGTACAACACTTCAGCTTCATGTGATGTGCTAGGCCATACTAATCGGCCCAGTAGCACAACACAACACATGGCACGGATTAGCACGTGACACAACATAGCACAATACGCTAAGAAAGCACGTCATAAACACTACACAATTTGATATAATACGACATGTTTTGTGTATATTTTACGAAAGAGTGTTTATTCTAACTAATTTTTGATATTTTATCTTCATTTTGTTGTGTTATTTATATCACAACACATATAGTATCTAAATATCAAAAAAAATATCAACTTTAAAAAATATAAAAAAAAATACGTCAGGTACAGCACGACACAACACATCACGTCTTAATCTCTGACACAGCACAACACGACACGTAGCACGTGGATTCGTCTCTAAATGGGTTGTACTGTACTGGGCCGGCACATTCTACACCTTTATTTAAGGCTACCATTTCTATTGTTTAAATTTCTCAAGATATTGGCATATTGCTCAAAACCATAATACTGACTACAAATCTGATATGTGCTGCTGGCCTAACTTTATGAACTAAAATTTGACATGCATTGGCATTTTAGTTTGATTCAAATCCATGTTATGCTACTTGGTTAATATAAATATAGCAAACTGGAACAAAAAAATATATGCAGTTAGAAGTCCTCCTTCATTGGAGCATCATTTTACAACTTTTATGCAACAAACATCACCGGACTATATGGCCATGCTTCCTTTTTCTTATATGCTTTTTTCTGTAGGGTCTCACCTTTTCTTATTTTTCTTAGAAGTGGCGGTGAGCTCAGCTATTTTAATTATGACTCGCTTTGCACGGAAGCAATAAAATGCATGATTATGAGAATACACGCTCTAACTACCGGCAGTGTGTACTCTGTAGTATAATCATATCCATCATTAAGTTGTGATTAATTAGGTTAACTATTGGTACTATGTAGGTGAGTTTTAATTTTGTTTAGTGTAGGAGTTTTAATTCTTAGGTATTTTTTACCATATATATATATTTATTATAATAATAGTATTACATTTATACTAGATTAATATAGTTTTTATCAAAAAGTAAGAATAATATAAGAAAATGGATGGATATTTATAAAATCCATATAATTTTTTTAATCTAAAATATTTAATTTCTCCACCTATATAACTTGGACGAAGGAATATATGAACTTTACATTGCACTCTAAATCTTCCCTAGGTTAAATTGTTAGACGCCATAGATTTTATGAACTTTCAGGTTTGCTACATGGGGTTATCCACAAAGGGTTACTAATAACAAGTAAAAACAACCTCTAATTATATAAAATTTGGTAATTCTTGTAGCAGTCTTGTTACCGTCCTCGTATAATCTGGAGCACCATATACATGTTAATCAAGATGGCTGTTGTAAATGGTTCGCGTATTATATATGGTTGTTGCGAATGATATCTTGTCAATAGAATTTCTTAAAGGCGACTCATGGCTAGTCACTATTGAAAACTATAGAGAACTTGATGAGAAAAAGTTGCAAAAGATAAATAGATCTTTGTACAAGAGAAAGAACAAATTCTGCTACCACCTTGTGGGGGGAGTTTGTATCTTATTTTTACTTTGTTAAAGCACAAGAGATAGCAATCTCATGAGAACCACATTCTTATATTCTATTCCTTGTTAGTGAAATGCAAAGAACCCATGTTTCCAAATTTCCAATACCACTATAAAGAAATTCCCACTAAAGAGACGATGAAAAAGCCTTACATTTCCCATTAAAACAGTCTCCATCTCCAAGCATGAGAAATTCCCACTAAAGAGACGATGAAAAAGCCTTACATTTCCCATTAAAACAGTCTCCATCTCCAAGCATGAGATTTTGTCCAGTGAGCATGAGGGAAAGTTGTGAACATAAAAAGTTAGAAGAATTTCTTCTTTTAACACAAAGCTAACATTAAAAAATGAGAAAGGCATTACTTTATGTTAGTTAATGAAAAGTGAAGAAATAGATGGTTTGGTTTGGTTTGTTTGCCATAAAAATAATTAGTATTTGCTCACAGCTAGGGTTTTAGTGCATAAACCAAAATATTCCAAAATTTGAAACAGTGCTTTGTGATTTGTCACCGCTTAAATGACTTATTTTAGTTGCTAAGGAATCTAAGATTGTTGTTTTATGATGTCAGAGATCTGTAGAGAAAGTGATATATGGAAAGAGCAAATTAAATATATTTGAGATTGCAGTTAAATATGTGATTCCAAATAGTTTCTTTTGGTGTATTACACTATTATTAGCTACATGTTTAGTACTAGGTTTAGCGTATAATCTATTCTACTTAGTACAATATTATGACAAACGAAACATGAGACTACGCCTACGAGAGTAACTGTAAGTTGTAACTGTTGGAGAATATTTCTGTAACAGTGAACAAATCAAATAGAAGTTTAAAAATAATTAGGGGTTAAAACAGATAGCACACTTCAGACAATCACACAAGCATAGAGAGATGGAGTCACCTGTTCAACAGACTGCCCTTAACTCGGTATTTGTCAGGTACACCTTTAGAAAAGTGTTGTTATACCTTTAGAGATGACAAATCGAATCCAGAATAAAACCACATGATACCAACCCAGTTAGCAAAACTCGTTGGTCTATTGTGAACTTAACAATAGAAGAAGATGAAAAAAATATATTAGTGCGCATACAAAGCAGGAAGAGGGGAAAAGTCGTCAGGTCAGTGGCTGCGACTGGGGTGAGAAAAAAATGAAA
The DNA here is from genome assembly GCA_023531435.1 of Papaver californicum. Taxonomy (NCBI): domain Eukaryota; kingdom Viridiplantae; phylum Streptophyta; class Magnoliopsida; order Ranunculales; family Papaveraceae; genus Papaver; species Papaver californicum. Next base: position 2,536,654 of record JAJJMC010019566.1, read on the forward strand.
ACCTTTTCTGCTTTTATAGGAGAAGAAATTCTTTTTGAATTTAAAACCATTAATGAAAAGATTTTTTATTTAATTTTAATAAATATCATTAATATTGAAACGGTAAAATTTATTAAAGGAATTTAATAAAATAAAGCCGTTGAATCTTGATAGGCACACGCTGGCATACGCCGAGCTCACGCAAAAACACACGCAAGCTCCGCAAGCCCGCGTTATACTGTAGATGGATGTCGAATATGGTAAAAGAAAAATGAGAGTAGTTGTATTGTAGATGTCAATATGAAAAATAAGAAATGAGGGTAGAAGTTAGTTGCACTCAATGTAGTCAATCTCGGATCTTGGTCTCGTCGCGGCCCGGACCTTGACACCTTGATAACGATATCTCGGGGAGATTATCGATGAAATCTTGGACTAACTTTTAAATCTTATATCCAAATTTTATATACATATAAATGTTATAGTTATTACAAACATAATACATAAACATAAATTTTAAGAAAGGAAAATAGATAATCAGTTAAAAACAACAACCATACTTCAAGTTCAAAGTTCAAAGTTTAAAGTTTGAACCATTATCAGTAATGAATTGAACAATGTTCTCTGCCCCAACATCTTCAATTACATCATTAACAAGTCCACGTATGAAGTCGGCATCATTAGATCTATCAGATGCATCCACGGACTTCAAAAATACTGTCTCTTTTAGACAATTCACCAAAAAATTGGACTGCAACAAACCAAGTCCATGACATCCATTTTGACTTTTCATTTTATTTTTCTATTCCAAATGCAGCAACAGAGAGAAAACTCTCTATCACAGCCAAAATTTTACCTTAACACTTGGATCAATCATCCATATCGCACATAGATGATTTGCAATGCAACTCACTTGAAGTATCCACGTGGGTTAACACTCAAAACCTTGGTAACTAAAGGTCCAAGTCCACTTTCCCATCTTCTTCCAAAATGCATATCTGCAACTCCACCGCTACCACCACCAATACTCACACCAGCTTTACGACATACATACATTTAGTTTATATATATTTTCTTAGTTATAAACACTATCATTTTTTGGTTTAACTCGTTAAATACTCATGGAGAGAGAACACATTCATTAACAAAAAATTGGTGCTAGATTTACAGGGGGAATGTTTAAGTTATCGAAGGCTTAAGAGGTATATATGTAAGAAGAAGATGTTAGCTGCTTCTAGTTCTGGGGTTTGAAATATGGGTGGAAGTAATGTTGAAGATGTGGTAACCTAAATATCTGAAGAAAAAAAATCTTTTTTTTTTGCTTGTTTGACTGAATTAGTTTAATTTCATAGGTTTATACAGAAATGAAAGAAAGTAAATGATGGTTTTGTAAGAAAATTAGAATACGATGGTGGTAGTGGAAAGTGCTTATATTAATCAATTAAGAACATTTCGTTGTTTTTGTTGAACAAAATCAAAGGGGAAAGTAATTGAATTAGTCCAATTTCATGGTTCTATACAGAAATGAAAGAAATTGATTGATGGTTTCATACGAAAAAAAATCAGGTACAGAAATGAAAGAAATTGAATAATTCCTCAACTGGTTCGGTGAAGATTGAAACCCTAGGAGAAGATCTTGATGAAGATTGAAAGATAAAGATAAAGATAGACCGATTAAAATAGTAAATACCCGTTTTACCCTAGATACTGGCGACTCGTCACTGCCGACATACGGACGATTCGGCCGATATTCACGTTCAAATCTCAGTCAGCGAAATATCGGATATCGTCAAGGTATTCTTCACCTTAAAAAATGACGTTTCTCGGCCATAACAACCGAGATTGACTACATTGGTTGCACTATACGCTAGATTCAGTAAATGATAAAAATTATTTTATTATATGAATTTGGTAAATTTTAATTTAATTTGGTCATACCATGTAACAGCTTTACACTGCATGACATGTTGCATAATAGTATTGCACCGCTCCCTTATGTTGTGCCAATTGCCAAATGTATGCACAAAAAATTGATCTTACCGCTGAATAATGGTGGAAACTAACAAATGGTTCCTAAAATCTATTCTGAAGCAAGCAATAATCATTTCAATCCTAGAACCGATTCTTGGATAATTTTCCATTTCAATACACAGTGTTGGAAAAGAATAACATCCCCAATCAGGAAACAAAGTGATGGGTATTTATCCAATTCCATCTTTAATGATGACACTTGATTGAAATGTCACTCATTCATTCTCAACTGTACATAGGTGAGGACACCAAGCTACAAAATTAACCATCCCAGCCGGGTCTATTTTTTCTTGTAATCCAATAGGTCGTCTTTCAAAATTTTGATTTTTTTTCACCAGTGGACCACTATCTCTCTAATTCACTCATCAAACACAAGAAAAGTAGAATCTTCACATTTTTAATGAATGCTAGCTAATGACTTTTACTCAAACAAATCCATCCTTTTTACTCCCACTATCCCTAAATATAGCCCACTATCAACCAAACTAATGTAACAGTCATTATAGGCCAATCTAGTCCAAAGATTTATCACCAAACAACCAGTTCAAAAACTTATCATCTGAACATATTAGATATCGAAGTGTAATTTTCAAACTACTGTGGTTTTTTTAAAATAAGCATCTATTCAAACTATTTTGAACAGATTGTTTTACCATAATTGATTGACCTGAAATTTTGAACGACTAACATTCCCAGCATCCAACATATCCTCCCATGTGGGGGAAGCCACATTTTATGTGCCATAACTTAGTTTTTCCAACGTTGACTTCCCACTTAATGTTTGTCTCAACATGTACAGTATTTTATAGACATGCTTATTTGACTAAATACAGAAAATCATATGCACACGACATGTTCCGATGTGTTGTGTAGTGCCAGCACACGATGCACCAGACACCATTGTTGTACGCAATTTTCACCTTCTTACATTAGTTCCGGTACTTTGTATAGTGGAGAGACTGGTCATGTTTGTTTTGAAAAATGCTTCTTTCCTCTAAGAACAAATTTTATAGTAGAATCCAAACCATTTTAAATTTGGAAAAACTAAAATGTAAAATCTTATGATTTTTAAATAGATATATTTTATGTTTTTTTCCAAGCACTTTTCTAGATTTCACAGAAAAAATCCAAATTGTGTACAACGTAATTCAAAATAGCATAAAGTTTATAAAAAAACGGCATTCTAAATTGCGTTTTGAAAACGCAATTCCCATTTACGTTTAACTCGTTGACATACCTATGCTATATCACCCAAATACAATTCAATAGGTGTGTTATTAACATTATTTATATAGACACGTCACCGAACATAGACTGTATTTTAATAAAAATAAGTTAATTAATCTAATTAATTTGATTGATTGACACGTACCTAATTTTCTACTCCTCTTCCTTGGGGTGTGCACCGAACACTACAACTGATGTTGCTAGCAACATAAAATACGGACTCTTATCTTGTCTACTCAATTGTATTTTTTATTCTTGTTTCAACTCTTTTCAACACATGATTCTGACTTCTATTTATTTACTTTTTAAATTTTACAGTACCTAATTTCGAAGGATTTCAAATACAGTTAGACGTTATTTGGAATTAAGTTTCTATGGATTCCACAAAACTTAAACTTGAAATTCTTTTACCATAAAATTTACCCTAAATTCCTACCCCAACTTTCCCTCCATAATTACATATCACATAAAAGTAGACCCCTATTGTTCTAAAGGGTAGGGTCATTTGTTGAATTTGTGGTCCAGGATAATGCCACACATTGGAAAAGGATTTTGAGACTACCTGGCAACGTTGCATTTGTTTAAACTTGTTTTGGGATTGGCGTACATAATTTTCATGAACATACTTAACCAGCTAGAACAATTTCACTGTTAAACCAACTGTCAACCCAACAATAAGCCTAATCAAATGGAAGTATTGGGAGATACACATAATCCTCCCAAATGAAAATAGATTTCCTATTTTACCGTTAGACTAGGAAGTGAAATCCCTTATCGGTGTACATTAAGACCTATAAGTTGTACTTACCATTGCCCTAAAGAGTCCCAGTAAACTTGTGAAAATGTTAGCCTTCCTCATTTTTAACCCCATTATCTTCCCCCATTAAACGTCAAACAAGTAGATGTCAAATATCACACAAATAGCCCCCTGCTAGCCTCGAGATTTAGTCCTGGCCTTTGGGGACTCAGATCTGCTAATGTGACAGTGGTCAATTATAACTGTAGAAACGGGAGTAAAAAGAAAACTTTAGAAGGAATTATTTTTGTTGGCAACACAAGTCTAATGAAATGATTCAAGTGAACATTGCATTTATGTCTCAGTTATTTATTGTTCATGTTATCGAGAAATCAAAATTTGAAATTTGAAAACATTTTTGACAATGAAAAGTGATTTATGGAGTTTTGCAAGTCCCTACGCTATTGGCCGTTGCGAGCGAGACTTGGCGAGAAAAACTGTACCTCTTGTCTCTCGATCCATGTTGCGGGGATTTGATTTATTTGGTCGTTTGGGCTGGGGAGGGTCTGAGCTAATTGATTTTGAATTTCGAGCTTAAAAGTTTATCTGTGACCCATTCATTATGCATGTACTGATGATTGACGAGGAGCATGGCATTTAATCAGTGGGGGCAGCACTCCTGCACTTGAAATGTGTTGGTCCGAGTTCAAAGTAAGTTTGTCTAGCATTATTGTTATGATTTTGCTTTTTGAGCGACACAGTACCTCCCAAGTTTACTACTAGTACATTTCAAAATAATAGAGTTAAAAGTTAAGATACTAGTTTTACTACACTTCAACATAATAAACTGAATCCTTCTGCTCCTGGCTCTCAAACCATTGACGGTCGTTCGTAAACCATAAATATCTGAATCGCCGGCTTACTAACTAGGTTAGAGTTGCCAAAACATTATGTCTCGGTTGGTTAAGATAATAACGTAAGTTTAGCCACGTTATACCATACGCACAAATAAATTTCACATTGAGGGTCAAGGCTAATAAATAATTGTGTCTTTCTTTTTCTTTTTCACTTGAGTTGAAACGGTCCTTGTTTATGTCAGGTAGGGAATTAAAAATAACAGATTAAACAACAAAAGATAAAAATGAAAATAGTGTGAAAAATAGTACGTAAACCTGATAGAAAATTGTCATTTTCACAAATGCAATTTTTGTAGACCGTAGAGTTTTGACAAACCCTAAACTTTAAATGGTGTGGTAGGTGAATTATGGTTTTTAACTTTTAAAGCTCTGCATCTCAAAAATTTATTTATTCGTTGTTTTCTTTTCAGAATTTCTAATTCGAATTTTCCACTTTACCTGTCAGGGTATCTCGACGTGGTACTTTCTTGTCCATTTCAGTTTAATTAAAATCAAGATCGTCCGATTCACATCACATCTATTCTAAAGATACTTAATGGACTATTAATCTCAAAAGGAGGGGTCAACACAACAGTCTTCTGACTGTAAAACTTCAAACTTTTAACAATCACTTTGGTCAACTACAGTAACCAACATTTTGCATGAGTTTTCTTTACTAATGTGGGACTAGGTGTTAACTAATGTAGGACTAGGTGTTAAGAGCGTCCATAATGGGACGATCAAAACATGGATTAAAGATCAAAACTAGTCTTTGGTCCGGAATTGTGAAGCGCAACGGGACGAATAGATTTGGGGTTTAGTCCAGAAAATCGGCTGTAGCAGGCTAAATCTGGTCTTTTTTCTAGACTAAACTTCGTTTAGTCGAGTGGCATTGTAGTGAAGCGCCAAGCATCAAGCGGCTTCGTAGTGAACCACCTGGCATCAAGCGTTATTCTAGGACAACGCTCAAAAACACGGGCGGTAACCTAGGAATACGCCTGATCAAACGCTAACCTAGGACTACGCCTGATGGAACGAGGCTCTAGGATCACGCCCACTAACAGGCGTAATGCTAGAATACCGTCCAATTTGAACGTAACCCTAGGATACCGCCTATACCTAAACGTCGCGCTAAGTCACCGCTCAGTTATAGGCGCGGCCCTAGGCGTCCGCTCATTTCTAGGCACTTTCCTAGGAGTCCGCCTGGATAATTTACCTGATTTTGTTACGTTTTGTTACCGTTGTCAACGGCTATAATTTGTATTCTGATACACCTATAAATAAATGAATTTATATGTATCATTCCCATTTCAAATCCACATCTTTTACATTTCATAGAAAATTTATAATCTCTCTTTTTCATAATTATTGCTTACGAAAATTTTAGGCTTAATGCAAAGAATTTTACCCTAGAGGAAGATTTATCCCTTATGTCGAAACATAGTATTACCATTATCCAGCAATGGGTCATGAACGTCGAATGAATGGTTTAATAAGCATGGAATGGTTAGAACCTATCCATGCTAACTTTTGTAATGAAACCGGTAACCTCAATAACCAGAACAGAGCAGGCTTTTTTTGTCGATATATGGAAATCACAAGGACAGTACTAGAATTTTCTTCTTTAACCGCTAAGCTGAATGAAAGAAGAATTAGGATGAAACTGATGATGAAGTTGTTGCCAGATCTCTGGAGGAATGGAGAAGATGGAAACGTTCAGATTTCAGGTACCAACCTCAGTTCGAGATCCTAAGGGTGATGGAAGAATACAATCCTTTTGTGTTGATTATACCCCCAAGATGTGAAGAACGTCGTCTCGGGCGTCATACAACCCGTTGAAGATTTGATAATAGGTTTGCTTAAGTGTAATCTATTGATTTATTATATTTCATCTCCTTTAATGTTACGCGATGTATGCCTTTTCGATTCAATAAAATGATTTTACGTTCAACTGTTTTACAAAATTAATTAACTAATGAAATGTGATCATATAGTAAAATATATTGATAATACATGAGCTAATAAGTAGAGCTAAACTCACTTTCGCAGGCATCGCGGCTAATTAGTTTCCTTATCTAACGATTATATTTCTTTTTGACAAAAACAATTAAAATTTCCAGAATCGATAGTTAAAGTTCAATATTAATTTTCGACTACAACCAAACTCTGACAAAATATTTGAAAATTTCCCAGATTCGGTAGATAAAGATAAACAATTACTTCCGGTTACAACCAAACTCTGAGAAAATATTTGAAAATTTTCCAGAATCCGTAGATAAAGTTAAAAAATTACTACCGATTACAACCAAACTCAAAAAAATTCTCAAAATCGGTAGATAAAGTTAGCAGTTACTTCCGGTTACACTTTGAACTTAATAAGCTCGTAGCTTTCAACAAATGTGAACTCTTCTCCTTTTTCCTGATAGTAGTGCATTTTTGCGAGATCCTCTTACACAAGCATAGGAAAAAAAACATAATTCATCAAGTTACTATGTTGTTATTGGAAGACCAAACAACTTAGCTTACGTAAAAGATACTTACAAATTGTTGGATCGACAAGCCTAAATGGGTGGGGTTGGAGATTCGTTGTTGTATAGCTATATAATCAGCTATCCCTATTCGGATAAGTTGGTATTTATCATGAATTTGTTCAAGAGGGTTTGCTTTTGAACAAAATAGGGTTCAGGAGAAAAATGGGGGGTTCAGGGGAAGTTGTGGATGAAGAAGAAAGAAGAGAAGATGGGGCGGGCCGCTAACATTCCGCTTGGAATTCTAGGCGAGGCGCTAGGACACCGCCCGTCCCTTTCTTCTCACACGCTCCATTCGCACAAGGGTTACTTGATCAGGCGTGATGCTGGCACACCGCCCCATCAGGCGATTGTCTAGTGCTCCGCCCGTCTCTTGGGCGTGGTCCTAGGAGATCGTCTACTATCAGGCGTTATCTTACGTTTCCGCCCCACATCGAGCGTTCAGCTAAAAGACCGCCTGGCGCAAGCGTTATGCTAGGATCACGTCCGTCTCAACAAGCGATACGCTAGGACACCGCCCAACACCAGGCGTTATTTTAGAGCAACGCCCGATCATATACCGCTGTTCTTGGGCCGGATAAAATACTAAAAATTTTAGTCTTTGGTCGTTTGGGATACTCGTCCCACTGTGGACGCCCTAAGTAACCCAGACTATAGTTGAATCATTTCATTTGTTTTTATACACTATTGATGCTACAGTCTTCACAAACACAACCACAGGGGATGGAAAGACTAAACAAAAGAGGATCTTATATATGTTGGCATGTTATGCCAATAGGTCATCGCCAATTGGCCCTCGCCTATAAAGTACACATGTTTTCCCAATAGGGCCTCACGTATACACCAAAACATGCATGTAGGTCTTACCATGAGACATGAGTAGATAAGATTACCAATTCCAATTTTGATCTATTTTTCCACGAGGCATATAGAGTTTTTTCATTTCCACACTTATGCCCACATGTCATCATATATGTAAATGAACAATTTAGAGCAATTTCAATGGGCATTGATAAATTTGTTAAAATACCAAACTAAATGGATGGGTAATTTCAGTTTTGGACAGTGGGGAATTGGCTAAACGAGGCAAGTAAAACCGATCGGGATCTCGGTGCAGTCTGAGCCGAGTGGCTCAGCATGATTCGACAATAGTTGAATCTTATCAAACAAATCCAACGACTATAATTCCACCCCAATTATTTATAATATTTGTAATTGAATTAGAGAGCATGTAATCACAACTAATCCCATAAGTACAATTCAAAAATCCTTCAAGATTGCATAATGAGCTTCATAAAGACAAAAAAATAAATACTAATTTTATTTCATATCCAATTAAAATTTAACAATGTTTTTTCTGGAGTAACATGCCTACTTTCTAACATCTCATACGTACAATCAAAAAATACTTCAGGATTGTGTAATGAGCTTCATAAGTAAAACTTGTCCTTTCCCATCTTCGCATTCTTCTCGAGCTCGCAATACAACTTCAACATTGGTTTCATCCCTTAATCGATATTGATTGACAACCCGAACTAAAGATAAAAATTCTTCCACTTGTCTTCATATAGTTTGATATCGACAAAACAACCCAGTTACACTACGGTTATTCGGGTTACCACCGGTGCCAGTGCAAAAGTTATCATATATTTTGCTCCAGTAAATCATACTCACTAAGCCAATTTGTTGGCGTTCCTCATTCCTTGCCGGATAGTATGCAACAAATTTTGTACGTTGAGATAGATCTTCATCAATGGTAAATTCTGCCGGATTAATATTCGGTTGAGCCATATGGGCGTAAAAGAATTTGTAAAAGAAGTTGGAGAAGGTGTGATTTGGGAAGTGAAATTGCTTGCATTTATAGAACTATTTTATAGTCGTTGTACGGAACTAGCCGTTGTCGGCTCAACCTAGGCCGACCGTCTCAATTTGCAATGATAACGACTATATAATTTATAATTTCGATCTTATTTGTTCATCTAGGTTTAATCAAACACTATTTATGATTTTAGCAATAAACTAACTCAATTACAAAATTTTAATTAAATATACTTTGATTAAATTTTATTAAAACATCGATCTCCATTATATTAATTTAATCTCTGATAATTTTGGCCTCATATTTATCTTCATTTGACGGATCTTCCATTCGATGCGTTCTAGAGAAGATTTTCCCTGGTATTTGTGAACAATCGTACAATTTACTTTCAAATTTTCTTTTCCTTCGATTTTCTTGCCTTGAACTCTTCTTTCTCTAATAGCTGCAGATTTGACCTGGTTAACATCTAAAACTTGAAGACCTCTTTTTTTTTTTTTCTCATTCTCAATTTTTGTATAACCATCACATATCTTACTAATATCATCTTCGAGTATGACTCCAGAAAAATCTAGTTGGGTTGCAATTTTTGCCATTTTTTCTGATTTTTTTTGAACAATAGTTAAGAAGAAGAGTTTAAGATGAAAAGATTAAGATTAAAGTGGAAGTAGAAGAATTTTTGAGTGGAGAAGGTGTGATTTTGGAGTTCAAAATATTTGACTTTATAGGAAGAGAATTGAGAGACGTTGTGATTTGACCGTTGGCGAATCTCACCAAGCCGCAATGTGCAACTTGCACCGAGCCTCGGCCTAGCATGCGACGAGCGGCTTAATGTGAGTCGATCTTCACAAACAAAGACGATCGACTTAGTTTAAGCCTTGATGGGCAAACCCCCCAATATACATATTTTCCAAGTCTTTTTTTAGGTTTTCCCATCCCATTGTGGGATGATAATTGGTGAATTAGCCAAAATACCCACCCCCACTGGCTTTGCTCTTAAGAATCTCATATTGGACACTTTGGGGGTTTAATCGTTCAAATGAAGAAGTTCGTCGCAACAGTGTAGGCGTAGCATTTTGTACAATTTCAAGGCTTCCTTCATCAGAAATAAGGGAGGAAGTTGTGAACCACATATAATGCGCGCATGAAATAGCCTTATGCTAGAAAATTAGGTGTTGAATGTTTTTATCCATCGATATAGCGAGTCACATCGATATAGAATATTGCCCAACTGTAGCACAAACAGTTTCGTGTTTGGAGTGTTGTATCATTTCGTGTTTATCCTTCGGGGATTCACATCTGTAAGATTCAGTCCCATCCTTATGACGACATGTCTGTGAAGGCTGCAAAGATGCACCATACGACTCAATCTAAGAGCATGTTTGGATACTAAAAGTAAAAGTGTTTTTGCTTATCCAGACGTAAAAATCAATCCAGAAGTTAGAGGCAAATTCTTTTCCTAATATTCATATAAAAATTAACTTATTTACTTCTAGAAATCATTTTGAAATTATATTACTAAACTAACTTCGAAAAATAGCTTCTTCAGATGTATCCAAACATTATACCAGAAGTAGAAGTTAATCCAAAAAAATAGAAGTAATTTTGCTTTCAAAGTCGAAAAGTAATTTTAAGTGGCATCTATACACGATATTAATGAAACTTCTTCCCCTCTTATATTCTACCTTCCATAGGCAACTAAATGTAAATGTTCCTTCTGAACCCCAACTTTCAAATCCTCGCCCAGCATCATAAATGGTCTTAAAAACTCTTATTGTGCTCCCAGTGCTAAACAACGCTAAATTTAATCTGCTGATCAGGTGGTTGATGCATTATCCCACATCTCAACAATCGCATCGACATCTCGGACAGACTTAAAGGCCGTTTTTTGGTGTCTGGATAATAAATTTCCAGCAATGAATGCCAGAAATGCTACAAACAAATGTTGCTCGAGTCACATTGTATTGTTCTTGACGTCTTGTTCATTTTGATCAATGACGATCAGATAAGACCCGAAAGAGTTACCTTAATCCACACCACACGTCGCAAGAACCTAACAACTAACGTCCAACTTCATGGTTTGGAATGACCTATCTCAGTTTCTTGGACCCCCTCCCCTACCTGTTCTTTTCTTGGGGCATCCAAACCTTCTTACTATTCACCGTACCTTCTAAAAAGCTCATCTCCTTCTTTTCTTTTTTATTATTTTCTTGTTTTCAAAAATAGAAAAAAAAATAGTCACCTTTCTGTTGTCTGTTTCTCACTCTCTTCTCTGCTTTAGAGTCCTGTTCTTCTCTATTCATCCAAGACAAACTGTACAAAGAAACATAGAGAGATAAACAGAGGGAGAGAGAAGTGGTGAAGAAAAGAGAAGAGAAAAACTCTAGAGAGAAACTCAACTCAACTCAACTGCTTTGAGTTTGATCAAAAGACTAAAACAGCGAAATGGGTTTCATGGTGAATCTATTTTCTGTGTTAGTTTTGATGAGGTTTTGTTATGTATTTGGGAACCCAGAGTTAAAAGCACTAATGGAAATGAAAGCATCATTAGACCCAGAGAATAGATTATTATCATCATGGACTAGTAATGGTAATCCATGTAGTGGTTCATTTGAAGGTGTAGCATGTAATGAACAAGGGAAAGTTGCTAATATTTCATTACAAGGAAAAGGTTTATCAGGAAAAGTACCATCAGCTATATCTGGATTGAAATGTTTATCTGGTCTCTACTTACATTATAACTCATTATCTGGTGATATACCTAAAGAGATCTCAAATCTTTCTGAACTTTCTGATTTATATCTCAATGTTAATAATATCTCTGGTATTATTCCTCCTGAGATTGGCGAAATGGCTAGTCTTCAAGGTTAGTACTTTAAAGGGTTTTCATCATTTCTTATACTATCTTTTATTCTTCTTTGGGGTTCGATAAAAACTAGTCCTTTTTTCAAGTTTGGAACTGAATCTAAGTCTATAGAGTTAGATTTGATCTTGCTTTTCATGTGTTGATTTAAGTGGGTTTTCCAGAACCATTTGGGTCTTTCTTTCCATTAGTAGTTGTAAAACTGTTAACACATTTAGTTGGTTTAATGTCTCCTAACAAACCCTTTAATTTTTTTTCTGTCCTCTTCTTAATACCTGTTGAACATGCATTAATGGTACTTGATTAGTTATTTTTTTTGGTTGATCTAATCTGAGATACTGTTTTTCCTTTGTTTTTTTTTGTTTTTTTGCAGTTTTGCAACTTTGTTATAATCAGTTGACAGGAAGTATACCAACTCAACTTGGATCTTTGAAGAAACTTTCTGTTCTTGCACTTCAAAGTAATAGATTAACGGGTGCGATTCCTGCAAGTTTAGGGGATTTAAACGGGTTAATGAGATTGGATGTAAGTTTTAATCAGCTGTTTGGTTCTATTCCGGTGAAGTTAGCTGATATGCCTGTTTTAGAAGTTCTTGATGTTCGGAATAATTCTCTTTCAGGCAATGTACCTCCAGGTAATCCATGAGCTATTTCTTTGATTATCATTTTAAGTTTCATTGGTTCTTATCTGGCTTTGTTGGTGAGTTGATTGTTGGATGCTAATTTTGTTTTGGTGAATACAGCTTTGAAGAGATTGAATGAGAGATTTCAATATGGGAATAACTCGGATTTATGTGGAGCTGGGTTTACTTCTTTGAGTGTTTGCAGTGCTTCAAGTCATCTGACTAGTCGTCCTGAACCATTTGGTCCTAGAGCTAATCTCACTAACAAAGATATCCCTGAATCTGCGAATTTTCGTGTTCATTGCAATGAAACCAGCTGTGAGGAGGCCTCTTCAAAATCCCCAAAAATGTTTGTTGTTGTTGGTGTTGTTGCAGTGGTTGTGGCAATAGCTGTCTCCGGTCTACTGACCTTCTCTTGGTACAGGCGCCGAAAACAAAAGATTGGGAGCACATTTGACACTACAGATAATAGACTTAGTACTGATCAGGTTAACAAGGAAGTTTATAGAAAAAGTGCTTCTCCATTGATAAATCTTGAGTATTCAAATGGTTGGGATCCATTAGCTGATGGGCGTAATGGCGGTGGATTCTCTCAAGAGGTTTTGCAGACTTTCAGATTTAATTTGGAAGAGGTTGAATCTGCAACACAGTACTTCTCTGATGTGAATTTGTTGGGTAAAAGCAATTTTTCGGCAATTTACAAGGGGATTTTGAGAGATGGATCTATTGTTGCTATAAAGAGTATTAACAAGACAAGCTGTAAGTCTGAAGAAGCTGAGTTCTTGAAGGGACTGAATCTACTGACCTCATTGAGACATGAAAACCTTGTTGGATTGAGGGGTTTTTGCTGTTCAAGAGGTAGAGGAGAGTGTTTCCTCATCTATGATTTCGTCCCCAATGGAAACTTGTTACAGTATCTCGATTTGAAGGATGGAAACACACGTGTTCTTGATTGGACTACTAGAGTTTCAATCATCAATGGCATTGCCAAAGGTCAGTTTTTGTTCTTCTTATCCCTTAATTTGGGTATCCGAGTTCTAAACAAAGTCCAGTTGTGCATACTGATCATCATTAGGCATTACGACCTTCACTGAGAGATGGTGGATTTTAACTGATAAGTTTTGAGCTGCTTTTGAATTATATTTCTAAAATTGATATTTGGTAAAACCAGTTTAAGTACGTATTTCTAGAAGTTTTGTAGAGGCATTGAGTAAAAGTTTAGTAAAAACAAGCCATCAGTAGTTTTGTTTGTACTAAAGTTTTTTTGGCAACCCCAGGCTTGTACTGAAGTTGATGTCCATTGTATTGTTGTGTAGGTATTGAGTATTTACATGGGAACAAAGTGAACAAGCCATCTCTAGTTCACCAAAACTTATCAGCCAAGAAAGTTCTCATAGATCAGAAATTTAACCCATTGCTTTCGGATTCTGGCTTACACAAGCTCCTGGCCGATGATATTGTTTTCTCGACACTGAAGGCCAGTGCTGCTATGGGCTACCTTGCTCCAGAATACACAACGACAGGCCGTTTCACAGAGAAGAGTGATGTTTATGCATTTGGGAAGATCATTTTGCAAATTCTTTCTGGTAAGAGAAAAATCACTCCACAAATGCGAGTTGGAGCTGAATGCTGTAAATTTGAAGATTTCATGGATGCATATCTTGATGGGGAGTACTCTACAACCGAAGCTGGAAATCTCGCGAAGATAGCATTGATCTGCACCCATGAATCTCCAAGTCAGAGACCTAACATGGTAACAGTCATTCAAGAACTAAATATGGTTGCTAACATATCCTAAAAGTCACGGTCTATCATTGTCGCATCACTAACTACTTACTGATGTTGGACTAAATTTTTTCAAGTGTTAGATTTAAGCATGTCCGCTTCCTAAGGACTAAGTTAGGCTTTGTTTGTGAATGAAATCATGTTCACTGTATTATTATTAGTTAGTTACTTGTAGTTCAGAGGAGGAATTTTGTAAAAGATATTTGGTACATTAACTTGTACCTCTAATTGATCTTAATTTAGCTGTATAACAAATGGGTTCCTTCTTTTACTGCTCAAAATCCACCTTTAGCTTCTGTTGATCGCCTTGAAAACCAGATCACTGCACCTGTTCTTGATTGAATAATCATGTAACTGATATCTCAAGAGGCTCTTCAGAGATGAGGGCATTCAACTGCTTACCACACTGGTAATGGCATAGAATAGTATGAAATCGGAGACTGCTACACAACTATATCATTCCTACTTAGAAAAATTTAAAATCCATGAAAATAAATATAAAGTTTGGTGAAAGCCCGTGAGTGTGGTTTTATCCCCTAACGTTTTACAGGGATCTTGTGAACTTGTCTGTCGCTTTTACTATACTAAACTGGCCTCATTCTGCTTGGATTTGGAATATTATCTCATACTTTCTCTTTTAAATACTCATTTGAGAAACCAGTACAGTTTTTCACACTTCACGAGAATAATTCTCACTTACACAAAGGAACAAAATAACCAGTTCATTCTGGGAGAACAAAATCATCACGTTCACCATCATATCCCTCTCTTTTCTCTATGTGTCTCTCACACTCTCCGTACATCTGATAGAAATTTTCTGTGTGTTGCTCGTGACTCAAATGATTGTGCAACCTGTTGTTTGAAATTTCAAATGAAACTTTTTCACCATCAATGGAGACATTAAATAGTGAGATCTTGCATCACTTGACCTATCACAGAGAAAAATACAAATATCCGTGAACCACAACAACGCATACATTGTTGCGACTACATGATTTTGTTTTTACCAAGTGGGCTACCTGTGTGTGGATAAGTTAGCTGAGCTGAGCTCACCTCTCTATCACATATAATTACAATGATTATTTTGGTCTGTAGGACTTGCCGCTCGAAGGTGCATTGGCATTCTGCGGCACAGGGCCAACAACGACGAGACTAAAAACGGATGCCATCAGCTACACACATGAGAACCAAAATCACCACTTTCCTAAGCACAACTGCACAAGCAAATGCAAGTAAAAAGGGCCTTGCAGAAACAAGAAGAAGCAGTGATATCACTGGGCTCAGCGTGAGCTCTGGTAGTATGTACACATGTAACAACTTAGATACTGTTAGACCCCATGTTGGTCCATCTGCTCTACACTGCTCATACAAGTTATTTTGCTTCATCATACATGGAAGTTAAAATAGATCAGTAAATAAAAGGAAAGATGAAAACACATCATTTAACCTATTTGTAGAGGGGTCAAATTTTAAAATTCCCCTCTACCTTGAAGAACCAAGGTAGCCAATGACCACATGTTGGATAAACATACAACCTGGTTATCTAGAGAGATTCCTCCTATTATTTTGATCAACTACAAAAGAGGCTAGAATTACATGGACTTTAACTTGATAGAGAGAGATCGACTGGTCTCGCTTTACCTCTTGAAGCAACTCAATCGTGTTAATGATCTGGAAACCATTCAGAAGGCCACCAATCTGGTCGAATAACTTCGATCTTTACATCATCCTACCCTTTAATACTCAAGGAACCTGATCCCTTAAAGGCTTCTTCTAGCCTCAACAGACCCGTACCACGAGATCCAAGTGCAGTTGTAACAGTCCCAACTTTCTTGTCGGATGAAACTCCCACTGCTTCTGATCCTGGAGCTACCTTCTGTTCTACTTATGAACCACATACAAAAAAGAAAGTGTGAGAACCTAGAAGCCGTAACTTTCGCCATATGATCTGTCAATGTTTAGTGGAGCATGTTCTACGCTTTATTGTGCGATCCCTTCCAAATATCTGACAGTGTTGGTGTGTTAGTACGCTCATGTCAGTTACTAACATCGATGTGAGATCTATAGGATCACATAATGTGGAAATCACCATCTCTAGAGCTAGATACTTATTGCAAATTGCCAAAACAAAGCACAAGGTCTATGTGAGTTTATCTTTATCTTGCTTGAATAAAAGAAAGAAAATAAGAAGAAAAATTCGTCGTTTCCGCTTCTGTCGAGAAATTTTAAGGGAAGCAGGCGCTTTCAAAGACACCACGGTGGTGAGTTCGAGCTACTGACTCCTGCCCGACATAGCATCCTTTGTCGAAGCTTATAGCATTCAACCCAGCAAGATTGTACTCGAGCGGAATTGCCTCACCTGAGAAAGGAAGAATCAGAAATCAAGACTAATATGTTGCATTCCTGCACTGAAATCTGACGAATAAGGATAAACCTCTATAACTAAGATGTTTGTAGTAAGAAGCTTTGTCTCTGTTTTTGAGAACTAATGCAGAAATTCTATTAGTGACATGCTTTGTGTTCATGTCAGATGACATAGAATGGCAACTTATGTTGCTAAGTGAGCTAAAGAAGTCTGCTCCATTTTCAGATGCAAATATATTGAATTTAGTTCAATAAAATTTAGAACCTGTACATATTCCACGAAAAACCATGAGCAATTTATGTAACACAAAATTAAAGATAGGAATGAAGTCCACATGCGATAACTGGGATATAAGAAACCTAAAAACTGTTATTAAGCAACACTTTAACGGCAGCCAACAATTAGCCATGACAAACACAATAGCAGCAACAAGTGGTAGCCAGGAAGTGAAGTGAGGGCCATTCAAACCAGTTCAGTGTCTCAGTGTATTTATGCTATAAATTCTTGAAGCGGCTTATAAAATCTTTATAAGCATTAAATGGTTCTAATTAGTGCACAATTTGAGACTAATAATGAATGGAAAATCATTTTAAAACTTCAAACATGACGAAATGAGTAAAGATCTGTTGACACCTTTTTTTGACATGTGATTTGGGGCCCATATAACCACTTAAGAGAAACACTACAGTGTAAAAGATTATTTCTTTACCAAGAAAATAACGTGACAGACAAAAATTTATCGACAGACTCTATCGAACAAGAAAAGTAGGATTAATCGGATGGACTGGTGTTATGGCGGAATGGTCTATCACAGATATAATCTTCACAAAAAACATCAGCTGATACTTTTACTTTGCTAACCCACTTGCACAGGCTAGTTAAAAAGAGTCGTCAACATATCCCAACTCCGAATATAATCATCAAAGTGTCACCTGTAGGAATCTCGGTTGAGCCCTATGCCACCCCCTTCTCTACCCTCCATTGAAGGTAATTTAGCTCATCAGTTTCCTTGTTTGCCTCAACCAATGGTGCTGTAAATAAAAAAACATATTTCTGAACCTCAATATGAAACATAACAATATGTTACAGAGGATCATTTCGCATATGCCCTGGTTACACAACTTTTACAATTATGAAAATATCTACCGTACTTTAGATATAACACACTAGTGAAACTTACGCATTGTATTTGAAGGAAAAATTCCTCTGAAACCAAGACTATCCAATCTGGGATCTTTGTACCACTGCCACCCAGAACTATTCCCTTTCGTAGATGACTGACCGGCTTTGTCAACACCAGTATCCCAGCCAAGAGCTGAAGCCTCAGGTTCTTCCTTCAAGTCAGAAGACGTAGAAAGGTTTTTACCAAAACGTTGCCAGCAAGAAAATTTCTCACTCACATTTCAATATCAACATTTGATCTCAACCGAAATCTGCAACACAACCACCCATATAAGACTCACAGATGCGAACTAATCAGATAAAATTAACACCCTAAACTACATATACCCGAATTTCACAACTAAACAAGCTCAAATAGCTTCAACTACTAATTGACTTCTCAGAGGAGCCACAAGGTCTAAACTAACAATATCCCCTTATACCTGTAAGTTTCTTTAGTAGTGGGCAATCTCAATGCAATCCTAATGAGATCAAATTCTCTTCCTAGTAAGTCAAAATTGTGACAGGTTCATTCTAGAGGAACAAACCCAATTGAATAAAGAGACGGGCAGATGATTGTCTCTCATAGTAGTTCAACTCTGCCCCTTCCCAAACAAACAAACAAAAAAAAACTGGAAAAGCAGAAGACCCTTACTTGTGGAAGCAATCCATGAGCTCATCCATAACAGTGGCATCAACATCTACAAGCAAATCAAATGAGTCATCTGTTGGGTTTGAACCAGGTTTAGAAGCAGTTTTATCAAGCTTCTCATAAGAACGAGAAGGTCTATAAATAAATAAATCATACAAAAACCTCCCTTGAGGAGTAAGCATTGCTGTATAAATTGGTGTTTCTGATACTGTTGATACATTTGGTGTACTTAAAGTTGATGTTTTTTCCCCAATTTCTTCACCGAACTTTCTTATATCATTTGTTACTAATCCTTGAAGAAATTTAATCATATCAGGACCTCGAAAACGAATTACAGATCGTGTTTTTAGATGTGATGCCAAAGAAGAACCTACATCTTCAAAATGAGATTTTTGTTGTTGATTATTACAGAAGAATCTTGAATGGAGGAAGCTTCTGTTTCTATAGATATTGTAAATTGGGGATGCTGAATTCTTAAAAAAATGCATAATTAGGGTTTTGAGAGGTTCTTGCTTGTCTGTAATTGAAGAATTGAGAATGGCTGAATGGGAGAGGGTAATTTATGGCATCTTTCTGAAATTTTCAGAAGATACGCGGTGAATAGCAGAATTCCAAGAGGTTCTGGGTTTTTGACACGTACAGTAGTACTAAGACTATTAGTAATGGTGTACGATTCGAAATTTGAACTGAGTTAACTCGTTCCAAACCTGAGTTTGCTTACTGGATGGAAATCTTTCTGTTATAGGTGAGTTAATTCGTTCCAAGCCTGCGCCACTTGAACCACCAACCACCTCTGTTTTAGTAATTTCATCTCCACCACCCCAAGTGGCACCTACCTTCACGGTCTAACCCTACTCTCAGAAGCTCCAAAACACAGCTCGCTCAAACGAAATGCACCATAAGTGGAGATTCATTGTTGTGGAGGATCCATAAAATAATTGCTTAGCATTTTTTAAGTTGGATTTTTTAATGTAGATGACTATTGCCTGATGCGTCGATGAAAATACTTTTGGAGGCTATCTGATTGAACCCAAAGTCGAGGAGCAGCAGCGTTTTAGAATGTTACCTGTAAAGTACTTGCCCAACACCGTGTTTGTAGACCTCATCAAATATGTATACAAGATTAGGTCCAAAAGGCCATGCTGCATTGTGTCAGAAAGTTAAGTTTGCAGTGGTGTGCTAGCTTCGTGTTTATCCGTGCTGTGAGTGTGCTTATTTGTCTGGCACAACACAACAAGGATGCTATGGTGTTATGCCAGGTTTTGTACATTGCCTTATTGTGTTCATATTTAGCGTGTTGGCCCAGCACACTTAGTTCATTGATTGCATACAAATCAAACTTTGAAATTTCTTCTTCTGCCTCTATTTTTCATGTATTTAGTGTCAGTGTTTGATTATTTCTTTTATGTCAACTCGGCCGTCTTAACTTACTTTTCAATTCTTACCCACTTTCTGCTGAAGCAAATCCCTATAAATTGCACTCCATGCCTCCTAACACTTCATATCAACACCCTTTAAGGAATAGAATTCACAAACTCTCATAACTCCCCAGCTAGATCTTCTCCCTTCATCTGTTTATCTCAATTTGGAATTTCATTCATTTCACACATCGTATAGTAATAGCATACAATACACAAACTTCTCCTGCACTCCTTTATCTTTTGTATACCACACTGATGATGTTGAACAACTACATCATTTCTGTTTAAGCCCAAACCCGAGTTGGATATTACTCGAGAACTTGTCCCAGAGCTGAAACCATAATTCGATCAACAGTCAGTACCCATTTTAGACCTACCATCGTTGCTGGTCTTCTTAGAATGCATTTTCATGATTGTTTCGTTCGAGGATGTGATGCATCTATCCTTATTGATGGAACTTCCATAGAAAAACTTCTATAACTAATAATCTAATTCCAGGGTATGAAGTTATTGATGATGCAAAAACACAACTTGAAGCTGCTTGCCCTAACGTCGTTTCTTGTGCTGATATTCTTGTCATTGCTGCTCGTGACTCTGTTGTCGTGGTAACTAGATCAATCGATAACCATTATTTATAATTAAAATTGATAGTTTTAAGATTTTTAATGTATAACAAAGTAATCTAACTGATAATATAGAGTGGAGGTGCAAGCTGGTTAGTACCAACAGGTCGGCTAGATGGTCAGGTATCAATAGCATCAGAGACTGCTGAGCTACCTTGTGGTACAGACTCAAGGAAAATAGAGAAGTTTGATAATAAAAGACTTAATACTCAAGATCTTATTACTTTGGTTGGTAAGAATATATAGT
The DNA here is from genome assembly GCA_023531435.1 of Papaver californicum. Lineage (NCBI taxonomy): Eukaryota > Viridiplantae > Streptophyta > Magnoliopsida > Ranunculales > Papaveraceae > Papaver > Papaver californicum. The sequence goes on from JAJJMC010019566.1 coordinate 2,557,603, forward strand.
AACTATAAATTTTCGTAGCAAAATGATCTTTTATTGAGTCTTTATGCTAATATCAGTGATATATTGTCGTTTTATCAGGTGCCCATACAATTGGGATATCAGCTTGTCAGTTTTTCCAATACAGATTATACAATTTCGATGGAACTAGAACTGTCGATCCCACAATCAACCCATCGTTTCTTACTACCTTGCAAAATCTTTATCCAGAAGATGGCGATGCATCTACACGTGTAGCACTAGACACTGGTAGCGTAACTAGATTCGACCAAAGTTACTACACAAACTTGAGGAACGAAAGAGGAGTTCTAGAATCTGATTAGAAGTTATGGAATGATGCTACGACACAAACTTTTGTTCGACGATTTTCAGGTCCATTTAGAGGCTTGAGCGGATTGAGATTCAACGTGGAGTTTGGCCGGTCTACGGTGAAAATGAGTAATATTGAAGTGAAAACTGGTACACAAGGCGAGATACGAAGAATTTGTTCTGCCGTTAATTAAGAGTCATTGAGTATATAACTTGGCTCCGTTTTATTTTACAAAAATTTGTTTCATGTCATCCAATAAGAGAGATGCATTAATGCGTACCAAAATAATTTGTTAGTAAAATTGTAACGAATTATGAAGTTACATAAAAGTTTGTGTTAAAATACATACTCCTTCCGTTAGGCTAAAAAAAGTGATAGTAACTCTTTTTCTGAGACAGATGGAGTATTACACGTTTCAAATGGTAAAACACAGAAAACACTAAATCCTTAACGTACTATTTATGATCGAGAAAAATGCTACTGGCCCAGGTAAACCATTTGGAACTCTAGACTTGAGAGTTGTCTACAAAGAACTAAGTCAGGAAGGGGGTAATGCATTCCCTATAGCATGGACCGGTTTGTGAAATTCAGATGTCGAAAATGCGAGTTTTATTTTCATTCATTGCGAGAAAACAACTGAAATAGTTATTGCATTAATTTGATTTTATTACAGTCTAAATGAAAAAAGGTTACTGGATCAGAGAGGTAAATAAGAAAATTGATGGTCATAAAACCCAGATATTAATAGCTGTAATTGAAGAGTAGAACAATTTCACCATATCTCAAACTCTATTTAAGTACTTTTCAGCAGTGCACAATAGTATAACATTATCAGCAAGAAAGATAAATAGTAAAATTGAAGAGTTTGAACTTTGAAGAGATGTCGATTAACAAGGTAGAACAATTTTCCGTTCTCGTTCTACTGATTGTCGCATCAGCTGTTACAAGGGGCACAACTGAATCACAACCTCTATCTCCCACCCAACTAGATACAATTCGGATCCCTGGGTTGTTTCCACCAATACTACCAGGTCCATACAATCCAGAAATCCAAAAATGTTGGTCAACTTTTGTTGATATCGAAGGTTGCAAAGCTGAGATATTGAATTTCCTATCTACATTTCATCTTCGACTAGGTCCAGCATGTTGCAAAGCTATCATTGACCTCAGTAAGACTTGCATGCCGGCCGTTTTCGCATGGGGTTGGGGGTGGGGAGGAATACCTTCCAACTTTGCTTACCCAAATGTAGTCAAGGGCTATTGTGCGTCCATAGATGGAGGAAAAACATCACCACCATCTCCTTTTGCTGTTCATATGTCTCCACCGCCACCACCACAGGTTCATTAGGAGCACCCAAACCTGCGCAAGTTGAACCACCAACCACCTCTGTCGCATCAGATGTTACAATTGCTGCAGCTGAATCCCAACTTCTAGCTCCCACCCAACTAGATACAATTCAGATGCCTGGGTTGTTTCCGCCACTACTACCAGGTCCATATAATTCAGATATCGCAAAGTGTTGTTCAACTCTGGTTGATATTGAAGGTTGCAATGCTGAGATCTTGAATTTCCTATTTACATTTCAGCTTCGACTAGGTCCAGCATGTTGCAAAGCTATCATTGACCTCAGTGAAACTTGCTTGCCAGCCGTTTTTTCATCGGTTTGGGGGTGGGGAAGAGGAATACCTTTCAACTCTGCTTACTTAAATGTAGTCAAGGGTTATTGTGCGTCCATAACTGGAGGAAAAACATCACCACCATCCATTTTTGTTGTTCATATGTCTCTATCGCCACCACAGGCTCATCGAGGAGCACCCAACCCTGCGCCATTTGAACCAACTCCTTAGCCAAAACTTTGCTTAGTTGACATGCAGAGGAAGTGTTGTTCCTCCATTATGAGGGGAATCTACCTTCACGGTCTTACCCTTCACTTAGAAGCTCCAAACCACGCTCGCTCAAAAAAGTGCACCATAAGTAGAGTTGTGGAGGATGCATAAAATAAATGCTTAGCACTTTTTAAGTTAGATTTTTAATGTAGACGATTATTACCTGATGCGTAAATGCAATATACTTTTCAGGGCTATCTAATTGAAGCCTTATCTTTATGCTTAGTTTATTTTACAAACGAACAAAAAATTTACATGATGCAAATGAATGTTTCCTCGAATACATGCCAAAAATAAAAAATGGGTAACTGATCTTGGCTCAGTTATCTTTGCAATTTTCCAGCGACAATGTTCAGTTTTGTGGCTGACCTTTTAAGGCGCTGACTTGGCTTTAATAGATTTTGACAAAATAGGATGGGCAACATCTGAATGTTGTTTCAATTCAGGAAGTCCCAATAGCAAAATAGTTCAACATAGAATATATATAGTCCAGCTTCAAGATTACTTAAGAATGTACTTCGGTTCATTCTATGTTAATGAAACTGTAGATATATAAAACACGAAATTTACAGCTAATCGTGAACTTCGTCGTGGAACTAGGTAATCGAACTGGATTTTATTTTGTTGTTGATAAGTTTCAACAGACCTCCTTTATTTCTGTTGTAGGATTGAGGTATGTCTTACGACACTCTTTAAGTAATGCATTATACGTCTTTTACTGCCAACTAGTTAATTTTTCTTGCCAGCTTTATTGATTTGCAAATCACTAATTTTCCCTTTTGTGAAATATTTTTGTTGCAAATCACTAGTTAATTTTTTGCCAGCTTTATTTATTTGCAAGTCACTTGGGTTAGCGTTCGAAATTATCTAACAATATGTTTGCTTTTTCTCCTATAGAGACAAAGCACTACTTTCCTATATCTAGTGGTGGACCCCACTTTTATTTGTGACTTTTCCACCACCTCTACTAAGATATAGGAAAATCTCTATAAATAGAAAAAATGAAATAGCATCAATTACGTGTTATTTTATGCCAAACCTCTATTAAATAATAAAAATTCCAGCTAGTCATTCAAAATCGACAATTTTTATCCTCAACTAAAACGTAAAATTAATTTGGTTTGGTTTGGTTTTTCATTTTCTATGGCGGGTCTTACTTTCTCTTTGAATCATTGAGAAATTTCGAAACAACTTTGACAAGATATAAATGTTAGGGTTTAGTTTTCGTCTAAGCAGTTGAATCTCATGGAGAACTTGGTTTGATTTCAGAAGGTTAGGGTTCGAATTTTGAATGAAGTTTGATATCTTCACTCGAAGTAATTTTCATGTAACTTTCAATCTAGGGCTGGGATGGATTAACCGAATACCGAACTGAACCGAAAAAAACCCCTAAACCGAAACCGATATTAGCCGAACCGAAGCTGAACCGGATATCCTGAACCGAACCGAGTTAAATAGGGTTCGGGTTCGGTCTTGGTTCACCCATTCCCGAACCAACCGAACCGAACCGAGTTATTACTTCAGTGACTCAGTCTTCAGAATTCAGATTCAGAAACAGAAAGAAACTAAGAAAGAACCCATTCCCGTACTACTTCCAAATTCCCAAAAATTTACTTAGTTTAGATTCTTTAGAAGATGGATTTCCTTAATTCAATTTCAGCCGTCAGCAAGAATAAAATCTTGAGATCTTACGATTCTTCCCTGTTAAGTCGGAATCCTTCTGGTATGTTAAGTTTTTAACCTAAATTATTAGGGTTTTTAATCTCTTTTATAATTATTATTGCTGTTGCTGCCTCCCATTCCCTTTTTTACTAAGAATTCAATCTAATGATCTATTAATCTAAGATCAATGCATCAAGCATAAACATTCAAATCAAATAGTTAATAGTGAATTCAATCTATTATTATTCCTGCTGTAGCCTTAGTGCTTTACTAGTTTTAGTTTCCTTGCAGTCTTGCACAGGTCTGTAGCCTGTGTCTGTAGCCTTAGTGCTTAGTGAATAGTGAATATTAATCTAAGATCAAGGCATCAAGCATAACATAAAACATTCAATAGAATAATTCAGAGATTCTTAATATAATAATTCAAAGATTCTTCTTCAACATGAAGAGGCCTGCCCCATTGAACCCTTCTTCAAAAGGCAAATCATCAAACACAAACAGTGTAAAGAGTCCCAAAACTAACTCATTAACAGCAGCACCACAGGCACCACAGGTTGGCAGTGTAAATAGTCCCAAAACTTTTTTCTTAGTACTTAATAAATTGTATATGTATTGGTGTTACACTAACCATTATTTTTTTGAAATACAGGTGCAAGGTGACCGTAGTGGAACTACAAGCACAAATACTGTTCAAGTTGATGAGAAAGAGGAAATGCTTCTCAAGCAAGAACAACAACATTTGGAATTGCTGAAACAAAAAGAAAGAGCACCTATTTGGGAGCATTATACCAGGTTTTATGAGGATCATCAACTTAAAGCGTTGTGCAATCATTATAAGGAGAAGAAATTGTTTTGTCACCCGAAAAATAATGGTACAAAGGCGTTACATGACCATATGGAAAAATGCAGAAGTTATCCTCTTAATATAGAGGCTCGGAGTCTAAAACAGAAGGTGTTGTTTTTTAACAAAGGAAATGATGTGCTAGCAGTGGGGAGTACACAAGTGGAAATCACTAAGGCGTGTATTCGAATGATTATTTTAGATGAATTGCCATTCAGTTTTGTGGAAAGAGAAGGTTTTCGTGCTTTTTGTGAGAGAGCTTGCGCCTATTGGAAAGTCCCTTCTCGTAAAACCGTTGCTAAAGATGTGATGAACTTGTTCTTACTAGAAAAGAATAAATTAAGGAACAAGTTGAATGGGCGTAGAATATGTCTAACCACTGACACTTGGACATCTGTTTAGAATGTTAATTATATGGTCGTTACTGCCCATTTTATCGATGAAGAATGGGTGCTTCACAAGAGGATTTTAGCGTTTTGGGTCATTCCAAATCATAAGGGGGAATCCGTAGCTAAGCTTTTGGAGGTGTGTTTGATTGATTGGGGTATAGAGAATGTTTTGACAGTCACAGTTGACAATGCTTCTGCGAACGACTCTGGATTAAGGGATTTGATCAAAAGAATGTCTTCATGGAAACCTAATGCACTTCTTCATGGAGGTAAGAATTTACATATGCGGCGTGTTGCTCACATCTTGAATCTAATTGTTAATGATGGATTGGTTGAGCTTAATAAGTCTATTCAAAGCATCCGTAATGCGGTATGGTTCTAGATCCAAGACAGAAACTAGAAGGGCTTGGTGACTATTTTGAGCTGATTTACGGGGAGTTTGCTGATGAAGTTGACATATCATTGCAAAGGGTGAAATATTTCTTAAATGAACTATAGAAAGTATTTAGAAGATTTCCCATTGCATACTCAAGAACCTCAAAAAAGTGACAGTGTTGGTAGTGTTTGTAGTTCTCAAAAGTCTGGTGAAAGATCTTTAAATATGACAGAGTTTGACAAAAGATTAGAGGAAAAGTTGACAAGAAGGAAAGTAAAAAAGGCTGAAGTTGTTATAGCAACTGATTTGGAAAAATATCTTTGTGACCCCATTGAGGATGATGAGATTTCAAATTTTGATATACTAAATTGGTGGAGAGTGAATGAACATAAATATCCAACTCTGGCGCTTATTGCAAGAGATGTTCTTGCAGTTCCGGTGTTAACTATTGCTTCAGAATCTTCTTTTAGCACTAGTGGACGTGTTATTGATTCCTATCGTAGTTCCTTGAGTACTAAAATGGTGGAGGCTTTGATATGCACACAAAATTGGCTTTGTAGTACTCATGTTGCACTTCATCATGAGCCCACCATCGCCGAAATAGAATTCTGTGAAGAAGTAGAAAATGGTAATTATGTTTTTTGATTGCTCTCTAATATCTTAAAAGTTATGAACTATTTTTGCTAAACATATGCTAGATATTGTCTTTAACTATATATTATTTTTTGTATAGATGTGTCAATCCAATAATCAACAAAGAATGCGATGTTGCCTCCGAAGATATGTGCTAAACAGGTCAGTTGTTAATTTTACAAGTCTAGATTGTTACTACTGATTTATTACTGCAATGCACTAAATCTGATGCTGCCAGCCTGCCAAAAAGAATTATTAGGACAAAAATATTAGGTAGATTAGTAGCATTGCTGTATCAACATGTTACTACTGATTTATTACTGCAATGCACTCAATCTGTCAATCTGATGCTGTAGCAACATGCTCATGCTGAGTGAAATATTGGTTCGCAAAACTAACAACTCCATCTACCTTTCTTGTGTTAGTTATTCCTTTATCTCCCATCTCACACTTTATCTATTGCATAATTTGCATTTACCATGTTTCAGTGATGTTGATGTTGTTCTTCAACTCCATTCGTGTCTGTTGCTGAACTAGTCAGGCCTGTGTAGCCTGTGTACTGCTTGAATCAGGCCTGTGTACTGCATGTGTACTGCTTGAATCAGGCCTGTGTACAGCTTGAATCAGGCCTGTGTACTGATATTAGGTAGATTAGTAGTTTCTCTACTGATAATTTCATCTTTCTAGATTGACATGTTGGACTTTGCAACGCTACTGTAAGTTAAACTCGAGAAGACTAAGTGTATCTCCTTTGTCTTCCTGAATTATGTCAGCTGTATTTTGTGGCCTGAGTACTGTGTTAGGTGTGTACTGTGTAGCCTGAGTACTGTATTAGGTGTGTACTGTGTAGCCTGCTTGATGAATCTACACAGGCCTGTGTAGCCTAAGTTTATCTCCTTTGTCTGCCTGAACTAAATGACAACATAATGTATGATATCTCTGAAATTCCATGTTATCTACAATCTTTCTGTAATTTGCTGAGTGTTTATTGACTGCTTGAAGTTCCATGTTATCATATTGTTCTGTTTTGAGTCATCAGGGCATATGTACAAGATAGCCAAACTTTTGTTTCAAATGAAAGTAATAGTAGTGATCAACACCCATGAATGCTACAAGTTGTTAAGTTCGCGCAAGTGTACAACACACCTGAATGCCCCTTCCTGTAATCCCATTTTAGAACTTTATATGGAGCTTGTTTCTCAAGTTCTGAATCTCTAATCTCATAGAAAATTCATGTTACTATATTAATAATTTTAGATGGAACTAAGTCAATAATCTTATCATTTGTTGCATACTTGCAGGTGTCTATTTTGTCATACAGTAAAAGTGGAAAAAAGCTGAAAGTCTCCAGACCATTGAAAGTCATACAGTAACTTACTAAATACTAATGGATCGGTAGACTGTCTGAGTGTGTAGTTTGCTCAATTATTTTGCTATATTATCTATATACTTTATTATATTAATATGAGTATGTAGTTTTTCAAGTTTTTTTGACTTAAAATATTTGTTATTCAATATTAAAATGGAAGTTTTTTTGTTGGTTCAAAACCGATACCGAACCGAATTTACTTTTACCGAATTCACCCCGAACCGATAAGGTTCCATCTTTTTAATAGTGTTTCCGAACCGTACCGAACCGAAATATTGAAAGTAGGGAGGGAGTAGGATAGATTAAAAACCGAACCGAAATATCCCGAACCCACCCCTATTTCAATCTATGGTGTTTATTTTCCATTTTCTTACTGCATGAGTTTCATTTGGCACAATTTTGAAGAACTATAGTGTAGTTCATCTCGTTAAACTTTGATTCACAATTATTTCTGATTGATATGAATTTGTTAGTATTTTCAATTTGTGTCCCTTGCAAACAAATCGTCTTGAATGACCATTTATTTTTATACAATGAATATACAAATAAAGCTGAGGGTTTAAAAAGGAGAGGAGGTATGCATATCTTCACAACTATTGATGGACTTTCTAATAGTTGTATGTCCTGATGTTGTTTCATGTGCTGAAATTCTTTCCCCAGCTGCAAGAGATTCTTTATCATTAGTAAGTAACTCATCACTTAAGCTGAGCTGAGCTAAAAACTTACGCAGTTAACTAAGTTCCTAATTTTTCATTATCTTCATGCAGAGTAATGGACCAAGTTTGCCATTACCAACAGGAGGTCGTAATGGGCGTATATCAGTAGCTTCCGATGCAACAAATCTTCCTGGTTTCACAGACTCAATCGATGTACAAATACAAAACTTCGCTGATAAAGGACTCGATATTAAGGACCTTGTTTGTTTAGTTGGTAAGCTTAATCTATCCAGGTAGGCTTAATCTAACTATAAATATCTAGCATTACCATTTGTTCTCTTATTACTTCCTTGGTGGTCTTTTGTACCTTTTTTTGATCAAAATATTTATTTTTTATGGATTAAAATTAACCGTTGAACCAAAATCTAATATACATGCGCTTTTTTTGTCTACTAGGAGGTCACACCATAGGGACATAAGAGCAATTCCAGTGGGATGGGAAAACCATGGAGATGAATTGGAAAACCCTCAAATATGAAGGTTTTCCATACGCGTCTCAAGTTGAGAGGAGCATCGGCCTAGCCTGGGATGAGCGGCTCAGCTTGAGTCGACCAATGGTTATACCATCCAACGACTGGTATTTCTCTCCCTACAAGTTCAAACAATTTCAACCCCAAAATCACACCTTCTCCACTCAAAAACTCTTCTATTATCACTTGAATCTTAATCTTTCCATCTCCAACTCTTTATCTCAACTTCTTTTCCAACAAATTCAGTCTAAAATGGCCAGATTTTCACAAACACAAGAAAAAACATCAGGAAAGTTTAAAGCCTCGTGGTGTAACAGGTTATGTAGCATCAATGATTGATCCTATCAATGGTATTAATCAAACATATTCAACGCTTTAGAGGGAAATTTTTAAAAAATTTCAAGAGAAAACGGTGATAGAGAAGCCGGTATAGTAAGTAATTGCATTTTAATTTATTTAATTGATTTTTAAACCTTTTCTCAAGTTGTTGTAATAACTAATTTATAAATGTTGAAACTGCAGATGAGAAAAACTCGAGAGGCATGGCAAACCAAAGAAGGTTCGACTTTCAAACACGAAGCATGTTTCTACTGTAATACGTGTTATTTTTATTTGTCTTCTCTGGTCGGGTTTTACCTGAATTAGCTAGCGTAGGTTGTGACACCTGATTAGATATATAAAAATCCTTTTTGCCGGTACCATGTTCTGCATGTGTAACTCGTTGATGACAATCTTCATACACATGAATTGATGTTGTAAAAAAATAATTTATGCACCGTATAGAAGCATGAGGTATGATGGAAGCCCAAAACGGATCTTCATAAGTTGATTCAACAATTCTCTCTTGTTAGGGTAGATATGAGAGACCACAATAATCAACAACTAGCTTACTCTCGGGCAAAGACAACTTATCAATATCAGGAATTTCTAAATCAATAAGTTTATCAGGATTTGATGACTCACCATGAAACTCCATTAAATCATGTGAAACTTCTTGGGACTGTTTTTCTTTGTCAGAAACAGGATGTTCTTTGCCTTTTTGAGAAGAAAATTTCATATTCTCCTCATCATCGGGATATTTATCAAAGATTGTAGTTGGATATCTCTCAACAATAACTTGATTTTGTGCATCATTGTCATGACGGCAAAACAAGTCTTCAACGTAGTTATCTGTACTATTTTTTTCTTCTATAAGCGAGCATGGTTTAGATCGAGATTTTAGTGACTTCTTCAAATAACATTCTATCACTTCCAGAATCTCCTTATTTGATTTGATCAGATATTCACATCTTCTCGGATCTCGTCTTGGTGACAATTTATTAACCCTGATACTCGTCTTAGTAACATCTTATTAACCCTAGAATCAAACTTTGCTCTGATACCAACTGATGCAAATCGGAATTCGGAAGTGTGTAAAGATGATAATAATCGCAGCGGAATAGAATTATTGAAAAGTAACCGGTGGAATGGGTAGAAATCGATAGAAATTAGTTGATCTTCAAAGAGATATCCTAAAACCTACGAGGTTATCTAGACTTCGTTAATTCACTACGAATAACGACTATAGATATGAGACTAATATTCAAACTTCAGGGTAAACCCAACTACGAATAAAAATCAAAATCAATAAACTTAACAAGTTTAGTGAAAATAAAATAATTTTAATTAATCAAAAACTCCCCTTAATTTTTCGTTATTGGAGCTCCTTATATAGATAACTCCTACTAAACAAACCCTAAACTTATCAAAAACCTATAAACTTATTTCCCAAGGTATCTATTACCTTTATACAACTTTTCTAACTTATTAAAACTCTTAAAATAAACTTCTACACTCTTCTAAAATTACCCTAAATAATAAATCCGAAAATTAATTATTTTTCTACTAAAAATAACATTAATATAATAAAAATAATAATAATAAAATAATAGATTTATTTTCCATAAAATCTTCCACAATCACTACTCACTAAGCCCCTGAAAAAAAAATGAAGTCTAGTAATATATACTCTATCCAACTGGGTAATCCGTGTAAGCGGCTTAGAATGTTTATTTTTAGTCCAAGACCTAAACTTGAAATTTGTCCTAATTTCATGGAAGAGAATCAAAAGTTACTTAATGTTGAATAATTATTCTATTTTCGGATTAATAAAACATGATTATACCGAAACTTTATAAGGTAATATATCATAAACTCATCATCTTGGTTATATTCTTACACCATATAAATTTAATTTCTTCTTTTTTGTTGATACAAAGGAAGAAATATATTAGAAGTGTAAAGTGTGGGTTTGGAATTCGAAAACTTAGTAACCCAGAGTGATATACTGAAACTAATCCTATAGAATCCAGAATTACTTGTGACAGACGGCATTCCTTGATCAGGTTGCTGCTATTGTTGTTGCTCCCATTACCCAAGTGGAACGCATGGTTCAAAGCTCTCCTATTCCTGTATTATTAAGTTCATGTTCGGATTTATATTTCAATAACTAACCCCTTCCCCTAGTCACAACTTGCCAACTCATCCCGGCATGCAAACTTTGTAGAATGGTGCTGAACAGTGAATACCTAGAAGCATTGAAAAGCCTAGAGCTGCCGAAGATGTACCTGACAAAGCCAAACCCTGCAGGGAATTGGCTGAACTTGTTGTTGATATGCCTTGAATCATTTGTTTGCCGGAATACTACGGGGAGTCCGAGGGGCAGAGCCCCTCGGCGGTGGTCTCGCTGACCGGTCAGCGAGTCGGGGGTCCAGGGGGCGACGCCCCCGGCTGGGGGGGCTAGGGGGGCAGCGCCCCCCGCCTAAACGGTATACGTAATGTATTATGACTCGGATTGTTTTCCGCTTTCTAGTCGAATTAGGGTTTATCTCTTTGCCCTATATATAGGCATACGTTGTACCTAGAGTAAGTATCTTTGGTATTCTGCTCAGCAATAAAACTCTGGTTTCTCTGCCGTGGAGGTAGCTAACATAACAGTTAGTGAACCACGTTAAATCCCTGTGTTCTTTATTTGTTTATCGTTCTCGTTTGATCTCTCGTTATAACACTTGTCAATCCTGTTTAATGCCGAGCTGTTTTGATAACAAATAGTGTAGACCATTAGGTTAAAAATCCATCTCATGTAGTTTTAGGTTAACAATACATTTTATTTTCCAGGTTGTGCGACTTCTTTATACAAATTATGGTGCTGGCGTATTGGCACTTGGGTCCAATGGGATTCAAAGATTATGGAAGTGGGGCAAAATTGAACAGAATCCAAGTGGCAAGGTAATTCTCTACATAATATTCTACATTGCTTTCCAGTTTGTACTTTCAAGTATTTAGACGAATTGTTTTCTTTTTCGAATAAATCTTTTCTGAATCAACTGAGGTTTGTAGGCAACCACCAGTATTGTTCCACAGCACTGGCAACCACATAATGGTCTTCTTATGACCAATGATATTCCAAGCCTGCGTGACAAAATTCCATCGCAAAGCCCCATTATCTCTCAACTCTTTCCTGCACTCGTCTTTGCACACCATATGATCTGGGTAAGATCTGTATACTTTCACACGAACGCCATTCCTCAATGCGTCACAATAGTATTTTCGTGTGAACAAACCTGGTAGCCACTAAAAGTTTGGATATATCAACCTTGTATATGGCACCTTAATTTCCAACTATGAGCCCCTGAGACAATACTATGAATTGACCACCAATCTGAATCTGGAGAATGGCATGCAGAAATCACTCTTGTAATTGTGTTTGTTAATTTGTTTTGCACTGAAAGATTATCTGTGAAGCACAATTCAAATGATACTGAAAGCATTATGAACATCACGATGACGATGTTCATGCAAGATCAAATTGTCAACATTTTTGTGGTTTTGAACATTGTCGATAAATCCAAGGGAAGCTGATATATATCCCCATGAAATCTCGAACATTGTCGATTAATTGATACACCAAGCCCTGAAACGATAGACACCATTAGTAGCGTATCTGTGAAAGTGCGAAGGTTGTTACGATCAACCCAGGTTTGGAATATTATGCTTTGTGACGGTAAACATCATATATTCTAGAGAGGCTCTACTGTGAGTTAAGAGTACCAAGGGCACTGTTGCTGTATCAGGGAAATATGCACAGATTATACTACACACAGAAGAGGGTGTTTAGCCTAGAATCAAGCGGAATATCAAGTATGGCAGATATTGTGCATATCACATATATGCATTCAGGCGTGGCAGATATTGTGCATATAGCATGTATGCATTCCAAAACTCTGTATGATCATTATCCTGTCATCAGGTGTACCAGATTCTGTGCTATATGCATTCCTAACATATCATTGTAAACTTCTGTATATAATCTGTAAACTTCATCAATACAATCCGGGAAAAATAGTTTTCGTTAAAGCTTACCTGTGTGCAGTCTCTTTATGCTGCTCTTCCACCTAAAACTCTGGTGGTTTTGGTGGCCTAGGTGATCTTTTCGCCAAGAAATGATCGGTCGTTGATTTTCTTATGAATCTATCCAGTTATACATATTTCTTTTCCATCTAGATTTCTAATCTTTAGTTGACCAAAAAGAAAGAAAAGAAGGAAAAAAATCTCAAAATTAATTTGAACATTTATTTTGTTTTTCTTTATCTTTAATCTTTTTCTTGTGTTCTTGTTGGATATGTACTTATGAACTGCGCTCCTATATGAAAATATGTTATCTGCATTTTCAATCTTTGGTGCTTTAAAAGCTATACATTCAGGGCTACTGGTAGAAACCAAACTTATAATTTGATTAAAAAATTGCATACTAATTCCAATTAATTATAGGTAATATCATTTACTTTTCTTGCTTGTTTCTTCTCTATTGTCTCTCTACTCGTGGATTTGTAAATATGAATCAATTGCATAAGCAAAAGAAATCACTTCATTTGTAACATAACTTAAACTTGAACATGATTGACTGATACCTGATATTTGCATCTGACCTACTATCTCGTAAAGCTCCTCATTGCTTGTGCCTTGATTTATTGAATCGTGTGTTCCGCTTCAGACAATTTTGTTCTCTTTGGAAGAACCAAAAATATACCTCCTACTGTGTGTCGTTGTCGTTGGGTATGTTCTGCAATCGTCGTCGTTTCTGTTTTGACATGATATTCAGTTACACAAACAATGAGCGGTGGTGACACATCAAATAATAGTGATTAAATTGAATATAAGGGGAAGTTATCGGAAACTGCATTATCATTGTAACATTAATGCATTCAAATATCAAATAATCAGCGTCCTCCAAACCTGGTAATATTGTGCTATGGTCTTGCCCTCTCTCTTTCAGGGGTTATCCCAGGAAATGGGTACTACAGTGTTCTGTGTGTATATTTCACAACATTGGAATAAGTTTTACCAAATAAAATGATCTTAGGGTGGTGTTATGCAAGCATTGTCATGTAATTGTCAAATTGTACTTGCGTACCATATTTTTCGTTTTGGCACTCCTTTGCGCATTTTCACCTGCAATTCTCTCCAGTGACACATTCTCTGGCCAACACTCGCTTCTGTGAATTAAAAAAAATAAAATGGTTCTTTTACGACATATTAGACTTTCAGACTACATGGCCAATACAAACTGTGTAGAAAAGGAAAAGTGGTGGGTTAACCTCGAATATTGCTTTTAATATCGCAACAACTTCATGATTGGGCATGATTGTGTCTCCTCTGTTAACCGGGTCCTCATTTTTGTCAGGGAAGATTAAAACGTGAGGCTATACAATCATTGATTATCATCGATATCAAAATTTTGATGTAATATATCTTAATTACTTGATTAAATTACATTTACGGTTG